>JARHVA010000972.1:1280000-1722500 GCA_037957365.1 Torreya grandis
AAGGATGCCTCTTTTCTTAGTTTGTGATGAATTTTTGACCATGTACCATAAATACCTTAGGCATTTATGAGTATGATCTTTTCCTACCCAGTACCCCATTCTAATCCTAGTCTACCTAAAAATTTACTGAGTTTATTTTCAATATCTACATTTTTACTAACATCTAATTTTCTACATCTAGCTAAAATTCAATTAAAATTACTCAAAAAAATTGAAAGTAATAATTCACTTACCTAAGCTACACTCACTATAACCAACATGAAACCTACACATCATAGCTATCATCTCCTCACCATGGTTGCTCTCTAGGCTCAAACTAGGTTTCTTAAAGCAATATTTTGTCAGAATAGTAAAAATAATAAATGAATTAATAATTTATCAAAATAATAAATATTTTATATTTCCTATTTAAATTTATTTTCTAATCAATTATTTACATCTAAATTCTATTTTTTACCCATAACTTTGTTTCTACTATTTATTTTTTCAACCCAAAATATGTTATAGAATATTGATGTCATAGATAATCTTTTCACATATTACATGTATATTTTGTAAAAAATTCAAATTTCCACTTATTTTTATAGGTTCACCTAATGTTCCCTAAATTGGACATCTTCACATTTATCTCACTTCATTCTCACTCTACAACACTAAAGTAAGTAAAGGTATATATTTTTCAATTTTATCCTTTGATTTAACTTATTCACTTCGTAATACAATTTACTTAGCTTCATCTTTGTGTGTTTCTATGTTCTTTTCCCAAAGAACCATCCCATGTTACACCTACATGACATGTGATGAGATTAGAGTGGGTCATATGTATACACATAATATTTTAAAACTTTATCAATTACTAATGTTTTCTCTCTTATAGGAACCCATCGAGTCTTAATCTATTTGAGTGCATGCCTTAAAGGGTGCACTAATAAAGGGGTGGGAAAAACATTGGTACTTTGCAATATTAATGTCCCCTATACCACCACTTGAAACCAACATAAACATATTATATACACTTCCTTAAGTTTTGACACCACTTTTACACACTCATATAAGCAATTCACCGCCTCAAACAACCAAAACCTCTTCTTAAATTTAACTAAACAAAGCCAACCTGGGTTAACCCTATAATTAAAATGTATGAGCATGTTACGGGATTGGATTAGCCTTGACCAATCCAGTCTTGGACCTAATTACTTTATTAATTAATGATACGAGTATAAATGGGTCGACTATGTCAGCTAAAACATTAGAAGAGTCTATGGTTGAATCCAACTATATATACACATCCACTTTTCCCATTTTAGAGAGATACAAGGAGTAAATCATTATTTATGCATCTCCTTATACATCATTCTACTTTAGGAACATTACTTTGGGTTTCAATACTACAATTGGAGATATGGATATTGCCTTATGGAGTCGTCTTTTGGATGCATAGGATAAGTTATGTATCCTAGAGCTATCCTATCTTTATTATCTTTAAAAACCATAACAACCTTTTATGAAGAACCTTAGATAAGGGAGAGATTGAGGTTCAGTGGGTTTGTCTTTAAAGGTAAGTATTATCTTCTCCTACTTGTTAAAGTAGATAGATTTACATTTGTTAGTTTATGTGATTTTATCTCCATGAATTAGGATTTCATCCATAGACCTAAGTAAATATATCCTATGCTTTTTTATTTTCATGCTTATTAACCCTATTTTATGCCACATGTTTTAGTGAGTACTATGTTAAATTTTACTTTACTTTTATCATGTATTTTTTGAATAATATAATATAGGACCTAGCTAGGGTTATCACATGGTGTTGCCTGACTAGAGGCTTCAGAACTCTCTCTAGTGATATTGTTATGGTATGATACCCCTTGGTTAGGTCTAGAAAATCTATCTTAGACATGACCTTGATTGTCTAAATATACCAATAAGTGGAAGGGCTAGTTTGATTTATATTTTTTGAGTTGGGATTGATTTGTAGATTAGTTTCACTTTCCCTTGTATATAATTAGAAATTAGAAGTTTTGAACCATTAGACTATGGGAAATTAGAAACATTATATTAAGTTAATAATTTTTTGGTTATAAGTAAATGAAAATATGCCACATGGTGTGCTATCAAAACTCAAAAGCTCTAGATGATTAAACTCTAAAAACTCAAAACCATTAAATTGCGTTAATCCTTTCATGGTTCTAGGTAAATAGAAATATGCCAAGTGTCGAATGCTTATAACATAGATGTTTGGGACAATTAGAATTTTTATTTAATTTCAAATATTCTAGGGTTATGTATAATGAAAAAATGTCACATGGTGTGATCTCAAGGCTTAGAAACTTAAATCAGTTGTGATTTTCTTGAAGCATGAAAGGTTTAGTGTAACTTGGTAATACCACCTATCCAAGGTTTAGGACTTAGGGATGTTGAAGACTTAAATTTTTTCATGAAAGCTTAAGGATATAAGTAATGTGGTGATTCCACCTATCTTGATTTTGTGCAATAAGGGTAGGACCTAATTGTGAATGATTAGTAAATTTTTTTCGATAGTCCTACAATCATTTTTAAAAAAATATTGGAACATTAAGATGAAAACATTATCTCATTAGTCTATAAATCAATCCACCAAATTTTTAAAAATAAATATGAAAACCTAAGGTTAAAAATGACTTAAAATATTAGTTCAAAATTTGATTTTCATAGTTATGGATTTATAACTTTAGACTTATGAAGACAACCTTAGAATTTTTCATGAATAAATTAATATCATGGATTCCTAGGGTTTATAAGACCCTAAATAAATACTTTTAACAATAATGGGTCTCAATTTTTTTTTTTTAATAATGGGATGGTGTGTTAGGGAACAACAAAAATAACCTGCATGAAAAAGTGAGGGTTTTCAAGTAATAGGAACCTTACTAGTTCTATATCTAGCTGGGGAATCTCAAATGGATATTGGACAAATTAAGATGGACAACATTTGAAGATGAACCATCTTGTGTGTGAAACATTGAGTTTTATTTAATACCACTAATCAAAAAATATATAGGCTAGGAATGGAATGGAATGGAACTTTTATTCCTTTGATCTAGTTATTAGATACACTAGAGGTGAGCTTGGGAAAGGTGTTAATCTCAGAGGGTCATGGTAAGATTGTAAGATTAATGACCAGTCATGGGAGTGGATGAGATTTGACTAGGTCATGAGTGATGATTCAATAATCTTATGGTTTGAAATTGATATAATCAAATAGACTTACACATAAGCCATATATAATGTCATATATTCCATTGTAATCAAAGGTTTATACTTTGTTTGTATACCCTAGTTTGAAAAAAAATACTTGTAAACACATGAGAAAATAGACTGAAGAAAACACTACTACATTCATAGAGAATACATATAAATACAAAAAAGGCCCCATATAAATCCCAAAGTTTATGAGATTTCAAAAAACCACCATTTTTTTTTCAAATCCTCTAATAATGACTCATAATATATGTAAATAAACTCTAGGTTTAAAAAAAATACAATAAATAACTAGATACATAATTGTTAGGGTGGCTCTGATAATATATAAGAGTTGTGTCTAGGATCACTAGCTCATGATAATTTATAGGTTTATGATAGGTTTTAGAGAATTAATAACTCAAGACACAACTACAAGATAATGAAATAAAATATATGAGAAGATAACATAAAAAAACTAGGAGCCAATATAGTAATCTTCCATTTACAAATCTCATTAATGTGAGAAGTCAAAATACGAGCGTTAAGTAGCTCCTCAAAAAAAGGTGGTCAATAGTTCTAAGAATAGAGAAGTAACTTCTAAACCCAAAATAGGTTTTCAAGGGAGTTATTTACTAGACACTTGATCAACCTGCATACATAAGCAAGCTTCTCCATGAAAGTAGGAAAACTCCAAGTGAGGGAAAACTCCAATTATAAAAAAAAATGGGAAAAAAATAAAACCCCTACTCTAACATATAGTTTCATAATAAAGAAAAGATATTTTGAATAATTTTGGGATCTTTTCCATTAACATTAGATCCATAACCAATGTAGTTTTTATACTTCCATGAAGTTTTTCAATTCCAATGATCTAGTCCCTAGCAAAATTTATTAGATTAATTATTTAATCATTAGTCATATAGACTATGCCTTTAATCTCATATTGAATGTTATTAGTTGATGCTCATAGGATATTTTCAAAAATGTCTTTAGGGACCAGTTGTCCCTAAAGATTGTTTATTTGAGTGAATCTCATATGTTATGCAATAGAGAATATTTTTTCCTAATTATAAAATTTCTTCATGATAGTTCACATATATTGATGCCACTCAAATAAGTTATCCCTCTTAGCACTATTAAAATTTTTGGCCCATATAAACTCAAATGTTTTTATTAAATTTAAATGGGTATAAGCTTTATTTTCAATTATTTGGCTTAGAAAACAAAATTTTCCATCAATGTCCTTTATTTTATTTTAAAAATGAATGATATTCCCCCACTTAGGCTGATATATAGCCTTTATAGACCTTATTAGATGAATAGTGTAATATATATTTCTAGTTACCCAATGCACATTATCTATGATTTCTTTGGGATCCTGAATGGTGTTACTCTATGGAAAAATTTGAATAGGCTGATCAAAGATTTAAAACATTTCTTTTATAACTCTATCAAAATCCACAAAACTCTAAGGATATTCTCTATACCAATATAGGTCTGAGGGATTTAATTTTTTTATCTTTGTCTATTCTCTATTATAACTCAACATGTTTCCCTTCTATAACCAATTTTTTTCTTTTCTCCTTTCTCAAGGTATTTATTTTTCTATTAAAATGAAATTTAACTATGGATTTCTTAGAAATCACTAGATCACGCCTTCCTTATTATTTTTTTTGTTGATGCTTAATCCATGAAATAATTTTTAGTTCAACATATTTATCTACTTGCTCTACTTGAATAGAAGAATGGGATTACCTTGGAAGAAGCATGGTCATAAGGGAAGATGTCCCTACTCCAAGGAAATGAGGTATAGTTTTCCTCCATCTAGTAACTTGATTTTATATTGGTGTATCAATTATTTATTTAGACTTCCCTTATGCTCTATGTATAGAAATCATAGGTGAATCAATTTGAGAAAATTGACTAGTGGGTATTTCTAGACATAAAGATGACCTATGAGGGATGGCTTGCATGGAAAAAATGGAAGTGGGCACTAGGTTTTAAAAATATACCCTCTTTGATGGCTTAGGAGATTGAGGAATAGTTCCACTAAATAATTAATATGTTGTTCAGGTGATAATTGAATTATGCAAGTAATATGTCATCGATGTATAAGAAACCCTAGTATTAGTAAATGTAGTAATAGAACTCATATTAGTAGATTGGGATGTGGTATAAAAATTTGAAATTCTAATTACTAGAGCCTTATTAATGTTTCCAAAATAATGTAAATAATGAATAATACTTGTCATACTAATTATAGATATATGAACTAAGGAAGTTGTCATAGAATGATAAATGGGTGAACATACAACCTGAGGTGAGATAGTTAGGGAAATAGTTGCTATGGTTATCATTATAGTAACCTTATATGAATATATTGTAGGTGTATTTAATTAGATTAACCATTACTAAAATCTATAGTTTTAACTTTTCATCTTATTCTACATCCCTTCCCTCATTTGAAAATAATTCTATAGCCACTGAGTTATCATTTCCTTGGTCAACCTATTTAGATTCTACTAACTTTCTAGTTCCTCTAGACTGAGTGCTTTCCTTAGTAATCCATTCCTCATCTTTCTCTGTCTCCATTATTTCATCAAAATAATGTGTTTCTTTGATGTAAATATTGGACACCCATTATTATTCATCTCCCCATTTTTTTCTTCCCCACTTTCATAAATATGAATAGGGTCTAACCTTAATCTACCCTTTCTTCTTTCTTCCCTTTCCTTGGGAAATTATAATTATTTATCATCTACAAACACCTTTTGAGGTGAAATATGAGGAGTCTTGGTATTTCTTATATATGTAATTATTATTTTGTTATAAATAAAGGATCACCCTATATAATGTGGAATGGGATATGAAGGGGCTATAGTGGTAATATATGGTGAAGGAGTAGGAGTGGTAAACACTATAGTAATAATGGGTGGTAAAGAAGATAATTTAGTGTATTTAAGCATTAACAAATGTGGTGGTGTTGTTATATACACATAAAATCACTCGCTTTATTATTGTTGACTAATACTCTTATTAGTCGACACTAATTCTGATTAACCTATTTTATTCCACTAATTATACTATTTTTATCCATTTATATAATATCCCCCTTCTATTATCCTTCATTCACTAACCTTATTTATCCCACTTCTTTCATTAATTCTTCTAAATCTCCCATTATCCTATTCTAATACTAGTTATCCATTATATGGGAATTTTAAATTCCCATAACCCCACCTACACACCTACTATCCTACGCCCTAGCCTTTCCTAAATCAATATGTCCATAGTCCTCACCTAATCCCCCATTTAACCCCCACCTAATCCTCCATTATCCCTAAGGTAATGGAGAAGTCTCTAGATTGGAGAAGCTCCTCCAAGTCTCTAGAAGTCTCTAAACTAGAGACTTTTAAGGAATTTAATATTCATTAAATAATCCATATCCATTATATATCCTCATATAACTCCAAATATTAACCATTTATATTCCCTTCCAAATATATATAACAAGTAATCCTTCTCCATTGAAGCCAATCTACCAAGCTTGCAAAGTCTTCATGCCAAAAACATCCTCAATCAAGTATCCATCATCTATCATCTTTGATCAAGCATCCATATCAATTTGAGTCTAAGTTATGACATTTCAATACTCTCATTTTTCATCTATCAATTCATGTTCTTGAGAATTTAGATTTAGGATTTTTAAAGCTATTTTGAGTTGTATTCATTTAGTTTGCATTCTATCCTAATGGCTCTATAATTTACTTAGAAACTTGATGTTTGGGGTAGATTGAATTTCATAGTTTAATCTCATAGTCCAAAATTTTTAGCTACATAATGGAAACCATGGTGGGATATCTCCTTTTGAAATAATTTTTTCAAATGTGAAGAATGATGCATCTTGCAAGGTATATTTAGAATAAATTTAGAGCTTGATTTGATAAATTTGTTGTTCTCTAGTCAATTAATCCTTCTAACATTTAATATCATGTTATTACATGGTTAGATCCTATTTGTATTTTTATAGAGGGAGTCATTTAAATTTATTATTAATATTTGCATAATCTGAGTTGTTTTGGATATGTTGTGAAGCAATATAGAACATATTATTTTCTTCAGATCAAATTTTGTTGTCAGTTTTAAGATTGTATATAAATTTCTTACACTATCACTACTCCATAATCATTGTCATTACATTCATTCCTATTTTACAATCACCCATTGTGTTTAACTATAAAATCAAAAATATTTTGGATATATCCTAAAATTGTTGTAGTCCCATGAAACATCATTTTTATGGTCAATAGTTTTGGTATCAACATTTGTGTCAAAAAAAAAAAACATAGATGTTTTGATGTGTATAAGTAGGTTGAGATAGGGGAGTGGCATAAAATTCAACTATCTCTTGATTTACCATTTGTCTTGTATTTTATGGATCTCAAATCTAAATATATTTTTCTTTCTCGTAAGGGGGTTTTGTTATTATAAATGACAGATAAATAACAATAATTTCTGCTAATCACTAGGTTTTTCATGAATGAGCTTTTATCTACACAAGGTAAGATAGATAAATGATGGATAAGGTATTTATTTAGAAATTAAAGCCTAAGCTCCAAAAATTAATGCATCCACATTGGTAATATCTTTGCAGAATATAATCTTTTTACCCATGTCTATGTTTGTGGTCAGGATTTTTTATAATTCACTATGTAGTCTTATAGGGTCCATAGGGAATGAGATAGGGCCAAAATTAATGACCATATATTAGATACCAAACTTACAAAAAAATAAATCACATGATTACTTAGAGACATAATATTGAGGTATTGATCACAACATTGATGATTTTATCCTTCCCAGTTCAAACGTGTTCACTGGTCCTACCAATTTGATCTAAAGTATTTTTAATATTTTTGTTGTATGTATGTTTTATCATCATTTTGATCTAATTTTAGTATATGAATTTCTAGGCACCTATAATATAACTCACCTTAAGTCAAATATTTTCAAATTTTTAAAACTTTGAATAAAACTGTGAGTTGCATTTTATTTTTAATAGCAGGTTTGATATGTGAAAGAGTGGTTTGTATTCTAGGATGCGAATAAATCATTTCAATTTTGTTTGTAGGAGACCTTTTGATGTATAACAACACAAGAAAGAGTCTAATATAAAAATATTTATTTATTTATTTATTAATACCATTATCCAACATTAAGTTTTAATAGTTCTTTGATTGTCCATAAATAGACGTCCTTAGTCATCTAAGTAAATTAATTAAAAATTATATCAAATATCTAAATTCAGGGTTTCAACTACTAAAAACATCTATTTATCATCCAAATAATTATAATTTTGGGTCATTTTTCCACTTTAGTATCCATTATTAAAACCTTAATAAATCAATTTTAATAAGATATAGGCATCTATGCATAAACATCTTTAGCATTTATCATAATCTATTAAATCGATTATTATTGTTAAAAAGTATAAATTTTTAAGTTTTGTCATTTTGCACAATATCTCAACTATCATTTTATTTGTAGTAGTGGGTTTTTCATTTTGAGTTGTGGTTTTATGGTTCATGACAAAACTATAAATATATATTATATAGTGAATAATGATATTGTTAGTTATAGTCATAGTATTGTCTATCTAATCATGGTTTTGTAGGTAATAAACATTTTTCCATGAAACTTCTAACCTTTGCCTTATAAAACCCATCTTTTGGAGTCCCAAATCAAAATTACTAACCATATTCTTGAAATCTATTTGTTAAAGAATCTATTTGGCACTTTAAAAAATCAAATTTTGATAATATATTTTTTCTTGTATATATAATCTTTTTTCTAAAATCATTCTATGTATATACTTGTGTATGTGTGTGAATGTGTGTGTAAATAATCATTATATCATTCCCCTCACACATAAATAATTAACCATTTAATTAATCGTATAATCTGTTTTGCTTATTTTTTAACCCCACCCCTCAAGGATATCACGTGACATGGAATTGACACCCATGCATGGGATTAATATATAGGGGTTTATGTCATAGATTTCATCACCGTGTACCAACCAAACTCTATGTTTTTATGGAGTTTAAAAATTAGGTACAACTATCATTAGGATAAGAGGTTGACCCCATTTAGGTCATCCATGAATGGGAAGAGTTAACTCTTTAAATCAAGCATTAGACAACACCCTACATGGACTTGGGCCCCAATGTACCTTTTTATATATCTAGGATGCACCTAGATAGCCTATGTATACCTATAATAGGATCTGTCAACTATAATATGTATATCACTATAGGAAGGAGGTTAAACTCAAAAGTAGCCAACATGTACAATTAGGGTTGAGAGAGTTTGGTTGATTCTATAATAGATCACTAGCCTACAACCTCACCTATGTAGCCATTAAATGGTGCGAGCATCGAGTTACACACCTTATTAGTTTTCTAATCATAGGGTAGTGACTTTCTTATTTGGATATGTGTTGTTTTAGACTTGTGTTATTTGTGAGCCAAGTCAACTTTCACCCAAACATACTTACCTATCTAGGTCTTTGTATACTCATCTTCTACATCCTATCTTCTTTCTTGTACATATCATCCTATATATTCTTACATCATCATCATCCTTTTATTTTAATTCATTTATATTTACCTAGTCATTATCACATACCTTAGTCAGACCTTGTTTTAAGACCATTTCACCTTGATTTGTCCAAATTTGACCTTGTCTTATCCACCTTGTGTTTGACCATCATCCCTATAGTATCTTGTCTATATCTTGTCCATCCTAGTTATCATCCCATTATACATTTTTTCTTGTCATCATATTTTGTACATCCTTGTCACCATCCTCTTGTACATATTGTATTTTTATAGCCTCATCTTGGTCTTATCCATATCCCATCTTATTTATTCATACCCACTCATCCTCTTATACAATCACCTCATCATCTTGTCATCCCTTTTCCCACATTATATTTTATTATCTCTCATCTTAAACTCATCTCATCCTAGTCATCTCCACTTATCATCATTCATACTTCATCACATGCATATCCTAATCATCTTGTCTTGTACATACTCATCCTAGTCACCTTATTTTGTACACAATTTATTCATCTAGGGTATCCTCTTATCTTGTTCATCCTCCTTATCACATTCTTGTATATATATCATTTTTCACATCCTTTTAAACATCTCCTACTATATTTTCTTCATTCCATCCTAGTTATAACCTATCACTTTACATCTTGATCATCATATTACATCATTTTATGTACATATTATCCTTATCATTATCCTAGTCTAGTCATTCCCCATCATCTACGTAACCTATCACCTTATACATCCCTACCATATTATCCTTTTTCCATATCCTAATCAACATCCTAGACATCATCCTATTATACATATTATCTTAAATATCCTTGTGCATACTTATCATCATCCTATTGTACATATTATCCTTTTATATATCCTTAATCCCCTCCTAGTCTACCATATCACCCATCATTAGTCATCTTCCCCATCCACTTACCTATCCCAATTATAATCATTGTTACCTATTAACTCCCATCTTGTCTTCATCCCATCTTAGGTCACATCCCCATCAACCTATACCTTTTATGTTTTACATCCTTAGCCTATTATCCTCTTGTACATATCAACCTATCATCTTTCATACCCTTTCCATCATCTATTTATCATATCCCCTCTCATCTTATCTTCATCCCATCTTATCCCAATCACCCTCTCTTCATCCCTCAATCATTATCTTATGTATCCTCATCATCATACCATTCCATGTATTATCTTTTTATATCCTTTTACCATTGTATTATCTCATCCCCTATGTTAATATAGTCATATCCCACTCATCATTCTTGCATATCATATTACCACCTTATCACCAATATCTTATCCTAAGTCCATTGCATCCATAAAATCATAATCATCATCTTGTTTCATTATCCCATCACCTATAATTCATCTTGCATATCCTTATTCCATTATTTTTTGTACATATCACTTTGGACTCATATTGTATATCCTTATCACATCATCCTTTTGTACATATCCTATCATTTTACTATCTTTTACATCCCTATCTCATTATCCCATAGTATAAACTAATCCTTTACACATCCTTTTATCCAAAACATCTTCTTAGAACCACTCATAACCACCCCCTATCATCAAAATATCATCTCACACATATTTTTAATTTTTATCTCTTTATCTTAATCTCCTCCTAGTATAACCATACCCACCAATCCTTGGTTATCAATCCATCACTCACATATCATAATGTTCATCATGTATATCCTAGTATTACCCTATTGTACATATTTTACATCTCTTGTATATTCCACTAGTCCCATCCTATCTTAGACCCATTCATCATTAATCACACCCCCATTACTTACATATCCTAATCAAACCTCTTTTCATCCTCCACCTCTTATCCTAAGTCCATCATCAATCCTTTATCTTGAATTTTTCCTCATTACCCACCTCATCTAACCACATCCTATCTTATATTAATTGTCTCTTTAAGTCACATATGGGTCTAGACCATTTCCATCCCATTTACATCATACATCATCATTATCTTATCGTATTACAATCATCACATAATCAATACCCATTATACCTTGAGAAAATTATTCCAAGGTTTGAGCTAGTCCTATTGCCTTATCTACACCATCCTATCATCCTAAATCCATTTGGTCAGATCTCATACCTAATCAATATCTTATTAGTATCTTGTCACCTTATCAGTCTCAATATAACAAACCCATCAACTATCAATCATACCTAATCCAATCATGTTTCCTTATTCATCACCCATTATATTGTCCTCTTGTTAGTTTGAATTTATGTACCCATCAAAATCCCTCAATCCTTTATCTAGGTTGACCACTAGACATTATGGATAGGTTATTAACATCTATTTCACCATCAGTCTAAATTTTGATCATAATATTTAATCCATTAGTCTATTTCATCCACATCACCACCTATCATCCTAGTTCAGTCCTTCAACCTATTTCCTTCAATAACCACAATCCCATCCTTAGCTTATCTTCATCCTCCATCACTTATCAAACATTAGCATGGATCTAGACCCTACCTTCATATACCAATACATAACTTCCCATAAGGATTAGATCATTTGGAATTTCTTTATGATGGGTGTACCATTCCTTAAAGATGTTGATGCCCTTCAACTCATTACACCTCTCATCCAAGATCCTTCATGTGAGTCCTATACCAATCCTCCATCTGCTAGCCATAAGCCATCCACTTTCCCTTCCCATAATATCAAAGGGAATCCAATCTTGGCCACTAATAGTCCATCCATCCAACCACATCAACAATCATCTGATCATAATTATAATGCTTCCACATCTAAGTTAAAAAGTGAAACCGGTCCTTATGCTCCCCCATTCCTATGTCCTTGGAATCCCTTTTCAAATAACTAGTCAACACTACCATTATGGTATATCCAGCTATTCAACATATTTATCACATTACACCTATACCCTATTAGTATAATTCAAACTAATATTATCCATACCATCAAAATTGGGGGCATATTATCAATTTATTTCAACCTTTCCATCATTTTGTTAAAGACCTCATTAATCATGGTGACATAGTAATAGAGGATGAACCAGATGCATCTCCATCCCTATGTGAACAAGAAGAGGAATGCCAAAATTTCATTATTGATCACGATCAAACCCTTTCAAGCCAAGGCCAAGACACCACACCCATCCCACGTGATCCTCCCATCATTGGCCAATCCTCCATTAAAGTCGAGCCCATTCCCCATGAGCCTATTCTATATATACATACATACATATATATATATATATATATATATATATATATACACACACATAAGGTGTACCATAAATTTAAAAGTCCAAAAACATATTCTAAAAGTCATAAATCAAACATAAATCATATTTGATTGCATAAATCAAAATCATGAAGAGTTAAATAATCGACCCAATCAAAAAATGTCTTCCCCTACTAGAGACCAATATCAAGCACTAGGGGACCATCAAAGTCAAAATAATTATCATTAAGGTCAAAAATCAATATCCCCTAATGAATCCCAAAATAAAGCACTAGGGAGAAATCAAATTCAAATCCAATTAAAAGATCAAAATCATGTTAAAAATAGTATCCAAATGGCTGATCATCCATCAAATAATTAGATCAACAATGCATGCTACAGTCTAAGTGTCATGGATCTCTTACATTAATTCATCACATGACACCAATAAAATGAAGAAATTACATCACCTCCAATGATGTATGTGACTATTGTTCCTAATATTCCATCACCTATCACACCATAATCAAGTCTTACCATCCATTTTAATCCATTACATCCCAATCATAATCTAATTTAATTCATACCTCCCATCACCTCCCAAGGTAACATTGTACTTCCTAGGGGAAATGAATATACCTAGTCTAGATATCTAGAGGGGTCATCATTAAGAATCACCAAAGGTTACATAAACCCCACTACATCCAAAAATAGTGACAACATGATCCCAACATCACCCATCTCTAGAATAGGCATTAGATAAATAATCCATCCAATGCTTGCCTCTTGCATCTCACCCTTTCTTAATAAATATAGATTCCATCAAAAAGTCAAAAAAAAAATCATTCGTCTAATAGTGAAAACTAGTTTTTTGGTACCTTTGCCAAGTACCATGATGAAAACATATTTTTATCATCATAGTAAAATAATCTATTGTTCAAATTTTACCTCACCACTTGAGGGAATATACATCACATATATCCCTTGGCAATCCCATCTATATCATATCCCTCCATCCACATCTTATCTATCATTCCTTCCCATATTCACCTTCATAAGGAAGTGGAAGTTGTCTTGAGAAATATTCTCAAACCATCCTAGCATATAATCCAATGAACACTTGGGGAAACATAAAAATCTAGTTCTTTCATGATATGGGCATTGGAAATCCCAAGTCCATTTTTTCTTACTCTCATCCCGTTTTCTACATCACCCTAATACTCTTGTCACTCATCCATCCATCCATATATCCTCATCCTAGTTGATAGGCATGGTATTCCCTTTGGTAGTAACTATGTTGGTATAGTGTACATACATATCCCAAAAAAAAGACCTAAAAAGAGAATATATGTCAAAAACCCTAAAAATTATAAAATTTGAAAAGCCAAAAATCATCCATCATGTCTTGTCTTATCCCTAATCCCATAATCACATCCATCTCCATGTCATTCATCTTTTATACCCTTTTTTTCCAATCCCATATTTGGATACCACATTTTTTCTTAGAACCAAATTAGAGTGGTCACCCACTCTCCATCTCTTTATCATCCTTGGCCGAGGTATTATTGATACTCATCACTTTGTCAATAATTTAATCTAGTACCCATCACTTCTTATCAGTTGTCTTTTCATATCTAAAACCCATCCAATAAATATTTATTAGTATGAAAGGTAATTTATCCCATCACCTTCCTTATCATTACCTCTTCATATATAAGACCCATCTAATCACTCTTGAATATTATGAAAGGTATTTGATCCCATGATCTCCTAGTCTCCCTGCTAGATTGAAATCTTACAGGGCCTTGTCAATTGTTAATCCTTGGTCATGAATTTTTAAACCACCTTCCTTGTCTAATTTTTGATTTGATTTCAAGACCAAATAAGTCTTAAAAGACATTCTCCCATCCTACCTCATTATATCCTCAACTAGGGGAAATATATAGCTTAATCCTAATCATGATCACACTATCTAAATCCAAGTCTATCTTACATCCACAATCACATTATGATCATCGAAACCATCACCCAATCACTCATCCTATCATTAGGAAAGACATTAAGACATTACATGTAGATAATTGTGTGTTTGTTACTCATTTGTTTTATTTGTCTTGTTTGCATGTCATGTATATATCTTGTTTGTCTCATGTTTGTCATGTCTCTTTTTGTTTATTAGGTAATGAATGAGGATGTTATGAGGACACTAAAAGTGCCCTTGAGGATGAAAAATTAGCTACTTTCCCATGTACTTTGTCACAATGTCCTCTTGGTCACATCTATATCATTTGGTCATACTGTGTAATGCCATATTTTTTGGATTACTTAGACTATGATTCGCCTTATGACATTTTTGATATCTTGATCTCATCATTTATCTCAAAATCTTTCTCTCCATCACAACCCATCCAAATAATTTCTAATATTTTATCCTCATCTCATCATCTAAGTCATATCCTATCATCACTAATATCATCCTTTACTCTCTAATCATCATCATCATCACCACCATCTTCTATCCATTAGTCAAAAATAAATTAACCTAAGGTCTTGTTAGACTATGTAGGCATCACTTGGTCACTATTTCATGCCCAAGGATAACTCAACCAATATCTCCTTTCTCACTCCCTTACATGTGTCTTTTCTAGGGGCATCATCCAATTTTTTTGGTCACTTGATCATATCAATTCTTCTCTATCATCACCTACATCATCTTGATCAATTTAGCTTTGAGCTACACCTATCATTAATATCATATTATCTTCACCTAAAAATCTCCTTTGCATGCATCCTTTCTTTGGGTATGCCTAAATATGATGTCATTTAATCCTGTCACCACTTTTTTATGGTTTATTCTGCCTTGGGATGTGTCTATAACTATGACACCCATCATATTTCATCCCTATGCTTATGTCCTTGTTAGGGGCATCATCACTTTGTAGGTTATTTCTCAAGTGAAATTTATATTATTTATCTTCTATCCCACATATAACATCTCATCCCCTCATCTATCCATCACATCCCATCGCTCATTTATTCTTTTGAGTGGACATCCATCTCATTCTTCCCTACATGTCCCCTTGAGGAAGCATCATATCCTACCAACATCTGAAATCATCTAATGACATGTTTTTTTTTAAATACCATTAATTCTTCCACTTCTCTTAACTCATAATTCCATTTCAAAGGGGGGAAAATGTATACACCTAGAATCACTCACTTCATTATTGTTAACTAATATTCTTATTAGTTGACACTAATTATGCTTAACCTATTTTATTCAACTAATTTATCCTATTTCTAGCCATTTATCTAATATCCCCTACAATTATCCTTCATTCACTAACCTTATTTATCCAACTTCTTCTATTAATTCTTTAAATCTCACATTATCCTATTCTAATCCTAGTTATCCATTATATATGAATTTTAAACTCCCATAATCCCACCTACCCACCTACTAGCCTACACCCTTACATTTCCTACATCCATATGTCCTTAATCCTCACCTAATCCCCCATATAATCCCCACCTAATACTCCATTGTATTTGAGATAATGGAGAGGTATCTATAATTGGAGAAGCTCCTCTGAGTCTCTAAAATAGAGACTTCCAAGGAATTTAATATTCCTTAAATAATCCATATCCATTATATATCCTCATCCAAATTCAAATATTAACCCTTGATCTTCCCTCCAAAGCCTATATAATTGAGGCTCCTTCTCCATGGAAACCAATCTACCAATATTTCAAAGTTTTCATGAAAAAATCAATCCTCAATCAAGCATCCATCATCTTTGATCAAGCATCCATGTCAATCTAAGTGTAAGGTATGTCATTTAAATCCTCTCATTTTTCATCTATTTGATCATGTTCTTGATCATTTAACTTTAGGATTTTCAATGCTATTTTGAGTTGTATTCATTTATTTTGCATTCTATCCTAATTACTCTAGAATTTACTTAGTAACTTGATGTTTGGGGCAGATTAAATTTCATAGTTTAATCTCATAGGCCCAAATTTTGAGCTATAGTTTTCATAATAGGTGTTGACCTATGGGGATAAATAATAGAAACATGTGACAAAAAAATAGGTAGACTTACCTATTATATTGTAGTTAATCAAGGCAAAATAAGTATGGAGAAAATTTTAGCTAATGTGGTAAGACTTGCATGTTTATCCTCTTCAGTTATGTATTGAGGGGATGTAGAAAAACATTATATGTAGGGGAGTTTGGATTATTCCAAACTATTTCTTCAATATTAGCTTCCCCATATGTGCCTGTTTATTCTTAGATTTATTATTCTTCATGTGGAAGAGATCCATGAATAGATCTAGAAAATAATTTTTCCTTATAAATTATCTTAGTGTCCTCCTCATTGATATTGGGATCATATTGGATTCTTTATGGTATAATCATTGACATATTTACCCTACACATTCTTATAGAAACCTCAGTGTCATCCTCTACATTCATGAAGACAATATCATGACTATAATATTTGTGTCCATTATTGATTTTCACCTTCATATCATATTTTTTAAATCAATACTTAGCTTTTGACTAGAGCTATAACCAGTTCTGGGGCACAAATTAAGGTCCCATTGCCTAAGAGAACTATAGAACCATTAACACTTGCTCACATTAAAACCACTAAGTAAAGGACCACATCTAGCCTATAAATGCCCTTCAAGATTTGAACTTTGGTGGGGATGGGCACAACCATACCACTCCACCAATCCTTATACATCTCATTGGCACCTTCCAATCATATTTAATGATATGTTATATGACCATTTTCTTGGGGTCCCAATATCTTAATGGTGCCTATTTAAATCCATAATGTGTCATCATTCTTCCAATAGACCAAAATTATTCCCACCTTGTATATTTCATCATACCAATGTTTATAGGTTTGGATGGATAAATTATTTCTTATCTCCTCTTAGTTAAACATGTACACTCTTATCTAATTGATCAACAATGTATTTCTTAGCCAATTTATCTAGCACACTGGGTATATATGTTGTGCCCTAGTAAATTCAATCTTGATTATAGTAAACTCATAATATAAATAGTAGTCACCTATATTTATAGTGATTTTTTTATAGGATCAAATAAATTAGGCATGTTCTTTTCATATATTTATTGATATACCATAGGGTAAAAGGTCTCAAGCAACCTTTTCATATGTTTTATAAACCTATGCACATGGATACCATTTAGTTCATCACAAATTTTATTTTTGGTAATTCTATTAAAGGTTTTCAAAGTTATTCATATGAGGGATGCATAGTTTTAGTCATGGCATCTACTACATAAGACATCATATAGAAATTACCATTTGATTAACTCCTAGGTTTGTTTATTCATAGAATCAAGTTAGAGTTGATAATATCCCCCAAGACTACAATTTATTTGGAGGTTATAATAATGTCTAATAAAGGGACCCATACCTCATTGACATAATTAATAATTGATAAGCCATAAATTTTGTTCAGCAAGGCAATGGAAATTCTCACCCTTATTTTGATTAAAATAATAGGGATAGCTAAGGTAAATCCTTAAACTATAAATCCACTTGATTTTTTTACCTATTCTTATAAATTGCTACTGATATTATTGGAAAGGAGCATTGAATTCACCATATCCTACCTATATGTCATTTCAACCACAAAGAGTCTATAATACCTTTCAAAATCATTCCCATTTATATATGTTATTTGGGTCTTACTGACCCTAAAATTTAATATTTTCTTATAAACTTTACCATTCAAAAATAAATGAAATAATGGGTCAATGCAAGGTGTTACCTCTCATTTAGTAGTTTTTTTAATATTTGATAAGGTAAACCCAGGTTTTATAGGGACCCAAAACCATAAAAAGTGAGATAAAGAGTTATAACTAGGCTCCAAATTACTGAATGATCGAAAGAAAAAGGCTAACAATAAAAAAAAGAATAGACACATTAAAAACGTGTTAATTGGGGGGAAACTCCTAGGTGTCCTCCATAGTAGACTTATCCTTTAACAAGATGCTAGACTTATCTTTTAAGGCCTTTACTTTGGTATGATTCCCAAGACACTCATCTTGTTCATCAAGGAAAATCATCCTGAGGCACTTCTTGCCTTTCGCTTAGGGGAAAGGACGCTTTAGGGGGACCCCCTGGTGGACCCCAGGGGAGATTTAAGAATATAAGGGAATTTAAAGATCAGGGAAAAGGGAGGGGATTGGGTAGAAGAACAAACATTTGGACTATGGCCTCCACCTCCTAGTGGAGTTCATTCTAATCTTGAATCAATTTAATCAAACTAAAACCTACCTGGTAGACCTTTACATTGAAGTTTTCTAGAATTTATTTATTTTTCTCATGCTTTACTATTTCAATGGCCTTACCCTTTTGATCATAGGTAGAGGGATTACCAAAATTAATGGGTTTGGGTTTAGATATGAACAACATTTTTTGGGGAAGGTCATCAGGAGGGGATTTGGACAAACTATTGTGAAGGGAGTGTTCTGGGGTAGGGAGGGATCTCACAGAAGAATCCTCCTCTCAAGAGTCCTCTATGGATTACTCCTTAGATGATTATCCTTTTGAGAGGAATTTTTTACCAAGAAATGTTTGGATGTATTTCACCAGTATAGGGATAAGGCCCTGGTGAAAGATTGGGTTAACATCATTTACATGGTGAAGGAGGACTATGCTTTCCAAATATTTTATGAGAAATAGGGAATCCTGATCTTAAAATTTATGAAATGATTAAGCAACATGAAATGGTAAAATAATATCAAGGCATACTTACCTTTTATGTTCATGTACCTCATGACCTATAAGTAGACTTCAGGATAGTACTTGGGTAGCTCAATACAAGGTAATCCCTTCTTCTCAGTTTTCATAAACTCATTAGTTTGAAAGAAGTGTTGTAAAATTCTTGATTCTTGGATTGATCCTTGTATTCTTTAGTGCTTGTAAATGCCATGCCTATGGTATCTCCTATAAACTCCTTAGAAATATTTATGGAAATCCCCCTCATGGAAACATTCTTTTCATCCAAGTAGTTACAAAGTCTCTAACCACAAGAGGCTTATGATCGATGATGTGCTCTATGTTCTCTATTAGTCATCCCTTATTAATGTTTTTACACACCTTTTTTTCTTTTGAACATCTTTGTAGGATGTTGGCTCCAGTTGGTCTCTATCACTACCCATGTTATCTAGAGTTACTGGGTTGAAGGGAGTGAGCTGATAGTTTAGGATGCTAGATAAATTTCTAGGGCTTATGTTATGAGGAATTCGCACCAAAGCCTCCTTATTATAATAACATCCCACTGCCTTGAAATGAATGTGGGTTTGAAATTTTATGATTAGGCCCTTTGACATGAAAAGTTGCACATGTAATGACATGATGGAATTAAGTGACATGCATACCTTCTACATGGATGACACTAAGTGTCTTAAGGGGGATGATACCTTAATTATTATGGATATTGACTACTTTTATTACCATCAAGTCATATTTTTACCTCTATGTGAAAATATAAGTTGATCTTCAACCTTGTATGGCTTGACTACCTCAAAATCATGCCAAATAATAGAGTAATTATTGAAATCATGATAAAATATATTAAACAAAATGTTGTATAAATGTATTTATTTGGTCCTATAATTTAATATGTATAAGTAAATATAATGTGAGATGAGAAGGCTATTAAAACTCTAGTCTAAAATTGTCTATGCTATGAAATATATGTAAACTCTTGGTTGAAATGGATTTATGGATTCATAGTTTGTAATCGAGATCTGAATTCACAATGTGTACTTGATATAAAGAAGGTAATGTGATTTAAATATATGAGTAAATTCAAAATATATTGTTTTTGATGTGCTAGCCATGCGCATTGAATGTACTAATTATCTAATTCATGAGAATTAATTACAACAAATTTTTCTCCATTCATTATTTATTCTTTTCATTTGAATTTCATAATGCTAACTTCCACAAATTTTACTACCATGTGGATTCTACTTAATCCTAAATTCTTATTCATCTATGCATGACATACGTCTCTTTTTCACTCTTTTAGGCTTAACATTGATGTCTTTGTTACTTACTTTTATGTATATGAAGGACACATGTTTGTGTAATGATACTCCACTTAGAACTAATTTGTGGCTTATTGTGCTTTGTCCCTTAAATTGGGGGTAATCAAGATGATGACATGTGGACAACACTCACTACTCCACTTTTCTAGGATGGTCTATATAAGTAACTATGCTGACATCACCTTTGGGATAGTGAAATTATGACATGTGGATGGATCTCACTAATCCACTTACCCAAGACTTTCTAAATAAGAAACTTTACTAAAATAACCTCTGGGTTAGCAAGATGATGACACGTGGATGTCTCTTATTAATTCCCTTAGCTGAGACTTTCCCTATAAAACACTCTACTGACATCACCTTCAACCTAGTTGGATAATGACACATGGAAATCTATTAATGATATGTTTACTTGGTAGGTTCCATAAAATTCACTATGCTGACATCACCTCTTGACTAGCAATATGATGACACATGGATGACTTTTAGTGATCCACTTGCCTAGCATACTATTTACAATTCACTATACTAATTTCATCTCTGGTCTAGTAAGATGATGACATATGGATGACTCTCACTAATATACTTTCCTAGGAATTTTTGTATAATATATTCTACTGATATCACTATCAAGAAAGTTATGTTCTTTTACTTAGACTCTAGGTTATCAAGTTGATTTCATGTGTTATGAGAAAATGAACTATGAGAAGGATCAAGAAACACCTATGTATGAAATAGTCTATTCAAGACACATGTGGATAAATAATCCACTAAAATCATAGCATGCCATCCTATTTAGCCTTAACATTGGAAATTAAGCATATATATAATCATGAGTTAATGGAAAATTTAAAGTAAAAATTAAATCATATAGTATGGCTTATACACAGCTTTGATTCTTCTATAACTTTGAAACAATCTACAAAATTTCAAGTAAACCCTATTGATCAAGTTAATAAAACAACAAAGATAAAGAGAGGTAAATAAATTTATTTTATCATCAAATAAATTCCTTATGTTTTATCTTTTCAAGTTTCATGTCATAGACTTTTATTTCAAAGAACCTCAAATAATGATATTTAATTAACAGTGGGTCCCTATTTAAATCTCAAATTGGGTGTTTGTTTGTATTATGGAAAAATAGTAAGGTGAATTTAATTTAGATAATATGAGTTGAATAAATGTGTTTTAATGTTTCTATTTAGATAACATAGTTATATTAGTGTTTTTTTCTTTTCAAGGAGATGAAGAGATGCCAATAATTGATGACTTTTGAATTTATGAATGAGGTATCTTGGATAAAGGATGGATATAAGCTATGTCAATAGAATTGAGTTAGTTTCTAGCTATGTTATTTGATTATACACTTGTGATTTAGTAGTTGTGTTTTTAAATTGATTGGAATTATTTTTATGTGCCCTAATTATGTAATATGTGATGGGTAAGAATATTTAATAGTATAAAAAGTTGGGAATTTTTTGTAGTTTGAAGTTGGATAAGGATAGCTATAGGAAACTAATCTCCTAGTATTATTCATATTAAAAAAATTCTCATCATTAATGTTATCATTTAGATTCATATAAATTTTTACATTATTGGTAGTGAAAAGTTGGGTAGTAATGTCTTGATGATTAAGAAGGGGATCCTTGTAAATAAATAGGAACACATTAAGTTGATTAAGGTATTTATGTTTAGTTTTGGATTCATGAGACTTAGTTAACACTTAATAATATTGTTGACCTATATGTATGAGAATTTCATGATAAAAATTAGTCCCAATAATATATTCCATAGCAAAGGTTACTAGTTTGCAACAAGTTTCATGAGAATTGCCCCAACTTGAATGATACATACAAAATTTATGTGGATCATAAATTTTTTTGGTAGGGTGAATAGGATCAAGACATCTCGGTGAAGGCCTATGAATACACTTTTGAATCATTAATAATGAAAGTGTTTTATGAATTTCTACATAATTTATTTGAGAAAATGTAGAACTAGGATGTGGATTATCAAAAATTGATGGTGAAGAATAGGCTTTGTGGAAGCACTAAGGGTGTATGTAATCATAAATATTTGTAACAAAATCATTAGTTTCATTTTTATTTTTATCTTTGATAAATATTCAAGGTGATTTAGGAGGGTGTAAAGGCTCAAATTATTGTATAATAAAATCTTTATGTCTGGCTTGGGTGAGGGCTTATTTTAAATATTTTGGAGAAAGAGTGAACATACACTATTTTAATTTGGGGTGAAGAGAGTTAGTGAATAAGTGAAAAACATTATCATCTAACATGTTATGCTCAACTTTATTAGACAAGGATTTCCATCATTTAATGAACACTTGGGCTTACTTTGGATTCTAATTGCATACATTTGACAAAATGAGGTAAGCTATTTTTCAAAATATTAGTAGTTTGTAATTTTGTAACCATTTCATTGACTATCTTCCAAGATAGAGATATAATGGGTTTTGAGTTGATTAAACCAGTCTAGAGGATCACCTAAGATTGTTTTATTTAATATTTTGGTGGTTGTAAAAGTATTGAATTTAGCCTAATCTTAGTATAAGTTTCCAAAATATTTCAAATGCAAGGATTAATAAGTGGATCCATTAAAGTGATAGTCGGGAATATGCCACCTACGTCAATGGTTGTAATTTTATGAACTAGAGGTTCCTTTTGTATATGTTTAATATCTTTTTTAATAAGTTATGGTTGTAGTATAAGATTACCATGTTCATCTCTAATGGGTTTGGGAGCACATTAGGATTTTTCACCCCCCATTAATTAGGTTGAGGATGATTTTAAAAATTCATTAATTGTTTCTTTCATTTTAATCATTTGATTGGCACTATTAGTTTGAAATTTATCCATTTGATTTAAATATTATAATAAAACTTTTTAATATATTTTTTTTACTTGTGTAAGTAGCATCGGATGCATTAGAAGCATGATAGGTATTGATAGTTTGAGATGCACTAGTAGTTTGAGTTGCACTAGTAGTTAAATTAATTTGAGTATTAATGTGGGCATTTTGATTAGATCAACTAAAGGTAATGACTACCATGTTTGTGAAAATGGTTGGCATGGAGGATGAATAAGGTATTGACTATGAAGACATACTATAATAATAAGGCATGAGAGAGGATAAAGGTGTGATGAAATTCATAGGATGACTTGCCCAAAATATTTTAGTAAAACTAGGAGAAGGTGAGGGGGAATTCCAAATATGATGTTCCATCATGATGTTATAAATGACTGTGAGATCATTACCCTGATGTTGAGGCTTTTTATTGATGAAAATGATAATTCCATACATATATTCAATAAAAATCTTATCTTCTATCATAGGTATGAATAGAGGATCAAGAGAATAATGGGGAAGAGGAGTCCCATAATTGGCGGTTCTAATAATAAATTTAATGTTACTAAGGTCAAGTTTATCTATTGCATGATAATGTAGATGCATCTTAGAGGTTTTATGAGGATTATTAAGACTCATCATGTTATCCTATTTTTTCTATTTAGCTTCATCAAATAATTTTTACATGATGAAAAAGAAACTTATTTAGACACTTAATGAAGAGTTTAAATTTTATAGGATGAAAATAAACTAGATAAATTTGGTCAATCTAGATGGACAAATAGTATAGATATTAATATATAAACCTGCTAGATTGAGTGGGTTGAACTAGTTAGATAAAGAGGATAAATGAATAGTTTAGAAACCTATTATCTCAATTCAGTCAATCTACTTAGATAGATAAGATAAAATAATAGTATGGTAACCTAATAGATTGATCTAGTCAATTTATTTGGATAGATAGGATAAAATAACAATCTAGAAACCTACTAGATCAAGTTATTTAATCTATTTGGATAGACAACATAAAATAAATGTCTGGAAACCAATTAGATTAATTTATTTGATCTAGTTGGGTAGATAGGATAAGAGAATAGTCTAGAACCATACAAGATCAAGATGGTCCATCAATTTGGTTAGACATTTGGATAAATGAACGTTTTGAAAACCTACTATATCAAACTAGTTGATCTATTTTGTTAAATAGGATAAAAGAGTAGTTTTTTTGCTTATAGAACTAAATAAAGATAGCCAATTTGGTTCTATAAGAAATATATATTTTTAAAACTAGATGATTTATTTAAAAAATAGAAGTAAATAAAGCATAGAATATAATATCGAGTCATGTTGTTCAACATAGTCTATTCACACATAGGAAAATAGATCAATTTATTTGATTTAATTGAAACACACAACACAAAATTTGTATCAATTCTAGCTAATACAATATAAAATACAATAGATGATAACAAGTAGAAAGCATAAAATGTAATTTTATAACTACTAATGATAACTAATTACCTAAAAATAAGATCAAGAGGTTTTACTATAGGTTGCATTTGATAATGTAGCCTTCCAAAGACACTAGATTATCTATTGGATAGTGATGGCCTAATGTTTTAGAGTTATAAATATGAAGGAAATACCATTTACATATCACACTAAACATGATTTCAAGGGTAATATAGAAGTAAATTATCAACACTAATCGTAACTAGTGCACCACACAATCAAAAATATGGCATGATTCTTAAGGTTTAATACAAAAGGTAATCATAAGTATTTACAAAATATTGTGAGGAATGTGGAAACTAAAGATCATGTTTAGATCTATATTATGGATATGAGTAAGAGGGAAATACCCTAAAACCATGATATTTATAAATGATAAAAAATGTTTTTAAATATAATATCATGTATCTCTTCACAACAATATATAATTAGTTTTAAAATTACCAGTACATAGTTTCTAAAGAAAACCAGATAAAATGAAAATAAAGGTGAAAAATCAATTTGTAGAAAACCAAGTTGCAATTTAAAAAAACAAATAAACAAGAAACCACATTTTTATTTCAAAATTAAAAGTGACTATAATTACTATTAAATTATAATTTAACTTCCTTTGCTTATAGTAGAAAATGAAACATACATAATAAGATCAAGTAAGTCAATTCAGTTGAGAAAGCAATAATGAGCAAGAATAAAGTTGTTTGATATAGTATTTAGATTATTAGACCCAAGTAAACTAAATCATAAAGGTATATTTAGTTTGGTGGCATAAAACATAGACACAAAACTAGATAAAGTTGGTCAATTTAGTCTACTATGTGTGTACAATTTGACAAAACTACCAACTAAGAAAAGCAGTAATGAAATTTTTGAACTAAAAATAAGAATTGTAAATTGATTTATATTTTATAATATTATGGAATTTAACTCTAAGGTTGATAAAAATCTAATTAATAAATTAGATAATAAAATACTATAGTATCAAGAACCACTAATTTATACAATAATTAATTTATTTTAATATTCTATAAATAGAAACAAATTAGAAAAGCTATACTTAGTTGAAAATATGATTGAGATGGATAAGTGGTGGGTTGGGAAGTGATGTAGGAGTAGGGTAGAGTGTTTTTAGTAGATAATAGGTGTTAGGACCCTCTTCATATAGTAGTGTGGCCTTATTTTCTAATAGCACACAATTTTAATAATGTAGCCTTCCAAATATACTAGATTGTCTATTGGATGGTGATGGCCTAATGTTTTAGAGTGCTAAATATGAAGGAAGTACCATTTAAATATCACACTAAACTTGATTTCAAGGGTAATCTAGAAGTAACTTATCAACAATAATCATAACTGGTGCACTACACAATCAAAAGGATGGCATGATTCTTAAGGTTTAATACAAAAGGTAATCATAAGCATTTACAAAATATTGTGAGGTACATGGAAACTAAAGATCATGTTTAGACCTATAATATGGTTATGAGTACTATGGAAATACACTAACACCATGATATTTATAAATGATAAACTAGGTTTTTAAATAGAATATCATGTATCTCTTCACAACAATAGATAATTAGTTTTAAAATTACTAGTACATAGTTTCTATGGAAAAAGAAAGAAAAAGAAAATAAAGGTGGAAAATCAATTTGTTAAAAGCCAAGTTGCAATTTAAAAAACAAATAAACAAGAAACCACCTTTGTATTTAAAAATTAAAAGTGACTATAATTACTATGAAATTATAATTTAACTTCCTTTGCTTATACTATAAAATGAAACATACATAATAAGATCAAGTAAGTCAATTTAGTTGAGAAAGAAATAATGAACAAGAATAAAGCTATTTGATATAGTATGTTATATTATTTGACTCAAACAAATGAAAAAAAAGGTATATTTAGTTTGGTGCCATAAAACATAGACACAAAACTAGATAAAGTTGGTCAATTTAGTCTACTATGTGTGTACAATTTGACAAAACAAACAACTAAGAAAGGTAGTAAGGAAAATTTTGAGCTGAAAATAGGAATTCTAAATTGATTTATCTTTTATAATATTATTGAATGTAACTCTAAGGTTCATAAAAATTTGATTAATAAATTATAGAATAAAATAATATAGTATCGAGAACCACTAATTTATACAATAATTGATTTATTTGAATAATCTATAAATATAAAAAAATTATAAAAGTTGTACTTAGTTGAAAATATGATTGAGATGGATAAGTGGTGGGTTGGGAAGTGATGTAGGAGTAGGGTAGAGTGTTTTTAGTAGATAATAGGTGTTATGACCCTCTTCATATAGTAGTGTGGCCTTCTTTTCCAATAGCATGCAATGTTAATAATTTAGCCTTCCAATAATACTAGATTGTCTATTGGATAGTGATGGCCTAATGTTTTAGAGTGATAAATATGAAGAAAGTACCATTTACATATCACACTAAACCTAATTTCAAGGTTAATATATAAGTAACATCTCAAAATTAATCATAATTGGCACACCACACAATCAAAAATATGGCATGATTCTTAAGGTTTAATACAAAAGGTAATCATAAGCATTTACAAAATATTGTGAGGTACGTGGAAACTAAAGATAATGTTTAGATCTATACTATGGCTATGAGTACTATGGAAATGCCCTAACACTATGATATTTATAAATGATAAACTAGATTTTTAAATATAATATCATGTATCTCTTCACAAAAATAGCTAATTAGTTTTAAAATTACCAGTACATAGTTTCTATGGAAAACTAAAGAAAATGAAAATAAAATTGAAAAATCAATTTGTAAAAAACCAAGTTACAATTTAAAAAAATAAATAGACAAGAAACCACCTTTGCATTTCAAAATTAAAAGTGACTATAATTACCTATGAAATTAGAATTAACTTCCTTTGCTTATAATATAAAATGAAACATACATAATAAGATCAAGTAGGTCAATTTAGTTGAGAAAGAAATAATGAAAAGGAATCAAGTTGTTTGATATAGTATGTTATATAATTAGACCCAAGTAAACTAAATCAAAAAGGTATATTTAGTTTTGTGGCATAAAACATAGACACAAAACTAGATAAAGCTAGTCAATCTAGTCTACTATTTGTGTACAATTTGACAAAACTAACAATTAAGAAAAGTAATAAGGAAATTTTTGAACTAAAAATAGGAATTGTAAATTGATTCATCTTTTCTAAGATTATGTAATGTAACTTTAAGGTTGATAAAAATATGATTAATAAATTAGAGAATAAAATACTATAGTATTAAGAACCACTAATTTATATAATAATTGATTTATTTGAATATTTTATAAATAGAAACAAATTAGAAAAGTTGTACTTAATTGAAAATATGATTGAGATGGATAAGTGGTGGGTTGGGATGTGATGTAGGAGTAGGGTATATTTTTTTTAGTAGATAATAGGTGTTAGGACCCTCTTCATATAGTAGTTTGGCCTTGTTTTCCAATAACACACCATGTTACTAACCCTATATGCTATGCTAATAACCCTATGTAGGTGAATCAGTGAAATTTTGGGTAAACCTTCACTTTGTTTTAGGAATCATATGCCTATATAACCAAGACCTAGATCATCATTTATTTTTTACATTGAATTATTTCACTATTAGAACCTAAATTTCCATGCTTGCTATGGTTTTTATGAATACAAGTTGACAAAGGGTGGAATTAGTAGGGTAGGTTGGGTGAGACCTCAAAACCCCATGTGTTGAGTGTTGTATACATACCAATACCTCAAAAGGGGATCAAGACTAGTATAGTTCTCCCAATCTAAGTGTTGGTGTAAATGATAGTGATGATAGTATGCCTAAGTATGAATTATAATTTAAACTATTTGAGTGTGAATTAAGACTAGAAAGCTGATTAAAAATAATCTTTGAGCTACTATATATGGATGTATGCAAAAATAGGGGTAAATAGAGATCAATAACCTTAATTTACACAACAATTCTTGATCTAGTTTATGATAATTGCCATCTATCTCTTAAATTAATGAGATTGGTATTTATATATTGTTCTAATGCTTTTTGATACATGAAATGAGTCTATACTGACCCTAATAAGCTTTAGGGAGTGGAAAGATATATATTAGGGGTAAAGGAAATTAAGGGTCAATAACACTACCCCCTTTGCCAATAGTGCATTATGTTATAAACTAATGGGAACATGTTATTTTATAGGTGGCTAGAACATGTGAAAAAGGATTATGGATACCTAAGTGATGGATCAATGTGTTTCTTGGTATATATATGAATATGCTAGATGTGTATAAAAGTTGGAAAGGGAACAAAAGAGGCCATAAGATAGGTTTAGGGATAAGATAAGGATAGGTTAGTCTCAAGTGATAATAATTACATTAAAATGACATTTTATATGACTATAAATTTATTAAAAATGAAAATTTAGAAATGCTAAGTTGTTACTAAAAGATAGAACAAAATTGACCAAGTAAATTTAGTTTTATTGCCTAATTTTCATTGATTGGGTCATCTAGGCAAGGTTTTAACTTTGAGAAGGTAGCAAATTGAAAACACAATTTATAAATAGAATAAAGTATATTGATCTAGTTTTTTAAGACTAAAAATATAATTTTTTTATCAAAATCAATAAAATTAATATAGTTGATGTAAATAAAATACAAAAAATAAGAAAATGATTGGACTAATTAGTTTGATATAGTTAGTGGAAATTAAAAGTTGCTAATAATAAAATTAAGTAGATCAATTTTGTTATATATAAAATACAATTTGAAAGACCATTATATAACTAGATTGATTGGTTTGTTTTAGTTGGACAAAGTTGGAACCTATAAAGAGAAAATAAAACTAGGTTGACCAACACAATCTAGTTGACTATAAACCTTGTACCTATAAATAGATAAACTAACTAGATCAACTAGCTCAATCTAGTTAGATGAAAACTATGGACCTATAGAGAGATAAAAAGATTAGATCAGATAACTCAATCTAGTTAGCTAAGAAATAAACCTATATTGATAAAATGAAACTTGATTGACTAGCTCAATCTAGTTGACTGTGATTGAAAATATAAAAATTAAAGGGTAAATTCATATTAGTTTTACTAGAATGTATGAAATGAACTAGGATAGATCTACAAATTATCCTACTTAGTGAATTCCCAGTTTGGAGAAGTTAATCTTTTTAAAAATATATTGTATTGTTTCTAACTATTTTTTCACTTTTCCACATTCAAAAGATGAAAGAAACTAAGATAATGGTCAGGGGTTTGTATGTACCTGGATGAAGTTTGCGCACCATATCCAGATGATTGAATGAGCTCCTGTTTGGCTGTGGAGGATGACACCTATAGAATAAAGAGACTCAAAAAAAAATGTTAGATAGATATAAGGTGGACTACCAAGCAAAGCTCGGTCCCAGAAGTGCAAAGACTTCCTTGGGGGATGATAGCCCACTTGTTGATAAAAAAAATGTCAGATAAAGATAAATAATGAAAGACTAAGCAAAAGAAATAGAGATAATGCATACCTTCTATTTTTGGTTTGTCACAGTTGCCGATGCTGGTTAGTCTGCCATTGTCAGTTGGTTAAAGTTGCCAACATCGGTTAGTCTGTTGACATCGGTAGAGGCAATGGACTTTTGGATGAGTTTCAAGCTGAGTTTGTGGTCGACAGAATGGCTTGAGAGGTAAAAGGGTGTATGCAAGGTTGCAGGGAGACTAATAAGGTCCGCAGAGGGTCAGAGGGAGAGGATAGGTTGTCAAAAGGGGTAAGAGCATGAAGAAGGCTTCTCAGCCTTACCAAGAAGAAGTTAGGTCTGGTCTGGTTGATAGCTTGGTCTGGTTGATAATATTTAGAAGTAATGAAAAGAAACTAATTGCTTATACATTCTAAATACATTCTAAATTATTGAAATAATAAAAAGGGCAGAAGAATACTTAGCTCCTACTTCATGCGAAGCCAGAGGTGTTTGAAATGCTTGTACCTATTGTGTCTATAGCCAGAAAAGTGTTTGGTTGAAGTCTGATGATTGGTCTCAAAGAGTTCCTATTGATGTCCAAGTCTGAGAGCCGAGAGAGGAAGAGAGTCCGAGATAGAAACTGAGAACAAGAGAATTCACATCTGGGCGCTGTGATTCAGGATTGTGATCTGGGTCTGTGATGTGGGTCTATGATTAGTTTTCCATTTGGCCTGTGAGTTGGTTTTAAGCAATCGACGTCGATGATACCACTGGCGTCGGCTGATGGATAATCGACATCGGCAACTAGAAGATGGGTAAAAAGGCTAAAATTAGCCTTTTGCCCATTTTTCCATCTGCTAGGGTCAATTGTCATTGATAAATAGTCTGAAGGTGGGTTTAATGGGTGTGGGAAGTTAGTGGGAGGGTTGGAATGGGGTTTAAGTAATTAAGATTTTCCATGGGGTGATGGAGGTATCCAAGGAGAGGCATCTAAGGTGGGGTGAGGTGTCACGGGTGATGTGTCAAAGGTGGTGTTATTAATTTAAAATAGTTAATTTATTTTAAATTAATAAGTGTGTGGGTTAGGAATGTTTAGAAGTGGACCTAGGGGACCAAAGGGGGGGAGTTGACCAAGGAGTACACACAACTTTGGTGTCTACATTTACCCCTTTTTGTCTTGTTGGTTGTTCTGACGAACTGCAAGACAAAAATAGGAGTAAGCTGCCCCAGGTATGCGATGAGGTCTCTTTTGTCATGTTGGTTGTTTTGATGAACTGCAAGACAAAAATGAATGTAGGTTTCCCTGATTATGGGATGAGGTATTCCCCCTCAAAGCGAGAATCGAGGGAAGGGAACTTGATATGTGTCGATTTGACAGATAGAGGATGGATATGGTGAATTTTGAGTGTGAACACTGTAAAAGTTAAGATTGCACATATACCACTTCACATGATGGTCAAGTCAAATTGTCGTAGTCAAAGGTTGAGGAGTGCTAAAATCAAAATAACTGGTCCCCAACATTTAGTCATAGCTGATTGGGTTATTCAATCCAAGCTGTAGCTCTAATTGTCATCATGTTCCAAGTATCTCAGGCTCAGGAAGTGCTCTTGGAAAACATGAAAATGTCACAAGTAGTGGGGATCAACTTGTTCATGATCTAATACTTGTGAGGGTCAAAATGTGGGTTGTGGACAATTTTGCTAACCATTCATGAGGTAGCATACATGTAATCAAAAAAACCAAGGCAGGGCTGTCTCGAAAGTGGTCATGGTCTGAGGAGATAGTTGCGATCTCCAAGGTCATTGGTCAAGATTTTGGGTTGGTAGAGATAGTTGGTCCATTAGATGGATGGAGGAAGGAATGGCCGAGCTAACCTCAGAAGACCCCATGTCAACTGAGTGCTGCCGACATAGCCCTTGTTGGAAGGGCCTCAGGCTAATGTAGTTCTCCCTAAAAGGGAGGAAGAGGGTCGGTTGTGGATGGGGTTGGACTAGGTGAAGTCATGGTTCAAGGGTTTATCCATCGAGTAGATGAACAAATGGATGTGGCTGAGCTAACCCCAGAAGACATCATGTCATCTGAGTGCTACCTACATAGCCCTTATTGGAAGGGCCTCAGGCCAATGTAGTTTAGGAAAGAGTCAAAGTGGTTGATAGGTTGGTTTGGTCATGATAATGGTTATAAATGATGAGGGTATGATGATGTTACAACCTTTTCCATATTATGTGATGGTGTATTCTGTAACATCGGTTTAGTGGTCTTTCATCCCTAGCAATTTTTCATATTAGTGATGGATGGATGCTAAAAATGAAATGAGTTTATTTATGCTTTAGCAAGTAATGGTTTATGCTTGACATAAATTGAGTGGTTGATAGTTTCCATGTGTATTGGTTTCCATAGAAACTAGTGTGAATTGGCTATGATAGTGTGAGTGGTCTGGAAATGTTTGGGTTGGTTTGGTTTGGTTGAGAAAATGATTTGGTTGTAATTGGATTGGTTTTATGTGATGAAGATGCATAAGAAGTGAAATCCATTTTCGCCCTTTCATTGACAAGGACCATAATGATAGCATAGGTAGGGTTTTTTTTAGAAACAAAAGCCCCATTCATGCATTACATCATTGACCATTGGTTGTGTTAGAGAATTAATCAAATCACTTTGAAACTGAAATGAGCTCAAACCCCCTTGAGTATGTTGGGGTGATAGGTGTGATGAGATATGGGAGGATAGGGTAACCCTTTTCAGCAGGGATAACTTTGCCCCTTCTATAGGTGGCCCTGAGAACGACTATAAGTCCAGTCCATGACCTTTTTTTTTTGGTAGACTGATCAATGTGGGAAGTCTACATGGGGATGTCATTTTGTTTTGTGGTCATTTGTGAAGTTGATCAATGCAGGAAGCTTCTAAGAGAGTGTTGTTTGTAGCAAGATTTTTAGGCATAGCCATCCTTTGAGGGAGTGGTCTATATTTTTGATTTATATGTTTTTGAGGGCTTTGAATAGCTATCCTTCAAGGGAGCATTCTATTAGCTATAATAATGATGATGTAGTTGTCCTTCGAAGTTGCAATCTGCATTTACAGTTTTATGACTATAGAAGCTTAAGGGCTCCCTTTTATTAGGACAAAGCATCCATATTTTATAAAAGGGGCACATAGTGTTTGTGTTAGGGAATAGGGTTGAAAGGAATGAGGATTAAAATGATAGGTGTTGCTCAAGGGATGAGCTCAAGTCAAATATCAAGTGAATGAGTACTTGATTAACAGTAGAATGGTCGCAGATGCAAGACATTAAGAGGCTCAGGTTCTGGTCGGCCTTCAAGAGAAGACAGACGATAAGTCCCTGATCCATACTTGTGCATTATGATGCAAGGTCCAAGCCAATTAGGAGCAATCTTGCCTTGTTTACTTCTTTCCATATTGGTCATGTGTTAGTTGATTAAGAAGTTAGTTGATGTTTGGTCGATGCTGGTTAATGTTTGGTCAAGGCTTGGTTGAGGCTTGGTCGATGTTTGGTTGGTTGATGTTTGGTTAATTCTTAGTTGAGGTTGGTTTGGTCAATGCTTGGTCGAGGCTTGGTCGAGGCTTGGTCGGTTGATATTTGGTTGAGGTTGTGATAGTCAATATAGAGTCAAATTTTGCCAGTTATTTTAGTGATGAGGAGAATGCTTGAGAAATGGTTGGATAAGATGGAGAGAAGACATTGAAGCTTCTCTTTATCAAGGATTGTGATGCAAGAATGCATCTTGTGAAGCTTTTACTTGATAGATTTAGTTTAAGAGGGTGAGATCATGATCTTTCAAGTTAGAGTTTGGAATCTCAGAATTAGAGATGGTGATGGAGACAATGGTCGGTAATGTTTAGACTAAGGTAGCTAGTGGTTGGGAGTCTTGAGGTCAGACCTCCACTATCTAGTGATTAAGGCTTGGTGATGTTGTGGATAACTTTGAATTAGGCCATATAAATATGTCTTCACAGAGGTTGGGTGAAGTTGTTTCACCTTGGAGTCATGAATTGGCTTCAAAGATGTTGGATGGGATGTGCCCAAGATTGAAATCTTGGGTTTTGGTTGTGGTGAGGGCTTGACGAATGGATATGTTTGGGGGAGAGAAACCTTCTCTTTCCCTTTATCCTTCATGATTTGTGATTTAGTGGCCACATTGATGGTGTTGATTTTGAATAAAGGGGGTAAAGGTGGTAGAGGAACCACAGTTTAACGTTGAGATCCCGATTTAGGTGATGAGGTTTGAGAGGCATGGGATGGTGTCAATGGTTTGTTCAAAGGGTGGTCAAAAGGATCCTTAATGAAAAAGGTGTCCTTTTTGATGTGTTGACAAATGATAGCTTTAAGAGCACAATAATTCTCAGTGTCATCTCCAGGTGTGTGATGATACGCACAAAATTTAGTGTCATCGAACTAAGATGGTTTTGATCTGAGAGCTGATGAGTGTGATGGTGAAAAGAGTTGGGAGACATGAGACGGTGTTGGAGATTTGTTGATAGTATCCTCAACAAGAGGGGTGTCTTTTTCCATGTATTGGCAAATGAAAACCTTGAGGGCACAACAATTCTCAGTATCATGTCTAGGTGTGTGATGATATAGGCAAATTTTAGTGTCATTGAACCAAGACAGTTTTGGTCTGAGAGGTTGAAAAGGTTTGATAGGTGGGAGGCTAATGCTAGAAGACTGCAACAACTGACATAACAACAAAGCATAAGACCTCGCTAATGGGTCTGCATGTTGTGTTGCAGTAAAAGTTGGCAACTTTTGTTTAGAAGCTGTTGAGGAAGTGTTTCGTACCATCCTTTTGTTTGACAGTGCGGCCAGACACGTAGATGACACTTTCATGGTAGGAGGCGTTGGATGTTTTGAAGGAGGTATATTTTTGTTAGGTGTTGGTAGTAATGGAGGTGATTTGTTTTTGTTGGGTGTCGAAGTAGGAAGTACTCCTATTGAGGTGGATGGGTGTGGGCCCAAAATAGAGGGAAATGGTGATGGTGGGAGAAGAGTTCTCCAACGTGGTTTAGTATCCTTCTTTAGTTTGGTACGAGGACTACTATTATGTGAGGCAAGGTTCAAGTCTACCCTCACCAAATCTTCTTCAACCGAAGTAGGTGAGGTGGTGAGTTCCTCTCTCAGCGGAGAAGGGATTGGAGATTGTGGCTCTTTGAGAGGGCAGAGTGTAGGGATGGTGATGGCTTCGTCATGTGGTTAAGTAGCGAGGAAGGTATGATCCCCCATTGATGATAAGAAGGATGAAGGTGAGGCTATCGGCACTGGTATCGCCAAAGCATACTCCAATATAACAGAGGTCAATGGAAAACTAATAAGAGTAGAAGGTTCATCTACCTGTGGAGGAAAAATAGGAGAAGAAGGCTCTTTTATCTATGGTGGAAAAATTTGTGGGCTAACCTCTTTCAACTATGAGAGAGGTTGGTTACACATAAGAGGTGAGACTGTGTTGACTGTGTGTATATTACGCTCTTGGGAGTCATCAGCCATGGTCTGCACATTGTTTTGGCGAGGGGGATGGTTAGGAAAAGGTTGTCTAAAGATGTCTATGTTTTGGTTAGGTGGCACATTTGGGTTATCTAAGACAAGATCACCTTTATCTATCATGTCTTGGACAATGTTTTTGAAGGTTTTGTAGTTGTTTATGTCATGGCCTTTGACACAGGGATAATTACAAAAGTCATTCTCCCTGTACCATGTAGGGATGGCATGTGAGGGATCAAATTGAGGTGGTGGTCAAATTTGGGGGAGATTGAGGACTCCCTATTTGACAAGTTTATCCGACACAGATGCATATGATTCTCCTATTAGAGTATATTGACACTGCACGTATCATTGTTGGAATTTTTGTGTGATACTTTGAGATGTGGAAGGTTAAAGTTAGTTGGTTATTATTGAAGATGATGGTCTAATGACTACATCATTTTTTGATCCCTTAGATTTGGAATTAGAAGAAGAAGATTTGGAGGAAGAGTCATTTGACTTGGCATTGGGGTTTTTACTCTACAATTTGACTTTATTTTCCTCAATGGCACGTAGTTCTAGCTTCCTAGCCATAGTGAAAGCTTCATCAAATGTATGAAATGTTTGGACCCACAAAGTAGATGAAATATGTTTGGCACACGCTTGGGAAAAGAGCTCAATGATCTCGGGTTGAGGTAAAGAAAAGGAGAGCTGGTTGATTAAGCCTCTCCAACAGGCAACAAAATTAGCTATTGATTCATCATCAAACTGTCTGATAGAGTATAAGTCTGTGATTGAAAATTTTTTGGTGATATTGATCGAGAAGTGTTCAAAGAAAAGCTGAGCTAGTTGAGTGAAAGAAAAGATAGAATGACTGGTAGGTAGCTATACCAGTCGAGGGCAACAACAAAAAGAAACATGGGAAATGTGCGTAGCAATAACACATCATCATGTGCTATAAGGTAATAAGCGTGTCTAAATGCTCGTAGATGTTGTTGTGGGTCTTCCTTACTCTGAAAGCAAGTAAACTTGGGAAGTTCCCATAGACTGGGATATGGTCAAATTGGGACTAAAGGATGAATGGGTTCATTACATATTTGTTCATATGGGAGGACATTTCTTGAACCCAAAATGAAGGTCTCAAGATTAGACATTTTGTCCATCAACATGTTGATTAGATCGATTGATAGATTTGTAGGTGGGGCACCCCCTAGATTGTACGGTGCTTAGAAGGTGCTAGGAGGGGCATATGACGTAGTTGGTTGTGCTTGTATAGGTGAAACATATTGGTAACTAGTCATAGGGACTGATGTCAAAGCCAAGGGTGCTTGTGTCATGAAGCTAGGAGGCACAACTTGGCTTGATGTTACCAGAGGTGGTTAGATGGTGGCAACACTAGCCAAAGGACAAGGAGCCACCCTGGTGTTGATAGGTGAAAGAGTAGGTGGGATGGAGACAACTAAGTTTGGAATGGTGTAGAACTTTGTTGAATAGTTTGTATTTGATGGGGTACTGAAACCCTAATGGATTTAGGTCCAAAAATAGAAGGAGAGGCCACACTTTGAAGATTGGTCATGGTCAGGTTATTGGCTGAGGCAATGGCTTGGGTGTCTATGGGTTGAATTGCAGAGGTGGTTGATACAACTGTCGTCTCAACTAAGGAGGTCAGCATCCCATAAATTGGGTTGCCTAAAGAGTCTCACGTTTGACTTCTTACGAGATAGTGCTGAAGGGCCTTGACATTGAGGTCAAGGAACCTTTCAAAGCCTTGGTCCCCTTTAGGAACAAAAGGGGGTTGAGTCGGGGTTGGTTGGGTATGAGTTCGTTTAGTCTCTGAATAATACTCCATTAGAGGACTTAATATGGAGGGTGAAGGTGGAAGTGGTTGTTGCCTGGTGTGGTCAACAAGAGTTTTGGTTTGACTGCGTGTCAAAACCATCCAAGGTAAAAGGGGGGTTTAGGTTCTGAAAACTATATGTTTTAGCCTCAGAAAACTAGAGTTGGTGTTTTTGATAGCCAAAAGGATAGGTTTTAACTTGCTATTTTGAGAGGAAAATTTTTTGGACAGTGATCGATGTCGGTATAAAAACCAATGTTGGTGAAGTAAATTGTTGATGTCGGTCAGATAATCGATGTCGGTGAAAATAAGTTGCCGACATCGGTGGAAAAATCGATGTCAGTTATTGTGTATTTCCAAAAACTTTAGAAAATTGAAAGTTTTTGAAAGAAAAGAAGAAAGTTTTGAGTTGTTCTTAGAGCTCAGAACGCAACCTCACCAGCTCAAAAAACTAGATAGGGACAAAAAAATAGATGAAGACAAGTAGCCTATAAACGTTAATTCCTAAGAATAAGTTTTAGAGTATTGTTGGCTTATGCCTTAGATGAGTGTGTTTGGGAAGTTGGTTTTTAGAATGGGTCCTATAAGAAGCAGTCTAAGGTTGGTTTCAGGTTAGTTTTAGTGATCAAGATTTATATTAGGTTCTGTACGTGGCCTGGTGCTAAGGAGCAAGCTCCCCTCACTTCATGAGCCCAAAGATAAGCTGGGTCGCTTAGCCAGTATATACTTCCCCTAGAGTTTATACTCTGCCAGAGAACAGAGTGGGCTCTCCCCTTGGTAGTGAAGTCCAAGTAGGATTACCAGGAAGGGTAAGGTATCCGCTAGGTGATGAAATCCTAGTCGGGCCTTGTCTCAGGTATGTTTAGATGTTTGATTTGTGATAGTGGTCTAGTCATGTAACATAAGTGTGCTATGATTTATTCATAATGCAGTTTTTAATTACTAGATGTGAGAGCTAAGTATGCATTCAGGCAAAAATGAGATGCAATAGATTTTTAACCCAAATTGAAATGTGTTGTTCAGATGCAAACAAGTGAGGAAAAGGTTAAGACTATGAACTTCACTACTCTAAGATGCAAGAAGAAAGGTGACAAGAAGAAAAAGAAAGATTCTTTTTAACTTTGCTTATGGTGTATTTTTGGAAGAGATAGAAGAGAAGGATGCAAGAAGAGATCTAATGCACCTATATGAAATTTTGCTTTTAGAATAAAAAGTATGAACCCAAGGAAAACTCCTAGGGTCCCACCGGGTGTGCCAAAATGTTTCTAACTATTTTTCACTTTTCCACATTTAAAAGATGAAAGAAACTAAGATAATGGTCAGGGGTTTGTACGTACCCGGATTAAGTTTGCACACCGTATCCAGATGACTGAAGGAGCTCCTCTTTGGCTATGGACGATGACACCTGTAGAAGAAAGAGACTCAAATAGAAAAATGTTAGATAGATATAAGGTGGACTATCCAGCAAAGCTCGGTCCTAGAAGTGCAAAGACTTCTTTGGGGGATGACAATCCACTTGTTGATAAAAAAAATGTCAGATAAAGATAAATAATGAAAGACTAAGGAAAATAAATAGAGATAATTCATACCTTCTGCTATCAATCTATCATAGTTTTTTATGCCGGTTATTTTGCCATCATCGGTTGGTTAAGGTTGCCAACGTCGGTTAGTCTGCCAACATTGGTAGAGGTAATGGACTTTTGGATGAGTTTCAGGCTGAGTCTGTGGTTGACAGAATGGCCTGAGAGGTAAAAGGGTCTATGTAGGGTTGCAGGGAGACTAATAAGGTCCACAGAGGGTCAGAGGGAGAGGATAGGTTATCAAAAGGGGTAAGAGCATGAAGAAGGCTTCTCAGCCTTACTAGGAAGAAGTCAGGTCTAGTCTGGTTGATAGCTCGGTCTGGTTGATAATATTTAGAAGTAATGAAAAGAAACTAATTACTTATACATTCTAAATACATTCTAAATTACTAAAATAATAAAAAGGGTAGAAGAATACTTAGCTCTTGCTTGGTGCAAAGCCAGAGGTGTTTTAAATGCTTGTACCTATTGTGTCTGTAGCCAGAAGAGTGTTTGGTTGAAGTCTGATGATTGGTCTCAGAGAGTTCCTATTGATGTCCAAGTTTGAGAGCCAAGAGAGGAAGAGAGTCTGAGATAGAAACTGAGAACAAGAGAATTCACATCTAGGCGCTGTGATTTGGGATTGTGATATGGGTCTGTGATTTGGGTCTATGATTAGTTTCCTATTTGGCTTGCAAGTTGGTTTTAAGCAACTGACGTTGGTGATACCACCAGCGTCGGCTGACGGATAACCGATGTCGGTAGCTAGAATATGGGTAAAAAGGCTAAAATTAGCCTTTTGCCTGTTCTTCCATCTGGCAGGGTCAATTATCATTGATAAACAGTCTGAAGGTGGGTTTAATGGGTGCGATAAGTTAGTGGGATGGTTGAAATGGGGTTTAAGTAATTAAGATTTTCCATGGGGTGATGGAGGTATCCAAGGAGAGGCATCCAAGGTGGGATGAGGTGTCATGGGTGATGTGTCAAAGGTGGTGTTATTAATTTAAAATAGTTAATTTATTTTAAATTAATAAGTGTGTGGGTTAGGAATGTTTAGAAGTGGACCAAGGGGACCAAAGTGGGGGAGTCGACCAAGGAGTAGACACAATTTTTGTTTCTACATTAATATAGTTGATGTAAATAAAATATAAAAAATAAGAAAATGATTTGACTAATTAGTTTGATAAAGTTAGTGGAAATTAAAAGTTACTAATAATAAAATTAAGTAGATCAATTTTGTTATATATAAAATACAATTTGAAAGACCATTATATAACTAGATTGATTGGTTTGTTTTAGTTGGACAAAGTTGGAACCTATAAAGAGAAAATAAAACTAGGTCGACCAACACAATCTAGTTGACTATAAACCTTGTACCTATAAATAGATAAACTAATTAGATCAACTAGCTCAATCTAGTTAGATGAAAACTATGGACCTATATATAGATAAAAAGATTAGATTAGATAACTCAGTCTAGTTAGCTAAGAAATAAACCTATATTGATAAAATGAAACTTGATTGACTAGCTCAATCTAGTTGACTGTGATTGAAAATATAAAAATTAAAGGGTTAGATTCATATTAGTTTTACTAGAATGTATGAAATGAACTAGGATAGATATATAAATTATCCTACTTAGTGAATTCCCAGTTTGGAGAAGGTAATATTTTTAAAAATATATTGTATATCTATTTGTATTGGGATATGATGAATTTGGATACACTAATCCTACCTAAGGGATCTCTTATCACACAACATCATTAGAGAGTGTTCTAAATCCTCTAGTCAATTAACACTACATAATAACCCTATTTGGTCCTACAATACATAAAATAAATCTAATCTAGTTCTCACTAGAACATATGGTAAAAAAGGGGATAAATAGTAACATACAAACACATAACAAGAAAATAAAACTCTACTCAAGTCAATGTAGAAGTAAAATAAGAAATGGTTAAAATTTTCATCATATTAATTTATGAAATATATATATATATATATATATATATATATATATATATATATATATATATATATATATATATAGATTAAAAGTTGTGAATACTTACCTTTAGATGAACATGTAATGCCTTAATCTCTCCCTTGGCCAATGGTGCTTTGAAAGTGATTTTTTTGGTTTTATAAGGATCACATTATATAAATCATATCTAGGCTTAAAAACTCCTAATTTTCATCCAATACTTTCCCACAAGACAAACTTATTTCCTTCCAATGCAAAACCCTAAGCAATGAATCCTCAAATTTAGAATTTGTATAATTATGAGTTTTTACAAGACAAAAATGAATGTTCCTCTCTATTATATTAAAGTGAAGGTGCTATTTATATCTAAATATTAACCCAAAAACCTCCCAAAAGTTTAACTAACATGATCAACGAGCTCAATTTTTTTTGATAGGAAAAGTTGTTGTTAGATCTTGAACTAGGTCGACTAGGCTAACTTAGTTTTATAATGTTAATTGAATCACTAACAAGATCGACCTAGCTATTTTTGTAGGAAAATGAAGAAAAAGGGTGATTAATTAGTAAGGGGTTATTTTGAAAGTAGAATTACTCATAAAAGTGGATAAATAGGTTTTAATTGCTTAGAAAGTTGGATAAAAGTGATTTTTAGTAATTTTAGGTAATGGTATAAGGACTAATAATATTTTTAAGTACCAAATATTTTCCCATCCCTTTCCCCATGAAAACTTTAAGGCATATACTTGGAGATATTGAAACTTGATAGGTTCCTACAAGAGAGAAAGTGTCAATAAATAACAAAGTTTAAAAATATTATGTGTATACATTACATATGTTACACCTCAAATGATTCAATTTTATTTCATTTCCAAACATTTTTCATTCCAAATTTGCATGATTAGATATTATGTTACCCAATTATTGGGTCATTTTATTCTATATTATATTGTTATGTTGTCTAATTAAAAATAATTCAAATTAGGTCCTTTTGGACCCAAATCTAGTTTAGAATTAATTATTCACATCAAGTCATTTGGGTCCCATTTATGTTTTAAGTAAAATGTAAATCAATTATAATTATAATTTTATTATAATTTTAATCCAATTATGATTACAATTTTCATTTCAAATCAAATTACAAACTAAATCCAAACTATTCAAACATTATAAAAGTCAAAAAATTTAAATCAAACATAATCCAGTTTCAGATCAAGTCTACTTACACTAAACAATTAATTTCAAACACTTCAAATACAAATATATATTTGAATTGATAAGTATATATTTATATGCATTCATATCAAGTCAATTCAAACATATTATCTTAAATCCAAAGTAAAGATCATTAATGAAAACTTGTCTAAACACACCAATAGTGGGGTTTTTATGGTCCCTATTTGGATTATGAGTGTTATTATGATCTGGTTGGGTATCTTTGAAGTACAAAAAATATTGATTACATGGATGAACACCAAACAATATATGAAGAGGTACCATCTAGTCCAAGATATAGTTAAATCCAAGATTATAGCACACTTATTAAAAATATATGAAGCCCTTATAAGATTATTAGAGTTTGGAGATAAATCCTACATAGAGAGTGAATACATGAAAAAACAACTTCTACTCAAATGAGACTCTTATATACCCACCAAATTCTAGTTAAAATCAATACCCTTATACAAAATTAAACCATGGCTTTTATGTCATAGTAAAGGAAAATGTTAACTTGTGGACCTATTCCAACATGGCCAAATAATCACTTCATAGTGTATTAAGCTAGTCAGTTCTTTATTAATCAAGTCATAACTAATTTACCTACTTCTCTATCTACCACTTCACTTCACAATTGCTCATCTATGCATAGAAAGTTATCATTAAAATAACCTCAATATCCTTTAGACAATTCTATAATTGATATAGACCCATTGAATAATTTTGGATATCCATATTTAATGGATACAATGTAACAAGCCTCAAATAATCCATAACATACCTTTTTAAATCATCAAATAGTCCTTTCTAATTGATAACCATTTCCTTCTAATTCATAATAAATCCCACCCCATTTCTAGTATAATTTTTTTAACCCATCCCAACACTAAGTGTTGAATAATTCACAAACATTATCTAATTCATATTAGGTTCCTTCTCATTCTTAGTATGTTCCTATATTTTAGCAGTAAGTTCCATACCAGTAGTAGTTTCCTCTTAATCAGTAAGACATTCATAATCTGCCTCTAAATAGAAATCAATATCAAGTAACCTATCAATAATATAATCCAAATCAAATGGTGTACATTCCTAGTATAATAAATAATAGGTTACTGATTTAGACACATTCTAAATAAAATATACTTATCCACTCAAATGTCAATCAACCATTCAATACCTAGGAAAATACTCTTACCATTCATAACTTGTAGGGGGTGAAAATTGAAAATTTTAAATTCTAAGTAGGAAATTAGGGTAAAAATTACAAGTTTAATGAGATCTACTGATATCCATCTAATGTGATTATATTTCAAGTGCATTTCCCATCTCAAATTGAGTTGCCTAGATTTTATAAATATAAAGGGAAAGGTGATCTAAGAGACCATTTACATGCATTATTTATTGCATGTCAAGAAGTATCTTATAGTAGTATCTAGTTTCTTTGATTATTTCCATTTAGTTTGGGAATTCAAGCCTTGGACTGGTTCATTCACTTGCTAAAAGGATCAATCACAAAATTTAATGACCTATAATAATAAAAAATCAATCATTTCTCATATAACATGGAACTTGAATTAACCATGATTGATTGTTCTAATTACAAAAAAATGGGTACATAAAGCTTTTCTATGTTTATACAATGACAGAGAGCCTTGGCCTTGTTGGGTGAATATTTTGTCGTCAACTAACTGATGACAAAATGGGTATATTAATCACAGCATAGGGAGATTTACACCATGAAAAGTATGGGTTTACCAGATCTTTATGAAGTAAATCTCTCCTCTCATCAAGGGGAGGTTCCCTATAAATATTCACACATTATATGCATATATATAATTAAGAAGAAAATAACACATGGGGTGGTATAACAGCATCTACCTCTCTTTTTTCAGAGGTAATGTACAAAGAACAAAAGAGTGAAATCCTAGTCTATAGCTAACAACACTCCTCTTCTTTCAGGAATGGTATCAAACGGAGAGCAGGAGATCACTTGAGGTAAAAAAGTCCACAAGAACATTCACGTAAGCACAAAGTCTTCCGTAGCTTCTTTCACCGATTCGGAACAAACGTAACCGTAGAATAAAACAAAGCACAAAGTCTTCGCGTGAAACTATAAAAGATAACTGAATCTCAAAGATAAAAGAAGCTCAAAGTCTATCCTCTACCTTTAGAAATGCTCTTAGATAATATAAGCACACTCACTTTGCTTATTAAATCAGATAAATAATATATTACTAGGAAAAAGGACATAAGAACTATTTCCTAAATAACATAGACAATCTCAACACAAAGTCTGAAACAACCTGCTTCTCATTCATTTAAAAAAATATGATTTACAAATTTGAGCACAAAGTCTCAAAAGTTGCTTCAATTTTAGTAGAGTGTTTGCTATTAATTTTTTCCAGCCCATTTACAAATGAGGTCTCCACTATATATAGGGGGAAAATCCTCAAAAACTAGAAAATAATAAAATACAAAAATATCTCAGTCAAAGATGACTCATCTTTGACTTTGAAATATTTTTTTGAAATATTTACATGTAATTACATTTTACAAAATTGCATGCACTTTTCACAAAATAGAAGTGCATAAGGAAGAACAAAGGAGGGGAACAATTCAGTTCTTGCTGCTAGATTTCTTTATATGTGCATCGAACATAGTGATGGATGCCTGAATTCCTATGTTGTCTGGTGCAACTGTGTTTTTGGAGATGATTCTGGCTCTGATCAATGCATCCTTCAATGCTGTGATGGCCTTAGCATGACCAGTTAACCTAGATTTTAGATTTTCCAAAGTTAACTGAGCATCTAGAATACTGTCCACAGAAGACATTGACAAGGATTTTTCTTCAAAATCTCTCCAAATCATCTCTTTGAAGCTCTAAATCATTTCTTATATCAAAAGGAATTGATTGTCCTTAGAGGTCAGGTTGCATGGTAGCTCTTCTAGTTTATTCAACAGGCTCAGGTCACTCTTCTCACTAGCCTCCTTGAAAGCTTTGAGATCATCAATTAAATCTTTGAGTACCTGAATCCTAAAGATCAGGGACTCCTTGATTTCAACATAGGAGTCCTTGCTGGAGATAACACCAATAGATATCAGGGTGATTTTCTTCAGATCCTTCATCTCCTTTCATTTGTTAAGGGCCTTTTCTGAGCTATTGATCTCTTGAGAAATAAGGGAGACAAAGTCATCTACCTCTGATCTTAACTTTCTCATCTTACCTGTCCTTTCTACAACTTTTGAAAGCAAAGAAACTCTCTGAGTATGCATTTTTTCAATGTAATCTTCTAGGACTTTTCCCTTCAAATAAGTCTTTTCTACTTTTTGAATGACTGGGTCATCCACGGAGAAGGCTTCTGGAGTTGCTGCTTCAGGAGGAAGAGTGAACCTTCTTATTACTGCCATTAGTTGCTCTGCCTTGGCCTTGTAATAATCCTTCATCTCCTTCTCTCGATTGAATTTTTGGACCATGATGTCCATAGCAGCCTGAAGATCACTTTTTGCACTTTCGTAAGTAACTTTGCCAAGTTCAACACGAGAGATGGAATAGTTTCTCATCTCAAAAACCTCAAGGGTTGCATCTTATGGAGGCCTAGCCATTTCTAGAAATTTTTACCCTTTTTCCTCAACCAATTTTGAGAGGATTCTTGGCCTCTTAGGAGCTTTAGCTTTCACCGGCACTATTTTCCCAAATTCAAATTCATCTGGAGAGATGTCCAACTTCTTTCTTTTGGGGGTGAATGCTGACATCCAGGGCAGGAGAGAAGTACTTGTTATGGTAATAATTGTCTCAGCTGATGTTATTGTGACAGCTTCTACACTGCTAGTGGTGATAGTAGTTGTAGTTGGAGTAACCAGCGAAACTACACCAACCACTAATTCTGGCTCTTGTGTAGGGCTTGCTGCCAAGTTGAAGGAAGGAGATGATAAACTTGGAATGGATCCAGAAGAGCGAGGAGAACCTCTAGAAGCGCCTTGAGGATCACCAAATACGACTCTGGAAGGAGAAGCAGCTCTAGAAGAGGGAACACTGATCGGAGAGATAGGAGAAGAGGGAACCATAGGAGACTGAGGGGGAGAAGGAGATACACTTTTGAGTGGTTGAGATTCTTCTTGTGAGATTGGAGATCCAGTGCTTGGTTACCCTAATGGTCGATCATTTGTCTCTATGGGCTGGGTTGCCTGTGTCTGGGGGCTTTGTTCCTCAGTTTCTTTTGTTACTGCTTTAGGCTTTTTAGTAGCCTTAGGTTTCTTAGATACAAAGATGATTCTAGGCTTGTGAGGCCTAGAAGGAGAAGGTACGTCATCTTTGTTTTTGGTTCTATTTTTAGCCTTCCTCTTCAACTCTGCTTGGTATTCAGCCTCTGATCCTATGACAAATTCTTTCAAGATGATCTCTTTGGCTACTAACCAATCATTGGTGTTAGCCAATATTGGTTTGAATCTCTTTCTCAGAGAAGTTAGCTCCTTCTAAGACCACTGTGTTGGAGGAAGAGGGGAACCAGTGACCTTTTCTACCAAGTATTTGCTATTGATAAATTTTTATCATCGATCAGGCCAGAGGGGATCTCTACAAGTCCCAAATATTCGATCTACTCTAGTGTCATCCTGTAAAAGTCCATTTTCTTGATTTCTTCAGCCGTCCTTAGGTCAACCCAAATATCCTCAATCATTGGTTCATGGAACTGAGTTTTCCTTCTGATCTTGTCCTTGACTCCCCTATAGTCAAAATTTTTTCATCTCTTAAATGGTCTTAGAGTGACCATCTGCATTTCGATTTCCATGACCTTGGCTTTAGCTACTGTTACAATGGAGTACCTGCCAATCTCAATTGGAAACTTGAAGCTTGGTTTCTTTAGCTCCATCTGTCTGGTATGCACGATAATCAGTTGTCACCAAAGTTCCATTAGTACCAATCTATCTGAAGGGAACCTGGGGAGCATGTAGGGGTAGCCTTGGTAAAAGCTGACCCAAAGATAGTAGAATGTTGGGAATTGAATGAACATGTAGCTATAATCATTGACCACTATCTAGGCCTCATCTGATACTCTCTTCTGCTCAAGCTGAGGGTCAAAGAGGCATAGATATATGGCAAAAAAGGCATCATTTATCCTTTTGAAGTCATGGGTCAAACCTTATAGAGTCAGCTGAGGGTAATATGAGTATATTGGGGTCATCTTTCTATCCCCCTCTATGGTTAAGCCTAGAAAAGTCTGCATTATGAAAGCTATGTACATAAGGTATGAAGTCATATAGAACTTATAACAAGTTTACACCTTGGATAGCTGTTCATGGAGAGCATTACTGATTTGCTCTCCCCAAAAGATGACCTATTTGCCTTGGAGGATGATCTTGATGAATGGATACATCCATTCATGGAACTGTGAAGAAGATGGGAGGCCCTGTACTCTGCTGAGAAGGGTGATCCAGTCACCAACTTTCTCGATGAAATCGCTCCTCAGGAAGTTTCGTGGCCATTTGGAGAGGTTGGTCCTAGGGGCCTTCAACCACTTGTAGTTCATCACCTTCTTTGCCCTTTCAAGATCTTTGTCGTATTCCTTCTGGGCATTCATGAAGTCAATCTTGGTTACTTCAGGGGCTGGAGGGCACATGAAAACTTTATTGATGAATTCAGGATCGAGCTGAATCACCATGTTGCGCTGGAGTCTGAGATCGACCTGGTCTCTTTATTGTAGAAGTGAGCACATTGGAGAATGAACTCAATGTGATGTGCTGCTACTGGAAAGGCAGCCACCAGGTAGATGTTACATTTGATGATCCTCTTCATCCTGGTGCTTGGATTCATCACCTTTGTTTGTGATAAGAATTCAGCCATGTCCACGTGGCCAATCTCAGTGTCCTAGATGTCATCGACATTCGAAGAGACTGATGTTTGTGGGAAGACACCCTGATATTTATACTTCATGGTATTCACCTTTTTTGGAGACGCTTCAGACATGGGAAATGGTTTTGGCTGAATAGGTGCGGATGAACAGGAGCTCTCTGAAGGTACTACAGACATGATTGCTAGATTAGAGGAGAGTGGATGAAAGGGGGAACGCACAATTTAAGTGATCATGGTCAATGGAGGTCACTTAAAAGGGCCAGGTGAAAGAAAGGACTAAAAAATAAGGAAGAAAGGGGGAGAAAAACTCAACATGAAAAATTCTTAGGAGTTGGCAAAATTTAGAGAAGGGATGCACGGGCAGCAAAATTTGCCACCCTTAAATGTTAGAATAAAAGAGTGCAAGGGTAGTGAAATTTTTTGCCCATGCAGAGACGGCCTGCATAGGTGGTAAATTTCATCACCTTTACAGGCTGTATGAGGAAGAGGTAAGGGCAGCAAAAATTGCTGCCCTTGCAAGGAAGGCCTACACGGGCAGCAAATTTTTCCCCCCTTGAAGGGAAAGCAAAGCAAAAAGTAGGGGCGGTGAATTTTGCCACCCTTACATGTTTGGAGTACAAAGAGGGGCAGAAAAAATTGCCACTCCTGCAGGGAAGGGTTGCTCAAGGGAAGAGAATGACACATGGGTGGCGAACTTCACCACCCTTAGGGCTAAATGTGGGTTGGGGCAAGGGAAAACCATGGGGAACAGGTGACAAACTTACCATCTGCACGGGTTTTGTCAAAGCCATGAGTTTGGAGAGAGATGGCATTTTTAGCCATCCCTGAAGGGATAAAGCATTCACACTAACCTAAAAATGATAAAAAGAATAAAAAGCTTAAGGAATAACGAAGAAAAAACAAAATAAATGAAAAGAACAAGACCAACCTGAAAACCGCCCATGCCACGAGCTTGAATCCGTGAAATTGCTCTTTAAGTGCTCGCTAGATGATCCAGACGTGAAGGGTAGGATGAGAGGAGGAAGCAATGAGGAGAAATGGGGCTCAAATCAGTTTAAATGGGGTGAAAATCAACCCCAACAACCCATCGTGTGTGGCAATAAATGCCACACATGGAAATCGAGGCATGCTTGGGTGGAAAAATTTATCGCCCTTGCATGTTCCAGTTCATCCGAGTGCAGGGGCAGCAAAATTTTCCGCCCTTGCAGGCAAAAGTGCAGGGGTGGCAAAATTTTCTGCCCTTGCATAAAAATAAGGAAAATGTAGAGGCGGCAAAATTTGCCGCCTTTACATGAAAATAGAAGAAAATTTTGAAAAGAGAGTCTGGGGGAGGGAAACCTTGGTCATAATGAAATCATAACCACTTTCACGTTCTGAGGCCAATATGAGAATGAATTCAAAACTCATCTCACGACCAAACTTAGAGAGACAAGATGAAATCGACAAGTTTCATAGGGGGTTGTTCACAAAAACAGGCGAATCCAATTTTGAAAACAACAGCTGGCTCCTATTGGGAAACTTTCATTAATCAAATGATTAGCGGGAGTAGAAACCAGTCTCTAAGTGCCTTCATCCAAGCCATTGGACTATAGAGTCAAGCAAAAAATGAAAGAAAAATAGACAAAAAGTAGAAACTATACATATATTCAAAAGAACTTCGTCAAGCCTCAAGGATTAAATAGCTTCAGATGTTGTCCGCTATGAGGTAGTACAAATGGTGTTCCATCTTGGTACTCTAGTAAGAAACTAGCCTCACCAAAAAGCTGTCAGATGGTGAATGGGCCTCTCCATAGGGAGTCAAATTTGCCATGCATCCCTTTTGGTTCTTGCCTCTTGTCCCACAACAAGACTTGATCTTCAACTTGGAATTCGTGGACTTTAGCTTTTTTATCAAAGAGGGCCTTCACCTAGTTCTGATGTTCCTTAATCTGGTCCACTACCATAGTTCAGATGCTCATTCAGCTTGTTTAGACACATGATCCTTTTATCGACTGAGCTTTTGAAGGTTGAGTCTTCGATTGCTTTTGTTAACCTGAGCATTGGTAGTTCAAGGGTGATGCAAATTTCTACATTTAATCCATACAAAAATTGGAAAGGGGACATACCTATAGCCCTTTTGGGTGTTATTCTATCTACCCATAAAGCATCATACAATGCTTTGTGCCACGTTCTCTGATTGTCATCTACCAACTTCTTTATAATAGTGACCAGGTTCTTGTTACTCGATTTTGCTTGGCCATTTCCTTGAGGAAAATAATCTAAAGTATGGGATAAGGTGATCCCATAATAAAAACAAAATTGAGTAATTTCATGTGATGAAAAATAGGCCGCATTATCTGTTATGATCTTCAGTGGGACCCCAAATCTAGAGATGATATTTTCTTTGAGAAAGTTGCATACCACTTCAGATGTAGCATGCTTGGTTGGGATGGCCTTCACCCACTTAGTTTAATAATCTATTACCATGAGGACATAATCATGTCTGGCACTTGAAGATGGGTTGACTACCCTAATGAAGTCAATACCCCACTGCTAAAATGGTTCCTCAATCACTACCGACTTGAGAGGCAAAGCAGGCAGTTTAGGCTTTCCAACGAATTACTAACACAATTGGCACCTACGTACCCATTTGTAGGCATCTTGGAACAGCGTGGGCCAATAATACCTTGCTCATAGAATTTTGTGCACCATCATCGGTGTAAAAAAATGTCCTCCACAAGCCATATTGTGGAAAGATTCTAAGAGTCTTTCTTGTTGAGCTTTGTCAACGCAATGAAGAAATGCCCCATCTAGGTTTCTCTTGTAAAGACCATTATCCCACAGAACATACCCAACTACTTTTAATTTAACATTCCATTTATCTTTAAAAGAAAGATGAGTAAGACACTTGCCATATGTTAGAAAATGAGCAATGTCAGAATACCACTCATCAGTAGTGGCAACAAAGAAGACCGTAGGTATGCTTTCGATCTCTACTTGTTTATTTTCTGCTTCACCTAGAATGTTATTGGCAATCAACTGGCAAAGACCCTTTCCTCATACGAGCTTGGTTGGTTTGATGTCCAGATCAAACTCCTGAGTCTTGGCAATCTAGTTACCTCTCTTCGTATTGAACTCCTGCTGAGTCAAAATGGATTTTACTGTCGTGTCTGGTACAAAAACTTCAGTGTGAGAGTTCAGGATATAAAACTTGAAATGCTTGATTGCTTTGACCACGACATATGCATGCTTCTCCATAAGGGAATATTTTATCTCATGATCCTTAAGTGGGCAACTCATGAATGAGATAGGAGATTCTACACCTTCTAGATTTTGTTGGACCAAAATAGCTGATAGTGTATGCTCAGAGGCATAACTATGTATTTTGAAATTTTTAGTATAATCTAGATAGACTAAGACTGGTGCATAGGAGATTGCTTTATTAATCTCTTTGAACACTGATTTACCCTTAGTAGTCCACCTAAATGTAGTGTTGCCCTTCATCATGTTGACAATATGACAGGTTTTCTCAGCAAACTTAGGAATAAACCTTCAGAGAAAACTCACCTTTCTAAAGAAAGAGTAAACTACGGTCTTGCTGGTAGGCAAAGTAAGTTCGTGGATGGATTTGACTCTCTCTAAATCAATTTTAATGCCTTCATGAGACACAATGTGTCTGAGAAGTTTCCTTTCAGTTACTCTTAAGATAGATTTTTTTGGGTTTAAAGAGATACCGTTCTGATGACAGCATTCTAGTATCCTTTACAAATGGTGAACATGTTCAAAACGATGCTTTGAAAACACTGTCAGATCATCCAGGTATACTACAATGAATCTTTCCATCTCATATTTGAAAGCAAGATCCATCACCCTTTGAAATGTGGTGCCTGCATTTATCAGACCAAATGGCATTCTTCGGTAAGCGAATGTGACCTAGGGTGTGGTGAACGCTGTCTTGTGCTGATCTACTTTTTTGACTTCAACCTGATTATACCCCAAAAAACCATCTAGCATTGATAATATTTATGAACCTATTACCATCTGTAGGACTTGATCCATGATAGAAAGGGGGTAGTTATCTTTTAAAGGCAACTGGTTTAAGTTCCTAAAATCCACACAGATTTGAATTTCACCATTCTTCTTCCTGACGGGCACTATGTTGGCAATCCATGTTGAGTGGTGGATTGAAAAAATTATCTAGGCATCAAGCATCTTTTGTATCTCAGCTAGAATAGTACTTGAGATTTTTGGATTATATTGCCTGGATTTCTGCTTGTAAGGTATAGAGTTGGCTTTCAGGGGAATGTCGTGGTGGATGTCATTTGGCTTGAGTGATTTTAGATCATCATAGGAATAGGCCAATACATCCATCTATTGGCAGAGTAGACTAGCAAGCTCAAATCTTTCCTCGGGAGTGTAGCATTTCCCAATATTTACCATCTTAGGATCGCGCTTGGTTCCCAAGTTTACTTGATCAAAGTCTTGAGAGGATTTTGAATCCATTCACTGTTGCTTAATAAACCTATCATGGTTATCAAACAATTTCTCTAGGGACACCAAGCCTTTTGGAATCTTATTCCTTTTAAGCTATAAGAAGTCCTCACCTGCATCTGTATTGGTCTCAGGAGCTGCTTCACATTCTCAGGGTTCACTACCTTCAAGATGCAGTTGTTCAAGACTATCTTTTTGCTCTAAGAAGGTGATGATTTGATCATCATTGTTAAATAATTGCCAGTGGCTGGCATTATTTGGTACACTTAGCTGAAAGATCAGTTCAATAGTGTACCTATCTCCCTTAAAGTCTGGGTGAGGGACTAAAAGGGTGGCAAAGATAACCAATGCATCTGTCTGATCATTGAATTCCCTTGGAATGACAAAGATGTTGAAAGTGTCAAAATTTTCAATCTGTAACTAGACAAGATTACAATAGTGGTGCAACCTTTTATTTTTCATCTGGTACAGGTTCCTCACCTAGTAGACTATCAACTCAGCATCCCCTTTAGCATGCAGTTATCTAATGCCCTTTCCCTGGCAGCCTATAGTTTGAAAAATAGGGATTCGTACTCAGTCGTGTTGTTGGTATTATTAAACTGCAATTTGTAGGACAAAGGAGTAATATCTCCCTCAGGAGATACCAACACAACCTCAACTCTTGAACCAGTAGAGGAGCAACTGCTGTCAAATTCTAAGGTTCATACCTCATTGGGTAATTTTTTTTTGAAAACTCCTCTGTTTGGGGGAAGAGGCTCTTCCATGTGTTCATCTTGATTTGTCAATTTTTTAGCTGTATCAGCTGAACACAATCTCAAGTCATTTCTCAGAGGGGTTTCATCAGGTGTCTCATGGGTTCCATTCGTAGATAAGAAGTAGTTGCCCATGCCTGAGGACTCAAATAAAATTTGAGCTTTCAGTGTCGATGATCAGGTAACTACATACCTTACTTCTTTTTCAGGAAGCAACTTCTTCATGACACCTTAAAATAGAATCCTTGCTTTTGACAAGTCCATACTTAGCTCACCTCCAACATCTTTGCAAAAATTTTGCCCAAGCAAGATGCCATAAGATGTTGGAACATTGGTCACTAAAACCGTCATTTTTATCCACTTTTCTAGAAAAGCCACGAAGGCATATTGAGTATCTTTTATCTAACCAAGGAGAGGGACTTGCTTATTTTCCATGGAGAAACACCTCCCAAATGTTTTGGTCAAAGTCAGTCCAAGAGAATTTGCCACTTTCTGTAGGCATGACATTATTTGAAGCTCCAGAGTCTATAATATAATTACTCAGTTTATAACCATTTATAAGTAGGGAAACATAGAAAGGTTCTATTTTTTTGAGGGTGACAGGAGGAGTCACAACAAGATTATTTTGAGCCGGTTTATCTTTAGGGGGGTCATGAACAACTTTCAAAGAATCTTGTCCTACAGGGACGGCTTTGTTTTTTACATATTCTGCTAACCTATCAAACTGTTCTGGGTTAGCTCTTAAATATTCAACCTCTGTCATTTGAATTTTAGTCTTTCTAGCATGATCAATTATATCAAATAATTGAAAAGAACTTGCAACAGAGGAAGAGAGTCCATCATTAGAGACTTTAACAGGTGTGGCACTGGTCTGAGTAACAGAAGTGGAAGATATCGGGTGATTGGGAGTACTTACTTTTTTATGGGTTACCTGGTCTTTTGATTGTGGAGGCAATGGAGTCCCATGTTTGGCAATAGAAACCACTGGCTGGGGCTCTTCATCTGCCTTTCCTTTGTCAGTTTGTGAAGCTGACTAATTTTGAGATCTAGTGAAAATAGCATAAGATCCATCCAAACCCTCCCCTTTACTTCCAGCTTTGTCTTGGTAATCCAGGAAATTGATATTGGAGTCACCAGCTAATTCCTCTTCCTGCTCATCGAAGAGATTAGCATCTTCTTTTTGATCTAACTGAGGTTGGAATGAGTTATCATGCCTAGTCTCTAGGTAACTGACCGCTGAATTGGTAGGTGCTGCTTCAATGGCTAATCTCCCTAGAGGGGGAGGTAGGTGATTGGATTGCCCTTGGTTCTGGGTAGCATTACCCTGATATGGCTGATTTTGAAATGTTCTCCTAGGTGCATCTCAATAGGTAGGAGCAGACGTACCTTGGGTTATTTGCCTCTTTAAAGCTATCAGTTCATTCGTCAATTTTTGCACCATAGGATCTATAGTACCTGAAGAACTTTCAACAAATGAAGGGAATTTATTTTTACTAGAGTCTTTTTTTATCTTACCTACCAGGATAAGATCATCCTCAATCTCAGTAGCCAAACTTTGAGCCAAGGATAGATCCATAGGGCCAGCTCACCTCAATAGGAAACTTACTTCAAGAAGTTACAAATTGATGAAAAAGCACTTGATATTTTCCAGCGTGGGTTGAGCCACAGTTGGAATCCAATTTCTCAGCTTGTTGAATTTAGCTATGAAATCCCTCCTGGGTTCTTGGGATTCTTTTTTCAATTGTGTTAGCTGAGCCAACAAAGCGTGTGCATCTTCAGCAGGTTTAAACCTAGCTTTAAATTTGGACTTGAGTGTATCCCAATCTGTTACTGACCCGGCCTACAGGTGATAGAACCAATCTGTAGCAGCTCCTTGCAAAGTTTCCATAAAAATTCTAACTGCTACATCTTTGAATTCCATGCTGATCATGCCACATGCTATGGAGAAAGTGGCAATATGCTCATCAGAATGAACCTTTCCATCACCAAAAAACTTAGGAATTTTTTTCCTAGAACTACAAGGTAGTTCATGCAAAGGTGCAGTAAAATTGAGAGGACCAAAGGAATTACCCCATGGGCCTTGAGTCATTATGTTGGGATGATTAAATGGTGTGATAACAAACCTTGGTGGGGTATTTATAGGTAGAGCATGATTAACAGCAGGAAAAGAAGCTCTACCTTGTGTCGGTGACCTGATAAAGTTAGGAGGAAAACTCCCAAAATGTTGGAGGAAAGGTGACGGAGGAAAGAGATCAAAGTTACTTTGCTATGCCAACTCAAACATAGGGTCAACAACACCCTTAGACCTCTGGCTTCTAGTGTACCATGGAGTTGCCAGATTTTAAATGAAAAAGGGACCAAAATTGCTTCAAGTTGAAGCTTGAGGCTTCGAAATGCACGTTCTTCCTAGTGGCTCTAGTTTTGCAGACCAGATAATGTAACAGAGGTAGATGGTAAGGCTATAATGATAATGGGTAAGACATGGAACGGAGTCTCCAGACTATATAATGGATAAGGGTAGGGACTGCTTTGATCTAAAACTTGAGGTTTCAGACTACACATCTGAGGTCCCCAGCAGAGTCACTAAAAAACTATTCTGCATAGGCGATGAATTTTTCTACCTTTGCAGGCTGTAAGAGGAAGAGGTAAGGGTGGCGAAAATCACTGCCCTTGCAAGGAACGGGTGGCAAATTTTTCCACCCTTGCAGGGAAAGCAAAGCAAAAAGTAGGGGTGGCAAATTTCACCACCCTTACAGGTTTGGAGTACAAAGAGGGGCGATAAAAATTACCGCTCCTACAGGGAAGGGTTGCTTGGGGGAAGAGAATGACACATAGGTGGTGAAATTTTCTGCCCTTAGGGATAAATGCGGGTTGGGGCAAGGGAAAACTGTGGGGAACGGGCGACAAACTTACCATCTATGTAGGTTTCATCAAAGCTGTGGGTTTGGAGAGGGACGGCATTTTTAGCCATCCCTAAAGGGATAAAGCATTCACACTAACCTAAAAATGATAAAAAGAATAAAAAGCTTAAGGAAGAATGAAGAAAAAACAAAATAAATGAAAAGAACAAGACCAACCTGAAAACCACGTGTGCCACGAGCTCAAATCCATGAAATTGCTCTTCAAGTCGCTCGCTAGATGATCCAAACATGAAGGGTAGGAGGAGAGGAGGAAGCAATGAGGATAAATTGGGCTCAAATCAATTTAAATGGGGTGAAAATCAACCCCAACAACCTGCCGTGTGTGGCAATAAATGTTGTGCATGGAAATCAAGGCATGCTTGGGTAGCAAAATTTGCCGCCCTTGCAGGCAAAAGTGTAGGGGTAGAAAAATTTGCCACCCTTTCATAAAAATAAGGAAAATGTAGAGGCGGAAAAATTTTCCGCATTTACATGAAAATAGAAGAAAAATCTGGAAGGAGAGTCTGGGGGAGGGAAACCTTGGTCGCAATGAGATCGTAACCACTTTCACGTTCTGAGGCCAATATGAGAACAAATTCAAAACTCATCTCACGACCAAACTTAGAGAGACAAGATGAAATGGACAAGTTTTGTAGGGGGTTGTTCACAAAAATGGGCGAATCCAATTTTGGAAACAACATGCCTGTCAACTTTTAGTTACCTTTCTAGATAATAAATTAATAGGCATCTTTTTTTCTAATCTTAATAGAGAGATATATTATCATTTTTAACTTAAATGTGCTAGAACATTTGAATATATTATTGAAAAATGTGTTAAAATTGAGAAGGATCTTATAAACAATAGTATTATTAAGATTTATTCTCAAAATCCATCTACAAATCTAGTAAAAACACAAACTAACACATCTAGAAAGCCAAAAATATTCAATAAAAATAATCATATTATATACCAAGGGGTCATTAAATACATACATGTGAAAATTATGCAACTACCACCTATCTAAAATAATTAACCTGCCAAATCACTTACATTATAAATGCCACCTCCACTAAGGAATTAGTATCAATGAAGATTCTTCACTAACCACTATGAGCCTATTGATTTGGTATTTAAAAAATTAATTATGGTAAACATGGCTATTTGTCTAATTATAAAGCCTTTTACATAAGATAAATTAGATACTTATTGGTATAAATTCAAAAAATATTGTAATTACCATCAATTCAAAGGCCATGGAGTATATTGATGTATGAAACTCAAGAAGTTCATTTAAGATTTATTTGATCCAAGTGAAATTGAGCTAGCTAGTGGTGTTTACAACTATAATTAAAATCTAGGTATATATAAATATCTCTTTCCAAAAAAAATCAAATAATCAATATAATAATAATCAACATCAAATTCAGAATTAGAATCATAATCACAATCAACATCACAAAAATCATAATCAAGGTCAAATTCTTATTCCAACCAAATTGGCTATCATCATGTCCCACATGACTATAAAAATGTTTTAGGTCATGTTATAATATATTATGTGGACACCATTAGAATCAATATACTTCATAATATCCCTCTTTTGATACAAGATTGCATTAATGTGACTTGTCATCCATGAGTTATTATTCCCAACCCTACATTTAGTCTCTCTAATTCTAAGAACCATACTTAGGCTCAATATTGTAGCATCACAACTTGACATCCATAGGTTAACATTCAATTTACAACATCACCTTATAAAAATATTCTAGTTTAAGACACCTTTCCTTCAAAATCCAAACCATCTCCTTCCACTAGAAAATAATATGACTTTGTGGAACAATTAAATAAAACACTAGTCCATATTTATATTATAGGTCTCTTACATATGTCTAAAGTTAAGGAAACATTGTATGAAATTTTACACTATTCCAAGGTTTCTAATGACATTGATCCTATTCAATTCCAAGAACTTATGGGTAATTTTTTTGAAAGTGATGAAATTTCATTTAATCAAACTAATATGTCATCCCTTGGTCCATTGCATAATAACCCTCTATATATTTAATTATTCTTTTGTTACCAATAAATCAAGTGAGTTATCATAGATAGTTGTTCAGGTTTGAATATTGATTCATTGATGTTTAAAAAAAATATGGGGTATACATCAAAAAATTGATGTCTAGACAAAATTACTATCAAAGACTATGGAAATGAAGAGTGATAATTCAAAGGCACCATTTATTTTTCTATCATTATTGGGCCTATCACCCATAATACACTTTGTCATGTCCTTGATATTGAGATATCATATAATTTTCTCCTTGGGTGACCCTGGATCCATGAATTTAATGCATCCCTTTGAATTCTCAATGGTTCATAAAGTTCCCTCATTATAAAATGGGGGTTACTATTCCTAGTGATTTGTATCCACACTAGTATTATAAATATATAGAAGTCGAATATGGGAACTATATTTATTATCATATATAAGAGAATATACTTAAAAATGACAAGAATATAGTAAATAAATATCCCAATTATAATTATATTGATCCAAATACCTTAGCCTCCACATCTCATTCCTTGCCTCCTCAAATTTCATCTCATTTCACCATTGAATATAAGGGCATTGGCACATATATCATCCATGATGTTTTTCATATTGATAATTTATCCAATTATTTAAAATCACATGGTAGACCTAACACTACCAAATCCCTTAGTAGGCCCAATAGGGAGTGCTAGAAAAATCTTGATCCTCATCTCATGGGACCTATCACTTTTGTTAATGATATTTTTCCACATCAAGATAAAATCACCAATTTAGAGGATTCCTCATTACATGAAAATATTTTTTCATCATGATTTAAAAGTATTAAGTATCCCATTCCTAACAAAATCATGATCCAAAAAAAATACAAATGGATAATCTTGAGGCCAAAGAAACAAGGTACTATTGAACCTTTTTTAACCAAGCATAAAGGAACTTGAGGCATTAGACACACACTAACTAGGGGTGATCCCTATGATATTCAGAGTGACACATATTTGAAAACTAATGAAGATGATCCTAGTAGTAATATAGATTCGAATTATAGTATTTATAAAGAGTTAACTAATAAAAACCTTCTCATTAAAAATTCTACTAATACCATTATAGCTTTTTTATCCAATCCCACTATTACCATTCATTACCCCTAATTACTTGAAAAGGACCAATAATATCATATTATACCATTAAACAAATTTATGAGGGACAAATAAATTTTAGAATTCATGGGCATTATAGATAGTCTTCCATTGAGTAACCATAATCAAGAACTTGGAATCAAATCAGACCCTGTGACCTACTTTGGGAGAAGACAAACTTCCTTAGACAAGAAAATAAAACATTGAGGCCTACTAATGAAAACCTCTTTGAGGAACTAATAGACTAGGATAAATTGAATAAAAATATGTATCCTTTGGTGAAAACCTCTATGAGGCACCAATTGATGTAGAAACACACTCTCTTCAATAGGAAGTACAAAGCCCTAAGAGTCCATGATTTCATTTTAGTAGAGGTATCACTCCCTTTGAAATTTTGTAAATAATTAGTACATGGTTTTTTACACAAATATATTTATTTTTTATTTTTATTCCATAGGTTATATTCATATTCTTCTTACATCAGTGAGCTTGATAAACCAATTGAGCCCAAATCAAATAAATAAGGTCAATTCCCATTAATTTTTATTATATTAGATGATGATTCGACACCACTTATGAAAGATACCTATTTGTATTGGCATTATATACGATCCTAAAAATATAAATCAAGGATTGGGTATATTACTAAGGGTAGGATTAGATTGATCCATTGACTATTTAGAATGGATATCTAGTATTATTCCCATCATAAGTAACGTAATATAATATTCAATACTTGGCCATCTAGGGTGATTCTCAATTACCAATTAGGTTATAATTCCACATCACACAAGAGATGAAAATATCATTCCAAAGCATAAATTCATGCTTGATAGTCTTAAACAAAACATTGAATTCATCTAATTTAAGCAAATACCATGGGCCAATAACATATCATATGACATTATGTAAATCCTTAGCTCATAGATGCACATATATTCTAATTTATTATCTTACACTTTCTTATTCCCATTTATAGTCATTCTAAATCAAATTTTGTATATGATATTGCTTTTCCCCTTTCCCTTTAATACCCAAATAAATACACTTGCCTCTAAAAGCCATACCCTTATTATTACATTATCATGTGATAAATAGTAACCCTTCATCCATACCACATTAAAATACATTTTAATCAATGGTATGCTCTATGGTATAGGTTATGATGAGAAATTATTCAATGTTTAAACCTGGTTTAATCTTATATAATGCTTAAAGGTGTGCACAATGTGATTTTAGGGCCCACATTAGTAGAGTAGTCCTTGTTAGACCACTAATTTAGATAGGGTGTTATTGGATCACATTAGAATCATATTTATGTGCTTATTATTGATTTAAAATAACATGGTGATTTAATTCAATAACTTTTTATATTTTTTTTAAACATTGTCCATGAGTACCCCTACTTGGGGGCATGTCCTCTCACTCTCACATTTATTACATTTTACATCCTTTCCCATATCATATTACATATATGATCTTGATTGTGAGCTAAAATTAATACATAAGGATTGATAATACAATTTGATAGTAAATTCACATTTGTTGATCATTGGTACATCATTACAGGGAGAATATCAAAGTACTTCAACATGGTTTCCTTACTTGACAATTATTCAAAGGATCTTTTTTTACTCCTTCCATTCCTATTCCTCATTATGCATCACTTCCTTTGCATAATTATTTTGGTATTTAAATTTAATCCATTTATGTCTTGGAGTAATGTTGTAACCAATTTAACTATTGTTTGAGCCCATACCCAAGGTTTTTTTTCCTTTGCTAGATGGTGATTTGTACATTTTTTCATATTCCCTTTATGTATCCTTTTTAAATATCATTCTTATATATATTATTAAAAAAATACCAAACCATTGATAATTTCAAAGACCCTAAAAATTAAAACATTCAAAAAAGGCCTCACTTCTCCAAAAGAGATATAAAGAAACAAATCTTTGTATAGTTTGTCATCTTTTTCACCAATGGATTTGAATCTTAATGTTGTTCTAGGTGGTACTATTTACATATTATGTGGATAATCATCTTCTTGCATTTTAACATGTTCATGGGTGGAATAATTTTATAGTTTCATCATAGTTTATAATTATAATTATCATTTATTTATTAGACTCCCATTTTAGGGAGAACTACATTAACTTGAGGTCCAAACAAACTATGTAGGTAGTGTAAAGCTACATGGGGTAGTTTGAGATAGCTTAGCCAGTATCATTCCCATTTTCATTTCCCCTCTTTATCTTCCATTCTCTTTCCATTTTTACGATCCCATTTGTGCTTTCAAAATTCTATGAGCCAATCCCATTTTACTCTTTAATTAGTTTCATTCTAATCATTACCATCACTTTTCTTATTTTGCATTCTTAGGAGAATTACATTTGGAATAAAGTTCCACATGAACTATGTAGAAAATGTTTAGTTGTATGGGGAAAATTAAGTTAACTAGACCACCCTTTCCTTATTATTATATTCCCCCTCAAACTCTAAATGGTCACATTATCCTATCTAATACTCTATAGACTTAGGGTTAAAGCACCAAGTGTAACATTTTATGATAAAACACACAACATGATGATTATTTGATTATTTATTACTTTTTAAGTTTGTGTGAATGTGTTTGTTTGTATGATTATTATTATTTATATATATTTTTACAGTGAATCAATCCATATGTGTTCATGGGGTGATCCCTTATGCTTGTATTTGAGTCCATCTATTGGCATCTAGCCATAATTCATCTTGATATTTCAATATCATGGTGTGTTTGTAATATTTGTCTATTATATTAGGGGTTAGTCATTATCCACATCATGGTTAGGTCATCATGGTTTTTTATATCATGGTGCATACCATTGTGTGCTAAATTAAAATTTAAGCAATGAAGCCTTATATACACTATCATGTGTAGTAGCATCTCCCCTTTTAGGAAACTCTCATCAAATTTTCCACATCCCAATTCAAACTTTTGAACATTATAGTTACACATATTTTAATCAAGATTTGCATGTCCTAATAAACATGTAGAATAGAATCATAAACATTGTCCATCATATCAATAGGTTAAATAATTGAGTTATGCTTACTATTTAGATTTATCAACCAATCAATCAATAACTCCATGATTAAATCTTCCCTATTATGGAAAATATATTTGTTAACTAACCAATTAATCAAGATTTACATATCCTAATAAACATTTAGAATAGAATCATACACACTATCCATCATATCAATAGGTTAAATAATTAAGTTATGATTAATATTTAGTTTTATCAACCAATCAATCAGTAAATCCATGATTAAATCTTCCCTATTATGTGAAATCTATTTATTAACTAACCAATGTTTCCCCATATTTTAGGACAACTCATTTTTATACTTTATTAATCATTGGAAAAACAAACATACAATCCTTAACTAACCTGTGGGTCAATCATCAATATTTATTCTTGTGAGGCTTGTTTATTACTCCTTTGTCCATTTTATTCCTTTTGAGGGCCCGCCTATCAATATTATTATTTGTTAGTCCTTTGAGGGTGAATTGTGGGCATCCCAAACATTGTTTGGAGCATTGGTGTAATCTATTTTTTATTAAATTAAACAAGAATCAATAAATGTGAACACATCATGATTTAATCCTTATTAAATAATTTTAACAAATTTTTCAGTATTTGATAATCCATTACTTTATCTAGTGTCTCACAACACCTTTTAAAATAGGGTAAAAATGTAGACACTAAATTCTCATCACTTTCATGCTGAAGTTACAATTAGAATGATTTATATCAATAATGCACAAATCATAAAAACACCTAAATTAATATGCACACTTGATGTGCATATTCTAAAACATATAGGTACATCCCTAATTGTATTAATACATCATACATGATAATAAATTTTATCTCATTCACCTTGAGTCAAATTGTTATTTTGAAATCAACATTTTGGGATAATTAACTAAAATATATATTCAAATTTTTATATTATATAAATCACCCAAAAGATAATTAAGATTAATTTTCCCATCAAATAAAATCAAATGGATAATAAAAAATACATAGAGATTGAATAATTTATAAATATGTTTATTTAAATATTCAAAAAATATCTTAATCATGACATCACAAAAAAAATTGTAAAGAATTAGTAATAAATACAATCAAATGTCAAGATTTGGAATCCATGTATAATAAATGTAGATCCAAACCCCAAATAATAATGACATTTATTTCCAAAATTAGATCAAAATGTGGTCATACAACTTGATATTAATCTAATGGATAGATTCAATTTGATAAGTCTATAAATACAAGGTGTGTTTGACATAATAAATAACATTTTTAGTGAAAATAAACTCTAAATAAATCTGAAGGAAAGATTCATCATTATTCCATTTCCTTATTATAAGTTACACCAATAATGGTAACCTAGGGGTGATGCTACCTAAAATGGTACAACATGTATAAAAAATCCATGTCTATAATCTCAGTCTCAATGCACCATTAATCCTTGTTGTAGAATGAATCCATTGGGAAGGTATAACTTTTGTTTGTCTTTCTATCTTTATATATTATCTTATACCTTAACTAGACTAAGGGATTACAATTGATATGTCATGCTTATTGATTTTTTTGGTTTTTAATCACTAGTAATTAGATAACCTCTTTTGTAATCATGATATAAAATGTTTTATATAGAAAAATATATTCATGTATAATATATATATCCACATCATAAGATATGTTATCATATAAATATTTTTATCATTGTGATTTGTAGTCATATAAAATCTCATTTTAATGTAATGAGTGTCAGTTGAGACCACCATATTATTAGTTTATCCCTATACCTATCTTAATGCCTCTTTTGATATTTTCTATCTTTTATGTGAATCTAGACTATGCCCAGATATACCAAGAGCCACATTGATCCATCACCTAGGTATCCCCAATCCTTTTTTACACATGCCATCCACCAAGATAATAGAAACCCATTCGTTTATGGCATAATTTTATATTGGAAAATATGAAATATTTATTGATCCTTAGCTTCCCTTTCCCCTAATGGATATATTTTCACTTCTTAAAGTGTCTTAGGGTCAACCTATACTTATTTCATGTATCAAAAAGCATCATAACACTATATAAAGACCACTCTCATTCATTTATAGATAAATAGAGGTTCTCATGACTAATATCATTAATAGTTTTTCAAATTAAGTTCATTTATCCCTATTTACCCCTATTTACATATACATCCATCTATGGTAGCCTAGATCTCAATTTTACTCAAGTTTATGGTACCAATTCATCCTCACAGTAATCAAATTAGCATTCATACTTAGGTATAATAACATCAGTCTCCCTTTCACAAACACTTAAATTATGAGAAATAAAATTGGATTGATCCAATTTTGAGTTATTTGTATGTAATCAACACTCAAAACATAGGGTGTTGAGGTGACACCCAACCTACCTTACTAACGCCACTCCTCTTCCAAACGTTTTCATCAAAACCTAGAAAGAAAGGAGGCTTAGGGTTTCATAGTGAAATAAGTAAAATAAAATAATAGGTTATGATCCAATTATTAGTCACACAAATATAGGCTTTCCAAAACATATCAAAGGTTTTCCCAAAAATTCACTACTTCACTTATATAGGGTTATTAGTGCTACATAAAAAGGCTATAGCACAATGTGCTACTAGTAAAAATGGTCATTTTATTGTCTAAAAAGGGTTATAACGCATGTTATACATTGAAGACACTCTAACATGCTCTTTTATGTCTTACCAACCTTCTACTTATCCATCTCAATCATATTTTATATCTAATTACACCTTTTCTAATTCATTATTATTTATAGAATACTTAAATAAATAAATTATTGTGCAAATCAATGGCTATTATTATTGTAGTATTTTAATCCCTAATTTTATTTCTCATATATTCATAAACATAGGTTACATTCCATAATCCTAAGAATATAAATCATTTGGTGAACCTAACTTACTTCAAATAGTGTCCAAAACCCTATCCCTAGATGCTCTTAGGGTTTGTATCCTTATGATTTTTAGTAATTAATTTCAAAACCTCATATCCAATTCATTATTTTATTTTATTAATATTTCATAGATTTTATTTCTTCAAAGGTTCAAAATATACAACCTTTTCTTCCTACTTTACAACATACAATGGTAAAATTTGATACCCAATTTGATGAGATTAATAAGAGATAATTGTGAAATTTCATTTCTAAACATTCAGTTATGTAAGATGACATTAATCATATTGTTCAAGAAGAGATTCTAAATTCCACTATGGGTCAATTATCTAACCCCACATATGTTAATATTATTAGACCTACTATGGGGGTAACTCAAACTATATAAAAACCTACTATAAATTGGTAAATCTCAATAGTAGAAACACCTCTTATGGATAGTTTGCATCCTTCCTCTAAGTATATACAATCCCTTAGGAACGAGATTTTTTTTAAGGATGAGGTGATACATCTTGAACGTGGTGCTACCAGATCATCTCATGACATGGATTATCTTGTTATCCTACACACACCATTGGCATATAATATAGTGTTAAATCCTTTGACATCTATATTTATGGCTCTCATGATTACTTTTTAAGATGGTAAGGGTGACCCAAAACATCATCTACATGATTTTCATGCAACATGTTCAGACTATGCATCTAATGATTGGATCTTGACTAACTTATTACCTCATAGTTTAAAGGAATATGAATTAAAATGGCTTTATGATCTCCTTAATCAATCCATGAAAACACTTAATCCACTCAAAGATATGTTTTTGGCACTTTTTGTATCAACATCAGTGACAAATTTTCCTATGCTCAAGTCACTCAACTAAAGAAAAAATGTAATGAGCCAATAGGTGAATATGTTTTGCTATATAAAACCATATTAGAAAAGATGACTACCCCCATGGTAGATAGATAAATCTAGTATATATTCAAGAAAATTTTATTACCACCATTACATGAATATATATTATTCAAAAAATTTCCATCATTTATAAATATATGAAATATATTTAAGGAACAAGAATTTAAACTTATCTCGATGGGAAATTTAAAGTGCACAACTAGATCAAATTCCACTAATAAGAGTTTAAATAATATCCCATATAAGGTGAGGCCCAATGAAAAAAAGAATGAGAAAAATAAAATATTTGACAAAGTCTTAGATCCAGCTCCTCATGTGGTTTTATTACCTCCTCCAAGGAGACATTTTATGAATCTTCCTAAATTATTGGCTTGCATTCTCCACAAAAATTTGGAATATAATGTCATATCTCCCCTTCCCATAAAATAGGTTGATATGACTAGGCCTCTTCCAAATAATTATAATTACAATGGATTTTTCAATTATCACAAGCCCCCAACCACACTACAAATAGATGCATTAGCTTTTGACATAGGATACAATATTTGATATATGATAATATCATTAATGTAAACACCCCTATTAAAACATCTAGATCACAACAAAATAAACCAAAATCAATGAAAATATTTTATAATCCATTTCTAAAACATACAACTAATGATAGATTAAGTAATTTAGGTTTTCAATATACTTTTTAGACACATCTAACACTAGAATCTCATCATACTCATATAATAGACACATACCCTCTACATAATATCATTGGTGTGTATCATACTATAGTTTTAGTTAGGACTATTATCAATTTATAAAAATAGAATATCATTGATGATGACTAAAATTTATACACACTCTATGTACAAGCTTACATTGATCATCATCTTATTGAGGGTGTCATGGATGGCAATAAGTCAAACATCAATATGTGTACCAATACATTTATACATATCTTGGGATATTTAGATTAGTATATTTCTCTAATAGATACAATTATTTGTGGCTTTATTGTCCATGTATAGATATTCATTGGGGATATTGTAATTATATTATAGGTTGGGCTTTTACATGTGACCACCAGATTCATAGTTTTACCTCGTGCTAGAGTATTTAATATGTTATTGGGTAGGCCTTATATATAGTAGCTTTAAGTCATTCAATTCACCATACATAAATGTCTTAAATTTATACACACTAATTAGGTTCTTATAGTTTAGGGCCTTCCATATGAGTATGTTTTACCTACTCCACATCTAATTACAAAATAGTCACCATTAGCAGTTCCAAACATAAATTTTATCAGCATACCTCATATATTAGTTTATCCACCAGTGTAGGTGAGGTATACTTCTAAAAAATTACCATATATACACACTCTCACATAAAGACCTTTATTAGAGAGACCCCTATATTAGAGACATGCTATAGATTGTATAGAGCCTATCTATACCCCATCCCCATCTATATCAATGTTATTGAGTCACCAAACCACTTTGAATAGAGAATTAATGATAGTTATAGATTATTGTAATAAATGGGTCCCTAATATCCCCATATTTCACATTCCAATTTAGCCATCTCCATGTATTCATAACCATACTCTATAACTAGTTTTAGATATAGATTATTTAGTACATCCATTTCTTAGATATCAGATACCTCCTCACACATAATGTGTGGTAACTCTTCCTTTACTTGATACATGCCACCTTGATAGTGAGTCTCTTGAAAGACTCATCAATTAGTATGTTACCCTATTATTTTTATATAGTTTGATTATTCCAATTTACTTGTACATAGTTCACTTTATCTTTCTCCTTATACATATTTTCATTTTCATGTTGGTTGTAGATAGCTTATACTCAAAAATAGAAAAAAATATAATATGTTCAAAAATACAAAAAACATTCAAATATTTTCTCAAAAAATACAAATTTAAGACTGTATGCATTTCCATGTTTACATTACTTCTATTTTATAGGAATGACATATGTTATCTATGTTAATATAGTTGATTTTATCATACATACATACTTCACTTGTTCCATTTTATTGTTCATTGATTACTACAAGACTTCGATCCTCTAAAAAAATATAAATTTGTTACTTTATGTCAATTTGGGGCACATACACATATACACTAATTTAGCATCGATCTATTATCCCATTATGGGTATCATATAAAAAGCTTCCAATTTGTTAGGTTATATCTTTTTATATGCCATATCATAGATTTATAATTTATTATATCTTGTTATTGATCATCATATAGTACACTATTTTTTTTCTAACTACTAATTTAGACTAAGCTTATGTACATATTTGATCTTAAACAGATTCATACCACATGATTATGCATACTTTAATTTCTAGCTTTACTAGTCTAGATTTAATTGTCTTTATGCTTCTAGATATATTCAAGGGAATTTTAATATGTCATTATCTTTCATTAATTTTATGCTTTAGACATGTTCCCATGTCCTTGTGTAAACTTATTGATTATGTATGTGTACATTTTAACATTTCATTCCATGTGACTCTAAGCCAAACATTCATGTTATTTTGTATATGCAAACATTAAAAATTCCATTATATATGTGCTTTTTCTTAGACTTAGCGACATGTGCCCATATCCATTGCATTGTGGCCTATTGGGTTAATTTATATGCCTCATGTGTTTTTTATGTATGCCTTAATTTATGCATCATGGTCATGACATTTATCTCTTGCATATTACTTTCACATCTAGTTTGTGATTCCATGAGGAACCTCATGCCCCATACCCAAAAGTGGTTTACTTAGATTATATTCACACACACACACACACACACACACACACACACACACACACACACATAATACATAAATATTATATACATACATAATACATACATATATATATATATATATATATATATGTATTATACATATATATATATATATATATATATGTATATAATACATATATATATACATATATACATATATACACATATATATGTATAATACATATATACATACATATACATATATATATATGTATGTATATATATATACATATACATACATATATATATACATATACATATACATACATATATATAGATATATATATATATATATGTGTGTGTGTATATATATATACATATATATATATATATATGTATGTATATGTATATGTATATATATATGTATGTATATGTATATATGTATATATATATATATATATGTATACATACATATATATATATATATATGTATACATACATTTATACATATATATATATATATGTATACATATATATATATATATATACATATATATATATATATATATACATATATATATATATATATATATATAACCTTATGAATGATATATTTATAATGCATCATACATTTCCAACTTATGCTCAATCTCTTTTACATTCAAATGCCATGTATACACATTATATTGGTTTATCATGTAGATATCATATATTTTTAGTCTAACACACATGATTCATAGATTTTATTGTAAGGATAGTTATTTCATAGGTCAACAAATCCTCTTAAAATAAGGGGCATTATCAAGGGGTTTTCATAGAGATAGGCCATCCTAGCGCAGTTAAAACACAAATTTTAACATATAGACATAGATTATAGAGTTTAGACTTAGGAAAATTTAGTCAAATATAGTCATATATAGATCAGACTTAGGTTTTATTAGAAATGACACTTTTGGATAGTAGTAAAATACACCACCAGGAGTGTAGTGTGTTATAGTCCACCTACCATGTTGTTATCTAGTAAACTCAAAAATATAAAATTTTAAAATTCTCAAAAATATACAAAAGGTACAATTTATATTTAGATAATCTCAATCATAAATTATTAGACATGATTAGTATATATTTATTTTTTACACATAATTACATAGGTTTGCTCAAATTATGGCATCATGCATTGTATGATCACTCCCATTTGAGTTTTAGATATGCACAAACATAGATTACTATAACTCAGTCTAGAATTTATATGATAGATATTATAATTAGGGGCTTGTTCACAACACATTATTTTCATATGCTTTGTTTTTCACCAATTCTCTTAGATGGAATGACATCTTCATGTCATTTTCAATGTTGTATACTTTAGATACCATATGCACAAAGATTACACTAGATTAATGCCTCTTTTAATCTATAGTGCTTGGCATTCTTGATTTCTCAAGTTCTTAAGTGGCCCCTAAGCCTTTTTGCATTTCAAATTTATAAAGTGTTTAGATCCATATTTACAAATTCATGACATCACACAATTTAATTTTTAATTTCTTCTACTACACATAGGTGGATAATGATTGAGTCATAACCTACTTGAGTTCTTGAGCCACCTACATAAGATGGTTGGACAAGTCATTAGTCTAGTCCAAGTTATGATTGACTAAATAGGGGTGGTAAATGATGGATTCAAGGCCATCTTTAGTTATTTAGCCACCCATACATGTGGATTAGGAGATTCATCATCTCAGTCCAATATTTTCATCATTTGATCACTATCTACACACATATGATTTCACAAAGTTTTTGCATTGGTTCATGTACCTAGTGAGATGTATTCATTCCTTTCCTCTCTCTCATATCTATTTAATCAAAATTTTATATGATTTTGATATTTATTAAGGACTGATTCATATATGTTTCATTTTTAGGGCATGCAAATAATCATAGTTCATAGACATAGACCCACATTCATGGGTTTCACCTTATAGGTAATTCTAGGTATGTTTCTCTTTCCTTTATCCTAGTCAATTTTTTTTGTTACATTTATATAATAAACGGTGGGTGTGGGGAATTTAGTCATATAAAATGTCATTCTAATACAAAAAATGTCATTAGAGACAATCATATCCTTACCTTATACCTAGACCTATCTTAGGGCCTCTTTTGATCCTTTTATACCTTTTTTTTCCATCTATCTTAAGCCTAGATATACTAAGAGATGCATTGAGATATCACCTAGGCATCCTTGGTATTTTTCACATGTGCCAACCACCCAAACAATAGTGTGGCCCTATTAATCTATAGCACAATTTACTATTGGTTAACTGGGAAATATTATTGACCCTTAGCTTAGCTTATCCCTAATAGTTATATTTCCACTTCTTAAATCATCTTAGGGTCTGACTAGACTCATATCATGTCTCAATTATCATCAAAACACTATATAAAGGCCACTCTCATTCATTTATGATATATATGTAAATTATCATGAACTATCTAAAAAATAGATGTGGAAATTAAGATTATTTATCCTTATTTACCTTTATTTATACATACATCCATCTAAAATAACCCAAAACTTAGTTTTACTTAGGTTTATAATCTTAATTCACACTAAAATAAATTCAAATTGGCATTCATACTTAGACATACCAGAATCAATCTCACTTGTACCAACACTTAAATTGGGATAACTACATTTAGCTAGATCCCCTTTCAAGGTATTGGTATGTAAGCACTGCTCAAAATTTGTGGTGTTGAGTTCACGTGAAACCCTACCCTACTAACACTACTCTTCTTCCACTTATGTTCATCCAAACCTTAACAATCATGGAGGCTTAGGTTTTCATAGTGAAATCATTCAAAATTTAGAATAGGTGATGATCCAAGCCTCAGTCACATAGACACAAGATTCTTAAAATAGAGCAAAGGTCTACCCAAATTTTCACTAATTCACTTGTATAGGGTCATTAACATTGAATATAAGGTTTATAGCATAGTTCACTACTAGAAAAGAGGTCTATTCTCTTTCCTAAAGAGAGTTATAACACATTTTTTCCACTAATGACACTCTACCCTGATCTTTCATTAATTACGAGCCTACTACTTTTACATATCAATCATATTTTTGAAATAAGTACACATTTTATACTTCATTTCTATTTATAAAATATTAAAATAAACCAATTATTATAAATATCAGTGGATATTGATATTGTGGCATTTTATTCCCTAATTTTATTACTCGACTCTTTATCAACCTAAGGTTACATTCCATAATTATAAAAAAGATAAATGATGATCCAATATCAACATGTAATCTAAGGAACTCATTTTTTACTCTTGTAGCATAGAATTTCACCCTCATTAGAGAGTTCTTCATAATCTCTCACTCTTGTCTAGGAAATGGGATCAACCCAAAGCTATGGGTATTCTTGTGATATGTTTGAACCTCCAGAGAAGGATGGTACCTCTTGAGATCTCAAGTAAATTATTGCTTCTACTTTGAAAAGGGGTAGAAGGGTTGCAAGGGATGACTAAAAAAATTAAAAAAGTGATGAACAAAACTTAAAAACACTCAATTTTTTATGAAACTAACACTAGGGTAGTTCAAAACAACCCTCACTCACACAATCTCTTAAATTAGCCATTTTTCATCAATATTTCTAAAACTAGTCCCACTAACAAAGAGGTGAAGTATGGAGGAGTATAAAAATAACACTATACCTTCAATAATGACCAAAAAAGTACAATTCTAGATCGACAACAATGGTGGAATCCTATCAAAAGGCAAAAAAGGAGGATAATTACCAAGGAAGAATACATCTCCATAAAACAATCATACATAAATTCACTAGAACACTAAATGCAAGTAAGAGATAGGCAAAATAAGTCATCTTATTATTTAAAAAAGGTTTTTTTGTAAAAAAATGTGATGGGGTTTTTCCTTGTCAAATGAGAGTATATCTTACAAATAGGGAAGAAAAGGGAGATATAGGAGAAAATGGAAGAGAAAGGAGAAGAAACCTCTCAGAATTCAATAAATATCAGTCAACCACCTTCCATGGAGTCTCAAAAAAAATTAGATTAATTAAGTACTAATCTTCTCTCATAAAATTAACCTCTAAAGGTTAAAAGGGTCTTCAAGCCTTCTCATTGGCCTAAAAAGGTACTAGAAGACAAAACTCTTTGAGGAAGATGATGTCATGCTCCACTATCTTTGAGAAAAGTATTTAAAGACTATAAATATCATTTAATTCTCCTAGTTTCTCTTTCAACTTCCAAACTCTCCCACTTGCACTTCTATGCCTCATTCCACTTGGATTCTAGAATGACTTTACATGATGGTTAGTGATCTTAGAGCTTTATGCTTGTAATTGACCTTGAAGGTTAACCTTGGGTGTTTGATTTTATGTTTGATTTTTATTCACTCATGTTTTATCCTCCAACCTAAAAAATAATCCATGAAACCTTCAAAACTCTTGACTCCATTGATGGAGGCATCCAAGAGTGACCCATCTTCAACCATCTATGATATAACTTGATCCCAATGCCATTTGTCACCATCAAAACCACTTATAAACCTTTAAAAGGCTTATAGACATCCATAACATTCTTATGATGGATAAAACAAAGTTTTATGGCACCTTCAAAACTTGTAATAATGGTGGAAAACTCCATTAAACCTACAACCATTCCAAAATTATCAAAAAACTTGGGTTTCAGTTCTTTTAGTTCTATAAGGCACCATAAAAACCCCTATGAATAGATCTAATTTCCATATAGTGTTGATTCAAGTGCCACTATGCCTCTTCTATGCATTTACACCATTTCTCTCTTTAAAGACCTATAAAAAAATAGGCATTTTGAGCCATTTGGGGGCTTCCTAGGCACCCACATGTGTCAAATTCTTCTAAAAATATGTTAGACCAGAATTTGAGAGATTCCTCTACATTTTGTAGGTGGTTTATAATTTATTATAGTTTATCTCATGGATCTATGAGTTTAAATAACCAAAATGAGTCAAAAAGGCTCTTTTAGTAGCTTAGATAGGCCTACCTTCTTAGTGACCATTCATAAAATATAGACCTCAATTCCATAAATTATTTCCATTAATATTTATCCTATATGACCCTCAAATTTGTCTAAAATATTGGGTTCTCATTTAGAAAGTGTGTAATGTTATGAATGTAAATTATTTGCTTGTGGGGTTCTACATGCACTATGAACCTATCTAGATTCTTAAAAATAATTCATAAATATAATACCCTTAAATAAAATAATAAAATAATTAATTTTAATCAAAACACATTGAAATCATTTGGACCGAATCCCTATGTAGTGAAAGATATGAGCATTTGAAGAGGGGCTCAAATTAGGTGTCTTAGGCCTAAAAAGTTCAAAATTATTATTGAGAGTGAAATTAATTTTAATTATTCCCACATAATTTAAACACATAATTAATTCCCTTAAAAATCTCATAATACCTTTATAAGGTGTCATCTTGAATTGATAGGGTCTGAATGAGCCTTCATGTGGTGTAGGCCTTCTAGACCTTAAGACTATATTCTAAACTTAATACTGAGTTTTAGGGATTTAGGTACTTGTATTAGTATATTAGGGTTTTAATAATTGTTTAAAATCAATTTCCATCCCTTTTTACCTCATGTTTATGCTCAAGCTTCACCTTATCTTCATGGTCTCTTAAGACTACCTATGGGAATGGTTGCATGCCTACTTGTTTTAGCCCTTAAGGGCATGGTATTAATTGAGAATGGAGTGTGATCACGTATAAATAGGTTTATATAATTTTATTATCATCTTATTAATCCTCACAAACACTCTTATGAGGTCCAAAACCCTCCACCAACCTGTAGACTCCAAAAATGTCTCCTAGCTCCAATGGTGGTTGCCACTACACATATGGATGATTGTGTGTAAATAGGGGATATTCCAATCCTAAAGTGACATATACAAGAGAATAAATGGTTATAATTAATAATTTACATCATATCCACCATGTTTCATACTTGGATCTTGCATATTAATGTCTATAGGTGGATTTTCCCAAAATTTACTAGTAGGCTACCTCCTTTGGTTTTCTTGCTTAAACTTGCACTCAAGGGACCCTGTATTAAAAAATTGAGTATGAATTTACTAAAGGATAATATTATTACTATAAAATTACCCTATTTTTTCCTTCTAATTCCTTACATGGAGCCTAAAACCTCTATCAAGTCCTCAAACTTCTTAAAGCTCATTTGTTCCTACATGGTTGCCTACTAACTGTAATAGGTCTGTGCTTAAACAAAGGGAAATTTCACAAATTTTATCAATTTAAATATTTAATGGGAATATTTAATTATTCCATAGGACCAATTATATCAAATTTTTGGTATTTAATCCATGTGTAGATGCTCTAAAACATTAAAACCCTTCAAAATTGCTTTTAAAAGTTGAGTGTGTGTTATTGTGGGTGACTATAGACTGATGACCTAACTATAGATCTTGATTATTAACTCTCTTCATGGTATTGATCAATTTCACACTTTTGTTGTCTTTATTTAATATTAATTTGATTATAGAAATCTAATGTAGACCACTTTTCTCTCATTCTCTTCATCGATATCTTGGAAATAAGCTTGGTCAGTAAGGATGTAGGTGGGAATTTCATGAGGTGAAAGAGAGTAAATTATTATTATTTATCCTTCTCCATGATCTATACGTCCATTACAAACCATCATTATGCATACACCTAAAATCACTTGCTTTATTATTTTTGAATAATATTTATATTAGTCGACACTAATTTCACTTAACCTATTTTATCTGCTAATTAATTCCCCCTTCCTAGCTATTTATCTAATATCCCATTATATTATCCTATATTCACTATAATTATTCATCCCATTCATCCATTAATTCTATCCTAATCCCTATTATCCTAATCTAATCCTAGTTATCCATTATATGGAAATTTTAAATTCCCATAATCTCACCTACCCACCTACTAACCTACATCCTTACCTTCCCTACATCCCTTTATCCCTAATCCTCACCTAATCCCCCATATAACCCTCACATAATCATCCATTATCCCTAAGCTAATAAATAAGCTTATATAATTAAATAATATCCTCCAAGTTTCTAGAAGTCTCTAAAATAGAGACTTCTAAATAATTCTAAATTCTCCTAAAATTCCCTCCACTTGCCTTTTAAACAAACTCTCCCTTGACCCTAAAACTATCTAGCAAATTCATAAATCCTTCATGCCTATTTAACAACTTGGAAAAATACAATTTTCATAACATCATGACTCTAATCTAATCCTTCAACAAGCATTCTCATAACAAATCCATCTTTGCATCCATTGTTAAGATCCAACATCAAGCCATCAAGCTATCCAATTTTTGAGTCAAGACTACATTGGAAGCCATTGTTAAAGAGTCATCAAGAATCCAATTTGGACATCAACTAATCCATTAAAAATCCTATAATTAATCTTTATAGATGAAATGTGATGGTAAGTTGTTTCTTATTATGCTAATTACCTCTCTTATTCATTCTTATTAGTGAGCTTAAAATTTTGGATTTTTTAAATTAAAAATTTAATAATACAAATTTAATCCAAAATTTAGAGCATACAAATGGTGACCAAAGTGGGAGGGGATCCTCTTGAAACTAACAATTGGTGCTTTTGAGTGAGTTTTTATTCAAATTTTTAGGTCAAGTTGAAGAACAATTTGTGATTTCTAATTTTTAGCAAATTTTCATTTTTCATAAAAACATGTTGTAATTTGATGAACTACTTATTACTCATATGGAATTTTGTAAAAATTGTTCTGGGTTATGAGCTCTTCACTTTCAAATTTCTGAATCATTTTATAGTTTTTTATTTCATTTAGTATCTAATATGTTAAAATAAGTTTCATATTTTTGTTCCAAATATTTATTTCCATTTTTAATGCTAAAATTACTTAACCATTATTCAATCTTGTAGATCTGAAAGAAAAAAAAATAATGACTACAATCATTGCTAATTTAATCACATATTATAAGGATAAAAAGGCATTATGGATTTCATTTTACTTAATTTTCCAATACCTAATTATAATCACTTTTGGCTTTATTTTTAGCATAACTTTCTTTGATTAACACTTAAATTTTAGTTTGCCTTGTCAATATTTCATAATCTGTGAGGTCATAAATCTATTAAATATCTTTGGTTTCTCCTGATTTGAGTTTAAGTATTGTTCATAAGTTAAAATAATCATCACATTATATTTTTCTTATAATGAAACCACCTTTCTCTAAGACATTTTTTCAAACTAGTCTCACTCTTTTATGCTAACAAAAATAAGGTAAAGCAGATTTTACCATCTATTTTGAGCTCAAGATTCCACATTTATGCATGCATTTTCCAAATCCATTTGTTTTGAACAAATAATGGTCCAGTAAGATATTTTAGTGTAAATTTGAATTAAAACCTTTAAAAATCATTAATGTCTTTCAACCTTCTAGTCTATGGCATGATTTTTCAAAATTGATGATTTGTCTAAACTTTTTTCTCTCTCTAGTGTGGTCAAATGCCAAAAACTATTACAATGCCATGAAAATATACCTATGTCTTGTGTCTTTAACTTAGTCCTTTAGTCTTACATATTATATATAATTTAAATTTCTACCCATTGCATTGCTACGTTCCATACAATTTAAACCTCTACCAATTGCATTTTTTGGTTCTATCTAGTCATGAGGTCATTGTTTCAAACTTCATTCATTTTAGTTTATTTATCATTGCATCCTACCATTATACGCATATATCAACTATTGACATATTGAACCATCTCAGCATCCTTCTATATTACATCTTCCATTCCTACTACCCACTTGTATAAGGGATTTTTGTACATGTATTAATTTAGGTGATATTATATTCTCTATATTTTGTGTAGGATTTTGATAGAAACACCCTACACCTATCTCCATGAACATTTTTAAAACCCATGCATTTGATATACATGTTAATAACTTTATTTTTAAAACTATGTGGAATCATTTACCTGGGAAAAAGGGATTCTAAAAAATGTAGGTCTATAATGGTTAAAGATACACATTGAAATCTATGAAAGGATTGATAATGGATGACATCAGCATGCTATCTTTAGTATAGTTGGTGACATCTATTAATATCATGAAATAACATCATTATCATAGGATACGTGTCCTTATACTTCTTTTTTGACTTTTGAAAGTCTTATTTTCAAAATATGTTGTTAGATGTGTCAAGATAAAAGCAATCACAACTTTTTCAAAAATATTTCAATCGCTCATTTTTCTTAATCATAACAGTTTGATTAAATGGTCAAGGTTTCATTTTAATAGCTATCTCATCAAGTTATTTACTATTTCCAATTTTAGATATTGTAGTCAATTTTAAGTCTTGAAGTCTAACTTCATATCCAAGAAGTATCACATATTCATGACTATTTTAAGTTAATAATCATGTTAAAAACTTTGCTTAAAATGAACATGTAGAAGTTTTTCTCATCATTTAGTCATAATCATAGATATTATTTGTAAATTTTATATTAAGGTTTAATAAATTTAGTTTTCTTAGTTCCATATGGTAGTAACCCAAGCATTGTAAATAATAGTTTTTTATTTAATAGTTTCAAGTCTTGCATTTAAATTATCATTTTAAGTATTTGATCGAGTCAAATTACCTATTTTTAACTATCATCTTTATTATTTTTAGGATATCAAAATAATTCAATTTGGTTAAATTATTAACATGATTATTATTTTGTAGGTCCTTACGAAATGATCGATCAAATATTTCAAACCATTAATCATCTATTTTGTAGGTTGACCAATTTCGAAATCAAATATAAACATAAGTTTTTAAAATTATCCAAGATGGTTTTGTTTAAACTTTTAGGACTAATCATTTCAAGATAAAACTACTAACCATGTGCTTGTAATCCACCTATCAAAGAATCCATTTGGCACTTTAAAAAAAGTCAAATTTTCATTCCATCTTGTATATATATATTATTGTAAAAATATTGTTCCTTGTGTATACTTGTGTGTGTGTGTGTGTGTGTGTGTGTGTGTGTGTGTGTGTAACTTTTAAATAATCATTATATCATGCTCATCACAAATAGGTAATTAAAATGGTTAATTATTTGTATCATGTGTTTGCTTATTTATTGAGCCCTACGTATAGGATAACATGTGATATGAAATTGATCCCCACACATGAGCTTAGTTTATAGTGGTTAGTGTCAAGGATTTCATCACCACACACTGACCAAACTTCATATTTTGGTAGAGTATAAAAATTAGGGACAATTCTCATTAGATTAACTAGTTGAACCCATACAAGTCATACATGATAGGGAAGAGTTAAATCTATAAACTAGGCATTAGATAACACCATATATGGACTTGTGACCTAATATAACTTCATTTATATCAAGGATACCCATAGAGAGCTTGTCTAGCTAGCATAGGACCTTTTGGTCATAACAAGTGTACCACTGTAGGAGTTACTATTAGCTTTGAATTAGCCATCAAGTACAAGTAGGGTTGAGAGGGTTTGGTTGATACTATAATGGGTCACCGACCTACATCCTCACCTATGAAGCCATTGTATAGTGTGGGCATCATGTTACACACCCTTGAGTTTACTATTCATAGGTTGTGGTTTTCTTGTTTGGATGTGTGTTGTGCTAAACTTGTGTTATTTGGGATCCAATTCAACCTTCAACCAAATACCTATCTAAGGCTATCTATTTCTCTTGTACATAACATCTTATATATCTTTATCACATATCTATCCCATCATCCTTTGTATACATCCTATTCATCATCCTTTTCATCTTATTAGTGTACATATTATCTTTATCACATCTTATTTTGTCTATTCATACCTACTTATCATAATTCATACCTCCATATTATGTTATACACATAATCTTATATACCCCATCACATATTTCAATCACATCTTGTACATACTTATCATCATCCCATTTTACACATTATCATTTTGTATACCCTTAATCCCATCCTATTATGACCATTATCCACTCATCATCAGTCATACTTCATCACTCACATAGCCTAATCATCTTATCTTATACATCCTTATCTTAGTCATCCCATTTTGTACATATTATGTTCCTCTTGTACAACCTAGTCTTACTCACTAGTAGATAATTTATTCTCTTGTACATCCTACTAGTCTTATCCCATCATAGTCCCACCTATCATTCACCCATATTAATAATCAAATTTTCCACCCCTATCTCACTATCACCTCATACATATCATCCTTTTATATTTTATCCCATATACCATTTTATCTTACACATATTCACCCATCCTTATCCATACCCCTATCACCAACATCTTGTACATGTTTAAATCATTATTCTCTTACATATATCCTCTCATCTTATACATCCTCATCAGCATCCCCTTGTATACATATATCATGTTTTTATACATCTTTTTACATGTATCATACTATCTTGTCTTCATCCTGTCCTAGTCATACCCCATCATCTTGTACATCCTTGTCTAATCATCATCTTTTATATTTGTGTCACCCTTTTCTTGTGTATCATTTTAATTATCTCATCTCCTATCTTGTATTAGTCACACCTTGTCATAATACCACCTCATCCATAACCAATCACACCACAGTTTGGCCTTACCTTATCCATCAATCACACCATAATCTTAATCATTCCCATATTATTTTATTTATATCACCCCCTTACATATTTTATCATAACCCATCAACTATCCTAGTCCCATCTTGTCTCATTATCCCATCACCTTGTATTATCCTTGTGTACATAGTTCTCTCTTTTGTATATCCTTTTAATCACATATTATCAATAGACTCATATGTCGTTATTCATCCCCTAATCACATCCTAATAATACCTCATCATCCAGTTATTACCTTAAATCCATACCCAATCACTTATCTTAACCTTGCTTTCATCATCCATCTAATATCACACTCATTTTATCCTAGTTGGTTCTTTAGGTTTTAAACTATCCTCATATCATCCTCACTCCCATCCCATGATTTACCCCTTCTTCACTTCATCATCATCTATCATCCTTTCTCCTAATAACTTTCACCACATAAATCATATCCCATATTATCTTGAACAAACTAGTTTAAGGATTTTGAACTAGTCCTAATATCTACATCATCTTATCATCTTAATCCACCCTCACTCATCACTTGGTTAGATCTCATACCTCAGTAATATCCTATTAAGATCTGATCACTCTATTAGTTTCAACCTAGCAAACCCATCATAAATCTAATAATGCCTAGTCAAATCATCCCTACCTACTCATAAGTAGCACCCAATATATCATCATCTTACTAGTTTTAAATTTAGGCACCCATCACATCTCCAATCCTTTTTCTATCTTGAAAACTAGACATCATTGATATGATGTTAACACTTATTCTAATACTAGTTTGAAATTTGATCATAGTCTTTAATCCATTAAGTCTCTCTCATCTTCATTACCATCCATCCTAATAGTTTGGTTCTTTGGCCATACTTTGTTCAAATAATCTTTATTCTACCTTCACATCATCATCCATCTTTACCCATATATTTAGACCCAATCCTCATAGACCAATACATCCTAGCCAATAAGGATGAATTCCTTTTGTAGGCACTAGAGTTAGGTACTCACCTACCCTCAAACATTGATCCCATTCACCCCAAGTCACCATCTCATAGCCCCTCAAAATCATTCTTAGCCTTCTTTGATGTGGTCACCCTAATCAATCAATACATCATAGAGAATAAAGATGAATTCATTTTATATCTATAGAATATGGGTTCCCATTTTCCTAATGATTTTGACCCCATAATCCTAAAGTAACCTCCCAAACCAATCCAATATCAACCCTTATCCCATTCCCATCCACCATCCACTAGCCCTATTCAAAACCCTTCTACCCCAATTCATACCCATCCATAGTTAAACCCTCCATCTACTAATCATCATCCATCACCTTTATCACCCACCACCATGCAATTTGATCCCTCTCTCATAGACCAATACATAACTACCAACAAGGATGATATCCTATTATAGTTCATTATGATGGGTGTACCATTTCCTGAAGGTGTGGACCCCCTTAAACTTATTGCACCTATATAAACCCCTTCATGTAAGTGTCCTTCCAATCCCCTATCCACTAGTCATAGTCAATCATCTACCACTTCCCCTACTAGAAAATGAAATCCAATCTTGGCCACATATCCATCCATCTAGCCACATGAAACACTATCTGATCTAAAGTCTAAGGATTTCACATCAAAGTCAAAAATAAAAGTGGGTTCTTATACTCCCCTTCCTATATCTTTGGAAGCCCTTTTCTAAAAACTTATCACTACTAACATGATGATCTATCCACCCATACCACATCTTGATCCCACCAAGCCTAATCCTTCTTGGTATAAATCAAACTGATATTGTTTATATCATCAAACTTGGGGAAATTCAATTAAATTATGTCAAAACTTTTGATATTATGTCCAAGACCTCATCAATAGTGATGACATAGTAATAAAAGATGAATTATATGAATTTAAATCCTTGGGTGAACAACAAGAGGAATTTAAATATTCAATTCCCTATCATAATCAAATCCTTCTCCTTCTAATCTAAGGTCAAGACATCTTATCCATCATCCATGATCCCCCAATCTTTGACCACCTATCCATTAGAAATAATTTTACTCCCCATAAACCTAGTCCTTGTATATCTCATAATCTCTTTCATGGACCTATATTTACTTTGTCCATTATTTATCCATCATATCCTTCTCACCCATCACATCAAAAATCCTCCATTGAGAGGAAAATAATGTATAAATCATCCTCTATTAGCAACATAAAGTCATGTACATCAAAGTCAACATTAGATTTAGAACAAGTTTCATTTGCATTTGGATCATGTTCGACACTTGTATCTAAATTAGATTCCTCATCAAAATCATCATCCATTATTGCTATTATATTAAATGGTGATAATGCCTACTCTTTTGAAGATCCCAATTAGGATGATGACATCATAACTACTCTTGAATACTTTATCTATTGAAGTTTTTTAGATTCAATTTGATCCTACCTTGGATACATGTCTTAATGATTCTTTTGAGATTATTGTGGACACTTTCTCCAATGTTGAGGCTAGGGATCTTAGTGACCTTTATGAGGACTATGTCACCCATTATCCCCTTTATCCATCACCCAACATTCACCATCTACCTTGTCTCCATAATTCCCATATCCCACTCCATGAAGGGAATGAACAAGAATATGCATCATTAGATTCCCCTCTACATTTAATATCATTTAACACAAATACAATATTCCAAGACCATATTCCTAAAGTCATAAATCATGATCAAGTCATCTTTGATCCCCTAAATAAAAGTCAATCAAATTCAAATCATTGACCTAATCATAAAATGTCTTCCCCTAGTGAATTCCAAAATCTAGAATTAGGGGCATATTAAAGTCAAAATAATCATATATCAAGTCAAAAGTCAATCTCCTATTGTGAAGCCCAAAATCAAGCATTAGAGGTAGTCAATATCAAATCCAATCAAAAAATAAAGTCAAAAATTATATGACTGATCATCCTCTTAATGTTTGCATCAAAGAATCATCAAATCAAAAGGTATTATATCCCATAGTCTACTAGAACAAATTTAAAGAATCCCCTCCACCATATCCAATGGTGTATGAGATTGTTAAACCCCCTATCCATTCCTAATTCCATCACATCACTCATATTGATCATGTTCCTCCTTCACATATTATATCCCATCATCACATTCATTCTATACCCGTGCCCATATTATATCTCACATCCCTAGGTAGCATTGTTCCTCATAGGGGTCATGAAGACATCTAGTTAAAACATTCAAAGGATGTTAAATAAAGAGTCAATAAAGGTCACCATCACATGGTCCTAGCATCATCTTTTCCTAGAATAGGTGTTGGATAAATAATCCATCTAGTGTTCACACCTTGAATCTCACCCATTATTTAATAAATCAAGATTCCCATAAAAAAATAAAAACATTCATCAAATGGTGAAAACTAATCTTTTTGTCACCTTGGGCAAGTACTATGATGAAAATAGGTTTTTGACATTATGATATAATAATCAATTGTCTACATTATTCCCCAACACTTGGGGGAAAATCCATCCATTTCATATCCTCATTCATCCATCCCACTTGTCATGTTCCTTATCCACCTTGTTTATATCATCCATCACATTATCCCTTGGTCCATTATTCCTACCCATCATATGCCATCATATCATGCATCCCATCTCTTCTTTCTTCCCATATTGACCTTCATAAAGAAGTGGAAGGTGTCTTGATAACTATTCCAAAATCCTCTTGGCATATCCTCTAATATACACTTAGGAAAATGACCATTTGGTTCCTTCATGATGGGTCATTGGCTATTCTTAGTCCATTCATCCTTAGTCATCATCATCATCATCATCATCCTCTGTCATCCTACCCATCATCCCTCCATATTTATCTTCATTACTAGGCTTGGTATTCCCTTTTATATTAAACCCATGTGTATATTGTATATACATATCCTAAAAATCCCTAAAAATTTTAAAATATCAAAAACCCTAAAAATTCTAAAGTTTGAAAAATCCAAAAAAATTCCATGATGTCTTGCCCTATCCTGAATCCCCTAGTTGCATCCATATTCATCCATCTCATATTTTCCCCATATTTGGATACCAAATTCTATATTGAGACCAAATTAGAGTATTCACCCATCCCTTCATGTCTTTCATCTCATCATATTGGTCAAACTTATCAACATACATCACCTTGTCAAAGAATTTAATCTGGCACCCATCACTTACCTATCAATTCCTTTACATACCTAGCACCCATCACATCACTTTTTGATAGTATGAAAGGTAATTGATATCATCACTATCCTATCATTACCTCTTCACACATAACACCCATCAAATCATTTCCTTATTAGTGTGGTAGGCATTTGATCCCATCATCTCCTAGTTTCCTTACTGGATTGGCTTCTTGTAGGGCCTTGTTTGTTGGTAATCTTTGGCAATCACTTGTATAATCACCTTCCTTGACCACTTTTTTGATATAATTTCAAGACCAAATCAATATTCAAATACCTTCTCACATCATCCATCCTCTTATCCTAAACTAGGGACAACCTCTCATCCTAATACTTATCATGATCATCCTATTTGAATCCAAGTCTATCCTTAGCCCACAATCACATCATTATCATCATGATCACTCATCCCATCATTAGACAGGACATTGGGACACTGTATGTAGATACTCATGTATGTCACTTGTTTTATTTATTTTCATGTCTTTTATCATGTATATATCTTGTTTGTCTTATGTTTTTTTTGTATCATCACTTTTTGTCTATTGGGAAATGAATAAGGATGATGTGAGGACACCAGAAGTACCCTTGACTATGTAGAGTTTAGTGCTTTCCCATACACTTTGGCACAATGGCTTCATTGTCATCTCTATATCATGGGGCATACTACCAAGTTCCATATTCCATTTATTACTTAGATTATGATTAGCTTTATGGAAATTGTGATGGTTTGATCACTCATACCCTCATCATTCATCTAATCATATAGTCATCTTTATTTTCCATCACTAATCTAATCCTCTTGGCCCATCCAACTAACATCCTTATCCTCTTACTCTCATCATCCAAATAATATACTTAAATCACTAACAAGTATAATAATCCTCATCATCATCACTTTATAATCATTAATCATCATCAATGTCCTCATCTCATAATCAGAACTACATTAGCTTGAGATTTGTTTAAATTATGTAGGTATCACTTGGCCACTTTTTAATGCCCAAGGCTAGCTTGACCACTATCTATATCATCCATCCTCATCTTTTAGTCTTTTGGTCACTCAATCATATCAATTATTCTGTATCATCACCTACATCATATTGATCAAATTAGCTTTGAGCTACACCCATCATAAATCTTATTAAATCAGTCTTATCCTAGCCTATAACTCTCCCTTACATTTTTCCTTACTTGGGATACATATAAAACTTATGGCCTGTTAATCTTATTATCATTATATTACATTTGATTCCTCCTTGGGATGTGTCTATAACTATGGCACCCATCATATTTACTCCCTATGCATGTGTCCTTGCTAAGGGTATCATTAATATATAGCTCTTTACTAAAGTTTAATTCATATTATCCATATTATATCTTACATTTGGCATCCCATCCCCTCTCCTATCCATCACATCCCACCCCTAATTTCTTATTTTGAGTGGCCATCCATCTCATTATTCTATGCATAACCCCTCAAGGGGGCATCATATCCCCTATCATCATCTACTAATGTTCATCCATAACATGGTATTTATTTGGAAGACCATTACTTCACTCCACTCTCAATTCCCTTTTAAACAAGGGTAAAATGTATACACCTTAAATCACTCACTTTATTATTGTCAACTAATATTCCTATTAGTTGAAACTAATTCCACTTAACCTATTTTATCCTACTAATTAATTTCCCCTTCCTAGCCATTTATCTAATATCCCCTTCTTGTATCCTATATTCACTAACCTTATTCATCCTATTCTTCCATTAATTCTATGATAATACCTGCTATCCTAATCTAGTCCTACTTATCTATTATATGGGAATTTTAAATTTACATAATCTCACCTATCCACCTACTAACCTACACCCTAGCCTTCCCTACATCCTTATGTCCCTAATCCTCACCTAATACCCCATATAACCCCCACCTAATCCTCCATTATCCCTAAGCTAATAAATAATCTTTTAGAATTGGAGAAGCTCCTCCAATTCTATAAAAGTCTCTAAACTAGATACTTCTAAATAATTTTAAATTCCCTCCACTTTCCTATTTAAACAAACTCTCCCTCCACTTGCCTTCATGCCCATTTAACAACTTGTAAAACTAAAATTTTCATAACATCATCATGCCAATCTAATCCTTCAACAAACATTCTCATAATCAAACCATCCTTACATCAATTGTCAAGATCCAAGATTAAGCCATCATGTTGTCCAAATTCTGAGTCAAGACTACATTAGAAGCCATTGTCACAGAGTCATCAAGAAATCCAATTTGGACATCAACCAATCCATTCCAAATCCTATAATGAAGTTATAGGGAGGTAAGGTGATGATAATGAGTTTCTTATTATGTTGATTACCTTTCTTATTCATTCTTATTAGTGTGTTTAAAATTTTCGTTTTTAGTTATTAAAACATTAATAATATAAATTTAATCAAAAATTTAAAGCATACACATTGTCATATTAAATTTCCACTACATCATGAGACTATTTCAATAGGCTAAATTTCTCTCACCCTTTACTTATAGATAGGATTATGTTCATTTGAGAAGACTGTAGGTGATGATTGAGGTGGAATACTTTTAGGTGAATTTATTTTAAATTCATCTATTAAATATTGTTTCAAACCATGATAATTCATTCTCAAACCTTAGGCAAAAAACCTCATTGAATCTTAAGGATATGATAATATTCTTCATATGTGTAAGGAGACATGTCTACAAGGCTATATGTGTGAATTTTAGAGAGTGTGAGATGACTATGTTATCTTATTGATGTAAAATATATTTCTCATTTGTTTTATATATAGCCTCTATATATTCCTTTATCCCTCTATAAAATCCATGTTTGTTATCCTATCTTCAAGCTCAAAACACATGACTTTATTGAAAAGGTAGCTTGATTGTACCTTAGCATGGTTGTGTGTATAGACTAAGAGAGTTTTAGGGTTTGAACCTTGTGAAAAAGAGACCTAAAAGATAAATTTAATCCTTTTTTCCTTGTTTTGGTCTCTTATCATCATCTTGGAACTCCTCTATCATTCATTATTGCTTAGGATCTAACCTGACCTATTCTCAAGGATTAACCTAACATTGATGTCTTTTAACTTGTTTACTAGGTTATATAGCGTTCATGCCAATTATATGGTTTATTATATGTAATTTAACCTTGTTTAAATGCCTTTATATTATACTTAGATCATGCATTCCCCTTACTTAATGCATCTCAACATCCAGTCCATTCATTTGGCTTTCTTCATTCACTAGACACTCTACATAAACTATTTTCCTAGTTCAACATACCAAATATCATTATAGGTTTCATGAGGAAAATATGAAAACCTATATGATATTTAATTATCATATAAGTTTTTTTAAAACACCTTAAATCCGTTCAATCTCATTTCACCATGCATTTTCACTCTTCATTCTCTTTAGATCCACTAAGCCCTTGTAGCCCTTTTTTTGAGGTTTTCCTACTTGTTTGAATAGTCTATCCACCTTCATAAGGAATTAAGGCAATTTTACACCACAATATATCTCCTTAAAATCTTATATAAATTTTCAAGGTCTGAATTTAATTTTAGAAGGTACTTCCTTTGTTAGCATGCTCCAATTAGGCTTCTCAAGCCCTATCACACTTACCTAGACCTCAAATCCATACTATACCATAAAAAAAAAACCAAAACCCTATGATTCAATTTAAACATGATAAAATTTATGTGATTAATTTTTTTTAATGTTTTTTCACTTTTTAAAATAAAAGATATAGGGTTTTCTAGTTGAAAACCCTAGTTGGCCCAAATGTGCAAGCATATAAAGGCTGAGAGCCTTCAAAAACCAATTTTTTGAGATTGAGGAAGTTTCAATGGAACCAATAACCATCTCCAAGTATATTCTAATTCTCTCCATATATCCAATTATGCTATATTTCTAGGGTAAATATGCATATGCTTTAAATAACTCAAAATATAGAGTTATGCATGCTTTTAGGAGCTTGTGTAAGGAAATGCAAAGTTTAAGTTCCATTTATTTCATTATAGGCCATTAAACACAAATTAATAAATATATAAGGTATTTATTACCATTTTACACCTTTATCACTACTTTAAAAAACATTCATCAATATTTTTTATGCTATTAAAAATGCAAGTCACAAAACACTATGTCCTTAGTTTGAATAAGTTTGGTCTTGTTCCTCAAACAAGGATCATAGGTTATCTTGAGGTATATTTTATATATGAAAAACTAATTAATATTTTTTTTCCATATAATATTTTATACTTACCTTAATCACAAACCATCAACCATATTTGACATCTGGCACCTTGTAAATAACCTCAACACATACCCCTATCTTAAGACAAAATAGGGTCTTAAGCTAAAAGAAGATGGTTTTAAGTGGAAATTGTAGTATAATTACCTTGAATAATATTAAAAATATCCTTAAATTTCATTAATTTGATTATAAGGATCAATTATTCATATAATTCTACTTAGCCACTTTAGGCACTTAGCCCTAGTCTAGGCTAAAATGAGGGCTAACTATACACAGTTACTCCTAACCACCTTTGAGTGGTTCCTTAAGATTTTAATGGCTTATTTATGTATTTTAATTTTTTAAAACACCCTATAAAACCACTATAAAATTTTATAATACCCCCCATATCATCTCCTTGTCCTCTTCATGTGAGACTTGTACAGTGTCTCTCTCTTAGAGTGCCCTCTATCTGAGATAAAATAGAGGGCACTTACCCTATTATCATAACCAAAATAATGGAATAAAAGGATTAATATAGTCATGAGTACACTTTTTACTCAGTTTAAGATATTAATCATACCAATAGACCCCTCAATTCTTCATAATTCCTCAAGGTAGGCTATGTAACATTGACTGTGCAAGGTTTGTGCATATGGTTATAGGTATACTTTAAAACCCTCCTTGCTCTGATTCCTTAGACTAAGAATATTATGAGGTTTTTATAAATATGGTTAATATATCTTAAAATATTTATAACACCCTATTTCTTTGTCCATAATATCAATATTCCTCTTTACTACCTTAGGCCAATTCATAAACTGAATGATTGTACTGATTATTCATTTCGAGGAATTAAGACCCCTGTAGGGTGTTATGAGTCATATGTATCATTTTTAGGTTAATATTGAATATATAAAGGCTCATGTCATAGTTATATAGACTTATACCACACTCTAGGACTTACCAATACCTAACCTATCATTTTTTGAATATACTTTCATACTACAGTCAAGATGTACATGCCATTTTGTTACCCAAAAGGGCCCTAATAGGTATTAGTCTGAGTCAAATTATGTGTTTCAATTCCCTCAAATAATTTTTAGGTCATAATATCCATTGTATTCATCTATTCAGGAATTAAGGCCATGTTTCATTCTCAATCACTAGAACACTCACGTTACTAGTCAATTTGTATCTTCTAGGCTTCTTTAGGACTAATTAACACTTTGCATACTATAAGTTTTTAGTCACCATTGCTTGAAGGTCAAACCTCATTAAAAATCATAACATACCTAAAAAAACACATTATTATTGTATTTTCACAATGATAATAGGCTTGGAGTGAAGTTTCAAGATGATTTGTCTAGCCTAGTCTCTCATAGGCCTCTCCATAGCATGAGATTGTGTAGGGTCAAGACTAACTTCAGAGAAGTTAAGATAAAGTTGAATTAAAGAAAATTTTATGATTTTTATGACATATATGAATTTAATTTACATGTTTCTAAAACATCATTAATAGTAGGGCCTTCTTGACACTCCAAAGAGAGAATGATCTCAAAAGTCATATAATCCTTCCAAGGTGCATCCAACTCTATTTTTGAAGACTACCTATTGGAAACCTACAACCATCTTCTTAAACAATTATACCATTGATTTAAATGAATTTAATAGGGGTATAAAACCTCAATAATGTATTTTAAACACTCAAACCAAATATATTTATAGTGAATACATATGTTCTATACATTATGGAGATTTTTAAATCATGCATACCCTACAATCAATACTTCAAAACTCTGAGACAACTTCAACCAAACAATGAACATGTCAAGACAAGCCTTAGAGGTTTAAAATTTATATCTCATGGAGAAATTATACTATCATGATAATTTATTTATATCAGTGGCATCATTCTCATTAACTTGAATTGAGCTCACTACTTGCTCAAGACATAGATTTCGACCATTGTTTTCACTCCTCAAGACTCCAAGTAGTAGAATTCATCAAAGTAACATGCACATTAAGGGCTCCAAATTTCAAGTGAAACTTAAAAATATATATTAATTATACAATTAAACCACCATGAAAGGTAGATTCAAAAATTTTAGAAACCATCCTCAAAATCATTCTTCTCCATGATATTCTAAAGCAAATAAACAAAAGAAAACCTGGACCTATCTGGTTTAATAGGAGATCTAAACACCCATACATTATTAATGATTTTTAATAAATATGTGGAGATTAACTAGATAAAAAATTACAAAAATTACAAGGCCACTAAGTTCCCTATCATTTTCAAAAAAAATCTGACCCAACTCTCTCTCTCTCTCTCCTGACTATACTGAGTGAAAACCTAAAGATCTCTTAGAGCTATCCAAGACTACCCAAAATGGTTTTTCCTTAGCATGAAGAACCAGAATATTGTTTATGAAATACAACACTTGTTAAAGGATTTTTATGATTTAAATGACCTTTTATTATTTACGTAAACCATTTGAAGTTTTATTATCTCTATAAATGGTAGAAAACCTTTTTCATGCCTAGTTTGTAGCTAATAGGTTTTCCTTACCTATGCTAGTTATTATGATAGAATATAATTTTAGATTACTAATAAAGGATATTAGGGACACCATGGATGTCTAAATATTATATATAATCCCCTATATTAATCAAACCCTTCAAAAACTTATTCAACTAATGTTCTAAAAGGGTTAAAAACAAATCCTTTTGCCCCCAAACTCCTCTCCTCCACTCAAAATGGCTTGAAATGGAATTTAACAAGTCAAATTAGGGATAAAAATCCATAAGGAGGTGGAATGAAGTCAAAACCAATTTAAATTCCTCAAAAGTCACTTTTTTACTTAGGAATTTCTATTTAGAAGGTTCCCAATTCATCTAATGCACTTCTGGGGATCTTTTTTGAAAATTAGTTTATTTAGACATAATTTTGACTCATTGGAATATATTAAACTTTATAAAAACCTCCTTCCTACCCTTGAATCCTCAAAAACCCTAAAAACTAGTTAGATCATTCACTTGTAGTTTAAGACCCATTTCTAGGCATTCTCCTTAAAATATCCAAATTCACCTTGAAACTTGTTTAAAGTGCTTGAAAAGCTTGAAAGTGACATGAGGTAAGGTCATGAGGTTTGTTTTATATTTACACCATTATATTATCCACTACACCAGGATCCTACATAGCTCCTCACACCACATTAAGAACTTCTTGGATACTACATTACATCATCAGGCTAGGATTAGAAAAAGACTAGTCATGAGGGTAAAAGGTTATTAAATGGTCTAGGAGAGTGTTAGGATCCATCTAAGAAAAAAGTTTTATTTTCAATCCAATTTTTTCAAACATTTTTGGTTACCTCCTAGGATTACATGCATGTCTATGCAAAAGACTAGTTGCCTTAGTCTATCCATTAGGCTTATGGGGTCACAAAGTCTTTCTCAAATTGGTTTTCAACTGATCACAAGGCTATAAATTTTTATTGGGATTATCAAAATAGTATAGAAAAGTTAAAGACAAAATAATAGTGTACTCAAAGAAATTGGGTAAGGGAAACACACAATAAAAGGGAAATGTGCAAAAGGCACTTATAGGGAAAACAACAAAACTTACTCTAATATGTACAAGGTTGCAACTTATTTTTAGTAAGAAATATTTAGATGAATCCAATTGATTGGGATGGGTAATAACTCTCCATCCAACTGGGCAAGCTAAAAATCATTATGTTGTTTGCATTCATAGATCAAGTAAGGGCCACTCCACAAGCTATCAAACTTAATATGGTTACCTGGCTTAGCCTTATTTAAATCCCACTTGAGGAATATATCACCCTAGTTTACGTATCTTGATAGAGATATCTTGTCAAAGTACTTATTGACTTGAGATTGATGTGATTCCATTGTCTTCATTGCAAGATCCCTCATTTCTTCAAACTCCATGAGCTCTACCATCCTTACAATCATAGGTTCACTCTCCATCAACTCAAGATGATGGGCTAGTTCCAAATTAGGTAACTCAAGAGAGATGGGCAACTTGGATTATCTTCCATATACTAGGACAAATGGTGAGTTACCAATGGAAACCTTGGGAGTAACTCTATCATCCCATAAGGCTCTCCTTAACTTTGAATACCACACTATTTGGTTCTCCTCCATAGTCATCTTGATTATTCTAATCAAGTTTTTATTCATTGACTTTGCAAGTCCATTACCTTAAGGGTAGTAATTAGAGTATGTTCTAAGGTAATTTCCTAGGTGAAGTGCCCATTCACTCATCTTCATTACAACAAATTCTAAGTCATTATCTAAAATGATGGTTGTTATACACTAAATATTTTCACTATATTGTCATAGAAGTCCAATATTATTATTTCATTGGCTTCTTTTAGAAAAAATTCCTCTACCCACCTGGTGAAGTAATCAGTGGTAATGACTACCCACTTGTGTCCTCTACTAGAAGGTGGATTGACCACTCTTATAAAATATAGGCCCCGCTACATAAAGGGTTTCTCTATCAAAATGGGATATAGAGGAAGGGTTGTGAACCTTTACTTTCTTAAAAAGAGAGAACACTTTTGGCACTTTTTCACCCATGCATATGCATCCTTGAAGAATCTAGGCTAGTAATAACTAGAAATCATCACTTTTTTAGTTGTATTTATTGGGGTAAAATGACCTCCTACAAGTCCATCATGGAAATTATCCAAGAGTCTAGTCACTTGAACATCATCTATAAATCTAAGTATCACCGCATTCAAGTCCTTTTTGAATAAAACATCATCAATCAAAGAATAAGGTATAGAGTAAAGTCTTAAGTATCTTCTCTTTATTCTATCCATACCTTTAGGACACTCACCTATTAGCAAAAACTTTTCCATGTTCTAGACCTAGCTAGTGTGAGGTGGAGGTACAACTATTTGTAAGTAATCTTGTGTCACTAAAATAACTTTTTTCTCTTCATTAAGGTTAGAAACCATGTGTTCAAATAATACTTCACCTCTTACTAGCTTAGTGACTTTGATTTATACGTCATATTACATGACTCTTATAATCAAACCATTCCTCTTCTCATTTAGGTCCTTATTGAGAAGAGAGTCTCTAACTCTAGGATGAGACACCATAAGGCATATTTTTCTACTGGATAGCATAGTCCTAAACTTTTTCATACTTCTCATAATTGCAAGGACTTGTTTCTCTAAGAAGGTGTACCTTTATTCATACCCTTTAAGTACTTGGGTAAAAAATGCAATTGGTTGCTCAAACCATTATTAATTCTTTTACATCAACATAGCTAATATGTTATAAATGTTGGCAAAGGCATACAATATGAAATATTTTGAAAAATCAGGATTCATGACTGTAGGTGCTTGAATAATGGCTTGTTTGATATACTCAAATAATGTTTTGCCTTCACTTTTCCAAGTGAACAACTGATTCTTCTTCAACATAGTAGTTATAGGTTTAACCAAGCTTGTGAAACCAGGTATAAACCTTCTTAAAAAGTTTATATTTTTAATTAAATTTTGAATTCCCTTCTTATGATTGGGCAAGGGCAAGGTTGAGATTACACTTATTATATTAGGATTAATTGATAGTTATTTGAGATAATATGACCTAAGATTTTTCCATCATGGATAAAAAATACATAATTATTGAGAATAAAAGAGATCCCATACTCTCTACACCTTTCAAATATCAACCTCAAGTGGTCCAAGTGTTCACTATCCTTCTTGGATAAAATTGTTATGGCATCCAATTATACAAGCACCATATGATTTAACAAACCTTAACAATATATGCATATGTCTCTTTTAAAATTATATCTATCATTTAAGATGCCAAAAGGCATATTATGATAAGCATAGGTTCCCCACTTTGTGGTGAAGGTAGTCTTATATTGATCTTCTTCTCTGATAAGCACCTAGTTGTATGCTAAGTACCCATCCAAAAGAGAGAAACATTTTGAACCAACAACCATTTGAAGAAGTTGCTTCATGGATGGTAAGTGGTAATGTTCTTTTAAAGACACCCTATTTAAGTCTCTAAATTCCACATATTTGGATCTCACCATTCTTCTTTCTCATAGGAACCAAGTTAGCTACCCATGAGGAGTGCTTGATAGGAAAAACAATATTAGACTCAATCAACTTGGATAACTCTTTTATCATTAGCTCTTTAATACTTAGGTTGATAGGCCTTTGTTTCTACCTAACAAGCTTAGCATTGGCCTTCAATTATATGGTGTGTTGGGATATCTTAGGTTCAAAACCTCTTAGATCACTATATTCCCAAGAAAAGATATCTAAGTATTCCCTAAAAAGCTCAACAAATGCATGTTTTTCTATCCCATTTCTCATCTTTCCAAGATTGATAACTTTGTCCTTAAAGATGAGGACTCTCTTAGTTTTATTCATCAGTAGACATAAATACCTTGTCTTTCCTCATGTGATCTCCTTCATGGAAAATATCCTCAATAGTGACAATCCCTTTAGGAAATTATTTAACCTTAGCTAAACAATTTGATCCTCATATTTTTTTTGAAGTTTACTTTCATTCATTGAGGAAAAATCTACCTCTTGATGAATGAAATAAGTAATATGATTGTCACTATCAAAGACTTTTTAGTGGGCTTCATTATCTAGAAATGATGGCCTCACTATCACTTTGCCATGTGGAAGCATTCTATACCTTTTCAAATCATTTAGGATGTCAAATTGAACCCCTACAACTACCAACTTATTAACATGTTGATTTTAATCTCTAGGAACTACTTGGATATTGAAGTCTTCAATGTATTCAAGTATGTCTCACACTCTATGTTTGTAAGACTTAATTAAGGGGTTCTCAGTTGTGTTTCGACCTATAACCTAATTTACTATTATCTCACTATCCATGTACACATATAACTTCTTTATTCTCATCTTACTAGCCCACTAAGACTATAGATAAGGCCCTCATACTCTATTACATTATAAGAGTAACTAAATTGGAATTTTTATGATGAAACATATTTGTCAATCGAGGGAGATATTAGAATTACACATACACCTACTCCATGCTTGTTCAGTGATCCATAAAAGAACATCTTCCATAATCCACTAATATCCTACTATTGCCTATTAAGGGATGACATGAACTCATTATCTTCATGAAGGTAATAAACTCCCATGTATATTTATTCAACAGTGAACCTCCCAAAATATTAGGTAGATGATTTTCACTCCATAACTCATCTAAGAACATATCAGGTATCCCCTTAGGATTAGTGTTTAGTTCTTGATTGACAAGGTGGTCATCTTCATCTAGAGTGGTATAATTAATGCTTGGGATACTTGGCCCATAAGTCTCAATGTGAAACTAGGAAATAGGTTAGCTTTTATAAAAACCTTGGTTTCATACCCTATCCTAAAATATATATAAGACCAATCTGCTACTAGGTAACCCCTAGTTTTAGTTGTGAAGTCTCTAGATAAACATAGATCAAAGTGAGGAAGTACTTCTATAACCAATGCATCTTGAGCCACATGAAACACTAAGATAATCATGAGGGTCAAGTTTAGACCTCTAATAATACCATCTACTTTGGTATAAGATCCATTAATTTGTAACATACCCTTAGATAGGGGTTCATACTTCAAACCAAGTTGATCCTCTATCAATTTTGGCATCAATAAAGTAACTAATCCATTATATACCATAAATTTGTATACTAAGGAGTTGTCAATGATTATATGAAGGTATAAATGGGGAGGTTTGACCACCTTTATTGAGTGTCCTTCATTTTATTTGGTTACTTTAGTGATAATTACATTCTCCTTGCTTGGTGGCTTCTCAAAAATATTAATCTTTGATGAACCCTCTTGAAGGATATCCACTTAACCAAGCATCAAGAACATGACCCACATTGGAACATCACATTGTAATTATTCATTTGATCAATAATGTTGATGTGCAAATTTCCAACCTTTTCTTATGATTTGGGATCCAAAAGAACCTGAGTTTTGGGGTATAAAAATGTTTCCTTGGTTTTAATTTTTATGATTTATTTGAAATTTGGGAGAAATATGATCATTTGGATTTATATTAATGGATAAATAGTAGTAAAAATTTTTAATTACTCTTGGTTTCCTTCCATGTTCCTTCTCTTGAACATTGTATTGGTTGTCACTAGAATGTTTGCTTGGTTAGAGCTAGCCTACTGATTGAAAGCAGAACACTCTTCTTGTTCATAGTTAACCATTATAGAACCCAATTAGTTTGGTCATTCATTAGACCATTTTACTTGTTGAGGATCATATATTCTTGTCATAATAGGCACCTATGTACTTTTAGCCATGAATTCTTGATTGAATCCATAACTAACAACCTACTACCATTGATCATTGAAAGCCTAATTAAACTTAATGTTTGGAACCATGGATTTATTGAATGAATAATTATAAGGCATAGAAACCTCACCTTCTTATTTAATGTTGTTTTGAATATGGACCAAGGTATTGGAATAAATTGTAGTGTTATGATTGTAATTGTTTTTCCTAGCATATTTGGGTTGTCCTTGTCCTTAGAAATTTCATTTGAAAGGTGGCCTATTATCTTCATAAGACTATTAAGGCTAATATGGGTCCTGATAAGTTCTATTATACCAAGCTTAATACCTCTTAAAATTCACCAATTAATTTCCCAATATTTCAAAAATATTCTTGAGCTCTTGGAAGTGCTTGTGCTCTTGGGAGTCACTACACTAATTAGTTGAAGCCTTTTCTGATTCTGGTGTAGGTATGGTAACAAGTGTTGGAAAAGGAGGAATGATAAAAAGGTGATGAATGAAAATAAGAGATGGTTTAATATTATAAAATAAGGGCATAAGTGTCCTATATGTGAGCATACCAACTTGTAAAAAGCTATTTTTTGCTCTAATTGCCACTTCATAAACATTTAGTAGTGTGTTTCCCCACATAAAATGTATCATCACTACAATGTCACTATTGAGATATTTTAGATAGTAGAGGAAAGAATAGTTAGGAATAGGTGTGATGAAGATTAGAATCCTATCCCATGTCTTTTAAAACCTATTATTGTAATCTTACATCACCTCTTGTGGATCCCTCTTGATTGTAGTCAATTTTTCAACATGTGGTCACTCTTATCTTCAAACCTCTTACACAAAGCGTCACCTAACTAGTCCCATGTGATGATGGAGTTAGGAGAAAGGTTCATATACCAATCTAAGGCCTTTCCATTGAAATATATAGTGAATGACTTGATAGCCACATTTTATTCATTGATGTCATGGATATTACAAAAGTTGGCTATCTTTGATGTGTTCAAAATGGGTTGTAGAATTATGTCTTATGAAGTAAGGAAAACTCTTAAGGGCTACCACTAGGATAGATTCACACTAATTAAGGTCAAAATTAATTTTACCATTGAAATATACAAAAATCAAATCTCTAGGGGTAGCCCTGGTAGTGAATGGGGCCAACAAATATCTTCTTGTAGAGGTATACCTAGAAATTGGTTTAGGAGGAAAGTTTCTTTTTTAGGGATAAGTGTTATCAAACATAAATTATTTTTCTAAGTTAAAAGTTAATTCAACAAATTCAAAAGGAACACCTCTATAAGTTGATCTTTTAGTCACTTTTGGCATGAAAGATAGGTACTATTATACCACCATAATGTGGAGTGTTCTTCAAAGTCACCATATGCTGAGAGTGTGGATGCAATAAATGTCACAAATGGACCAAGAACAACATCAATCTCAATCAATATTATTAAAACATAGTCCCATCCAGTATGCCATGGACTATTGTACCACATAATTTCACCCTTGTGAGATATTTCTTCAAGCTATCTCATTCCTATGTAGAAAATGGGATCAAACGTAGGTTGTGGGTATCCTGTGATGGGCTTAGACCTCTACAAAAGGATGGATTCTCTTGGTAGCTCACCTAAACTATTTATTATACTTATAAAAGGGGTAGAAGGGTTGAAAGGGATGACTAAAAACATAAACAAGGTGATGCACCAAACTTAAAGGCACTCAAATTTGTATGAAACTAACACTAAGGTAATTCAAAGATAACCTTCACTCACATAATCTCTTAAATTAGCCATTTTACATCAATATTTATAAAACTAGGCCCACTAGGCAAGTGGTGAAGTATGGAGAAGTATAAAATTCACACTATACCTTCACTGATGACAAAAAAAGCAAAATTATAGACCTACAATAATGGTGGAATACCTACAAAAAGGCAAGAAAGGAGGATAATTACCAAGGAAGAATACCTCTCCACAAAGAAATCACACAAAAAATAACTAAAGCACTATATGAAAAAAAGAGATATGTAAAATAAGTCATCTTATTACTTCAAAAGTCTATTTAAAAAAAATTGATAGGGTTTTTCCTTATCAAATGAGACTATATCTTACAAATAAGGAAGAAATGGGAAATATAGGAGAAAAAGGGAAGAAAGAGGAGAAGAAATCTCTCATAATTCAAAAAATGTCACTAAACCACCTCATATGGAGTCTAAACAACATTAATATTAATTAATAATTCATCCTCTTATATCAAATTAACCTCCAAAGGTAAAAATGGTCTTCAATCCTTCTCATTATCCTAAAAAGGCATTAAAAGACAAAAATATTTGAATAAGGTGATGTCACACTCCACTATCTTTGAGAAAAGTATTAAAAGACTAGAAATCTCATTTAATGCTCCAAGTTGATCCTCCAAACTCTAAACTTTCCCACTTGTACTTTTATACTGCATTCCACTTCGCTTCTAGAAGAACTTGACATGATGGTTAGTGATCTTAGCACTTTATGCTTTTGATTGACCTTGAAGGTTAAGTTTGGGTATTTTATTTTATATTTTATTTTTTATTCACTAAGGTTTTATCCTTTGATATGAAAAATAATCCATGAAACCTATGAAACTCTTGGACTCCATTGATGGAGGTCTCCAAGCTTGAGCCATCTTCAACCAGTCATGCTAGAACTTGCTCCCAAAGCCATTTATCATCATGAAAAGCACTTATGGAATTTTAGAATACTTAAAAACATCCATATAATTCATATAAGGGAGAGAGAAAAAAAAATTATGTCACCTTTAAAACCTATAATAATGGTGGAAAACTCCATTAAACTATAGCCATTCACAAATTGTCAAAAAACTTGGGTTTTTGATCTTTTAACTCTGTAAAGAACCATAAAAAATCCTATGAATAGCTCCAAGTTCCATAAAATTTTGATTAATGTCCCATTATTCCTCTTCCATGAATTTATACCATTTCTCTCTTTGAAGGCTTTACACAAATAGACATTTTTAGGTCATGTTAGGGCCTCTTAGGCACCCACATGTACAAACTTATTCTAAAAAATAGGTTAAATAGGAGTTTTAGAGATTCCTTTACATGTTATTGGTGGTTTTAAATTTATTTTATGTCATTTTATGTACCTATGAGTTGAAAAAACCAAAATCAATAAAAATGGCTCTTTTGGTAGCTCAAACATGCCTACCTTCTTAATGATCATTCATTAAATATAGAAATATATTAAATAAATTATTACCATTAATATTTATCCTATATAACTCCTCAAATTTATTAAAAATATTGGGTTCCAATGCATAAGGTGTGCAAAGTTACAAATGTAAAATGTTTGCTTTTGGGGTTTTGCATGCATTCTAAACCTGCTTGGAGTCTTAACGATAGTTTGTAAACCTCATAATATAAACCAAAATAAATACATAATGAATTTTAATAAAATAAGGTTAATAAAAACACACTAAAATCCTTTGGCCTAACTCCCTATGCAGTGAAAGATATGAGCATCTAAAGAGGGGCTCAAATTGGGTATCTTAGGCCTTAAAAGCTCAAAATTCTTCTTGAGAGTGAAATGGAATTTTAATTTTTCACACGTGATTGAAAAATATAATTAATTACCTAAAACATTTAATCATATATCAATAATGTTTCATCTTAGATTGGTAGGGTTTGAATGTGCCTTCATGTGGTGTAGGCCTTATAGGCCCTAAGACTAGCTTCTAGGCTTACTAATAAGTTTCAAGGGTTGAATCACCTATAGGAGTATATTAGGGTTAATAAAATTGTTTAACATTAATTTACTTCCTTTTTTACCTCATTTTGATGCTCAAACTTCACCTTGTCTTCATGCTCTCTCAAGATTGCCTATGGGAATGACTGGGTGCCTACTTGTTTTATCCCTCAAGGGCATAGTTATCACTGAACCAAGAGTGTGATCACCTCTAAATAGGTTTATATATACTTATTTTAATTTAATTAATATTCCAAAACACTCCCATGAGTTCCAAAACCTTCGACCAACTTATAGACTCCAAAAATGTCTCATAGCTGCAATGGTGGCTACCACTAGACATGTGGATGATTGTGTGTAAATAGTGGATACTTACACTCATAAAATGACATATAAAATATAATATATGGTTATAATTACTCATTAAAATAATTTCCACCAAGTATCATACTTGGATATTTCATATTAAGGTCTATAGGTTGATTTTCCTAAAACTTACTAGTAGGTTGCCTCCTTTGGTTTTCTTGCTTGAAATTGGCCTCAAGGGACCCTGTCTTGAAAACATGAGTATTAATTTAATAAATGATAATATTAGGAATATAAAATCACCTTATTTATTCCTTATAATTCCTCATATGGATCTTAAAACCTCTGTTAAGTCCTCAAACTTCTTAAAGCTCATTTGTTCCTCCATGGTTGCTTGTTGACTATAAGAGGTCTATGCTAAAGAAAATGAAAAATTTAACCAATGATATTAAATTAATTATTTAATTTTAATATTTAATTATTCATAAGGACAAATTTTACCAAATTTTGGATCTTGATTCCTTGTGTAGATGCTCCAAAACTTCCTTCAAAAGTTGACTTTGTGTTACTATGAGTGACTGTAGCTTGATGACTTGACTGTAGATCTTGATTAGTAAAAATCTTCATGGAATTAATACATTTAAAAATTTAATTTTTTTATTTTAATATTAATTTTACTATGTAAATCTAACACATACCACTTTACTCTCATTCTCTTCTTTACAATCTTGGAAATAGGCTTGGTTAGCAAGGTTGTAGTTGGGCATTTTATGAGGTGAAAGAGAGTATATTATTGTTTTGAAACATAATCCATGATATATAAATCCATTACACAACATTATTTTCCTATTAAACTTACATTTTATCATTATATTCTTTCAATAGGCTACTTTGTTATCACCCTTGACTTGGAGATAGGACTATGTTCCTTTCAGAGGGTTATAGGTGATGATTGAGGTGGCAAACCTTTATGTGGGTGTATTTTAACTTAATATCTTGAAAAAAAATTCACACTATACCAATTAATTCTTAAACCTTAATAATAAATCCTAATTTAAACTTAAATATATTACAATCCTTGATCTGGACAATAATTCAGATGACAATTCGGGTGATGGGTCCACCCCAATTGATGGCAGAACTTTCGGGAGCCATAACTTTTGCACCGTAGCTCCAATTGACTCACCGTTTGAACCATTAGAAAGATAATAATGAGTGGAACATCTTGAGATGGAATTTAAATTTTATAAATGAAGTTTTACCCCATAAAACCAAATGTAAGTGTCCAAAATTTTAATTTTAGTAGTGTAGTCTGAAAATAGTAAGTTTCTAAAAATAGTAATTCCTCAAGTTTTGTATTGTTGTAAATTGTGGAAGTCAAACCAATTCATCTCCCTTGAGATTGGTGGCCTTTCACATCCTCCCCACACCTTCAAAACATGTATAAATGAAGATGTGACTTGAAATGGAAATTAGACATCTCTTCTCAGAGATAAACATATGTTTGGGTCTGCAAATTTGGTTAATAAAACATCTCTTATTAGAGATAGCATTATTTGAATTGTTCTATTATTGTTTCTTGAATTATATTTCAACCAAATATTTTGAGTTTTGGATCAGTGGTATCAGATTGGTTTGTAGTTAGAGTGTATGATCCCGAGGATGAGGTCAGATTATAGGAAGCTTGGGTGGAAAATAGAACCAGTAGAATATCCACCTATTCGCTCCAAACGACTTCAAATGGTAGAAAACACCAAGGCATTTGATCCTTTTAAGGAAATGGTGAATGAAGCCCTCCAAAAACAACAAGCATAGATCCTATAATAATTCTCTCAAATTCTCTAATAAATCTCGATGGGAAATTATGGCTCCTCATCCATCCCTGCACATCCTTTCAGTTCCCCAAAACCCTTCAATGTTCAGGTGAATTTTGATATCCCTACATTTGAAAGAAAAATCAATGCGGATGCAGTATAAAATTGGTTGGATCAATTGTCATCTTGTTTTTCTATAAATAAATTCACTGATAAAGAGAAGATTACTTTTCCTCTTCTGAAGGCATCGTTGCCTGTCAAAAATTGGTGGGAAGTGTACAAAAAGAGATTTAGTGCAGATGATATTGGCCTTGAGATCGAACCTACATGGGATGATTTCATAGATGCTATAAAGGAAGAATACTACCCCATTAGAGCATATGATGATCTGTATATAGATTGGCAACAACTTTTCCAATGTAAGGAACAATCTGTTCAAGATTACACTGACATTTTTCATTCTCTATTTGTGATATTGGGCATCTAAGAAAGTGAGAAACACAAGGTTCTCAAATATCGTGGTAGACTACAATGGTACATACAGGGAGAAATGGAACTCTTCAATCTAGAAACCATTAGTGAGGCATATAAGTTTGTAGTGAAGATTGATTAGAAGCATGGAAGAATGAATATAAAGAATCAGTCTTTAAAATAGAAAAGTGACAAAGAAGGTCACACATGAGGCCAAAATTGGAAGCAAAAGGAAGGAAAGACTGGGAAGTGGTGTGATTATCACAAATCTAGAACTCACTCCAAAGAAGAATGTCAAGCTATCAAATCACTAATTTTTGAGTCACAATCCTCAACATCTACTGCTCTACCTCATATAGACCCTGTAGTCAAAGAGGTTGAAGAAGAAATTATAGATGCTGATCTTGAAGCCATTGTTGCTTCATCACAGACACATTATGAGATGCTAGATGACAAGGAAAGGTTGTTTCACTCTAAGTTATGGGTGAAAGGTAAGCCTCTGCATTTCATTATTGATAGTGGAAGTCAAAAGAATTTAATCTCTACTAATGTTGTGAAAATCCTAAATCTATCCATGAAGCCTCACCCAAAACCATACAATATTGGATGGTTGAGTCCAGGGACAAACCTCCATGTCACACACCAATGTCTTCTCTCATATGCAATACAAACTTTCCAAGATGAGGTCTTATGTGATGTGGTAAATCTAGATGTTTATGATGTACTCTTTGGTTAGCCATTAATGTATGATCGACATGGTATATATGAATCAAGAACTATAAGGATCACTCTCACTCTTGGAACACGATGCTACAGGGTGCCAGAAGTACCACCTTCTACATCTATCTCTTTGATTAGTGCCAAGAAATTTGTTCTTATGGTGGTCAAGCCATAGGATTCCAAAAGGGTTGATGTTACAGCCCTAACTACACAAACAACACAACAATAGAAGCAAATAGATGTTGAGCTAAAGAAGTTCATGGCCTTCCATCCACAGACTGATGGTCAGATAGAAATGGTGAACAATTGGGCCCTACACAGTTTCATAAATCACAGTCCCTTCCAAGTATGCATCAAGAATCATATCAAATTAAAACTACCACACATGATGACAAATCTTGATGCAATGGGGACCATTTCTTCTCAAGGAGGTAGGAATGATCTAGACAATAATTCAGATGAAAATTTGGGTGATGGGTCCACCTCAATTGATGGTGGAACTTTCAGGAGCCATAAATTTTTCACTATAGCTCCAATTAACTCAGCGTTTGAACTGTTAGAAAGCTAATAATGAGGGGAATTTTGTGAGATGGCATGTATATTTTCTAGATGAAGTTTGACCCCCTAAAACCCAATGGAAGTGTCCAAAATTTCAATTTTAGTAGTGCAGTCTAAAAATAGTAAGTTTCTAAAAATAGTAATTCCTTAAGTTTTATATTGTTGTAAATTGTGGAAGTCAAACCAATTAATCTCCCTTGAGATTGGTGACCTTACACATCCTCCCCACACCTTCAAAACATGTATAAATGAAGATGTAACCTGAAATGGAAATCAGATATCTCTTTTTAGAGATAAGCATATGTTTGGGTCTACAAATTTGATTAATAAAACATATCTTATTAGAGATAGCATTATTTTAATTATTTTATTCTTTTTTCTTGAATTATCTTTTAACCAAATCTTTTGAGTTTTGGATCAATCATCTTCATACTTGCAAGGAGGCATGTCTAGAAGGCTGTAGGTGTGTATTTAAGAGATTATGATATGACTAGGTTATCTTATTGATGAAAAAAATTCCTTATTGGTTTTATATATATTATTTTTATCTACCTTTATCCCTCTCCAAAATCCATGTTTGTTATCCTATCTTCAAGCTCAAAACACAAAATTATCTTGAAAAAGTAGCTTGATAGTACCTTAGCATGGCTATGTGTACAGAATAAGAGAGTTTTAGCTCCTAAAACTTGTGATAAATAGACCTCCAAGATCAATCTAATATTCATCTTGGATATCTTATATCATTCATTATTTCTTAGGATCCAACCTGGCCTATTCTCAAGGATTAACCTAGCATTGATGTATTTTAACCTATTTACTAGGTTATATATCCTTCATGCCAATGATATCATTATTTATATGTCATTTAACCTTGTTTCAATGCCTTATATTCTGATCAGATTGATCCTTACCCCTACTTAGCACATCTTAACCTCTAGTCCATTCCTTTGGATTTCTTCATTCACTAGCCACTCTACACAAGCTCTTTTCCTATTTCAACATGCCAAATCTCATTATAGGTTTCATGAGGACAATATAAAAAAATAGATGATATTTAATGATAATATAATACTATTTAAAACCCCTTTAAGCCTTTAAATCTCATTCCACCTTGTATTTTCACTCTTCACCCTCTTTAGAGCCACCAATCCCTTGCAACCCTTTTTTGAGGTTTTCCTACTTGTTTGAATAGTATGTCAACCTTACTAAGGAATTAAGTCCATTTTACACCACCATCTATCTCCTTTAGACCTTCTATAATGTTTCAAGGTTTGAATCCAAGTTTAAAAGGTACTTCCTTTGTTAGCATGCCTCCAATTAGGCCTCTCAAGCCCTATCATACTTACTTAGACCTTAAATCCATACTATTACATATAGAAACAAAGAAAAACCCTATGATTCACTTTAAACATTATAAAATGGACATGATTAAAAAAATATTATTTTTCACCATTTGAAATAGGAGATATAGGGGTTTTTGGTTAGGAACCCTAACTAGACCAAATGTGTAGGCCTATAGAGGCCGAGATCCTTCAAAAATATTCTTTTTGAGTTTTAAGACTTTGAAAGGGAAACATTTACCATATGAAAGTATATCCTAACCCAATATATCTATAAAATTAGGATATATTTCTAAGGGCAATCTTCATATGCTTAAAATAAATCAAAACATAGAGTTCTACATGTTTTTAGGAGACTATGTAAGGAAATACAAGGTTTAATGTCATTTTCTTTGGTTTTAGTAAATTTCACACCAAAAAAGACCTATATAAGGTCTGTCTTACCATCTTACACATTTAAAAATTATTTACAAAACGTTCACCAACCCTTTTTATGATATTAACAACGAAAATCATAAAACATTGTCCTTGGTTTGATTGAGTTTGGTCTTATTCCTCAAACAATGACTGTAGGTTATCTTGAGGTAGATTTTATATATGGAAAACCAATTACTATATTTTTTTCCATAAAATCATTTTTACTTACCTTAATCACAAACCATCAACCATATTCGAGATCTTTCACCTTGAAAATGACCTCAACACATACCCTTATCTTAAGCCAAAAAGAGGTTCTTAATCCAAAAGAGGATGGTTGTAGGTTGACATTGAAGTCTAGTGACCTTAAATCATATTAAAACTATCCTTGAAGTTAATTTATGTGATTTTAAATCTCACTTTCTCATATAAGTCTAATTAGCCACTTTAAGCACTTAGGCTTAGTCTAGGCCAACAGAGGGCAAACTAAACAAAGTTATTCCTAACCACCTCTAAGTGGTTCCTCAAGATTTGAAGGAATAATTTTTAATTTTTAATGTTTTAAAAACCATACCATACCATTCTGAAATGTTATAGCACCTCCCATTTCATTTCTTTGTCCACTTCAGTTAGACCTATAGGGTGTGTCTCTCATGGAGTGCCCTCTATCTGAGATATAATAGATGACACTTCCTCTATTTTCCTAGCCAATATAATGTCATTAGAGGCTCAATATAGTCATGATGACCTTTTGTATTCAATTTTATATTTGGATCATACCAATAGACCCTTCAATTCTTTAAAAACCCTCAAGGTAGGCTATGTAGCATTGAATGTGTAGGGTTTGTGTATATGGTTGTAGTTGTAATTTGAAACCCTCCTTTCTCAAACTCCTTAGCCTGAGAATCCTATGAGGTTTTTATCATTTTGGTGAATACATCCTCAAACTTGTCTAACACCATATTTCTTTGTCCATCTTTTCAATACTCCTCTTTACTGCCTTAGGCCAATTTGCAAACTGAATGACTGTACTACCTATTCATTTCAAGGAATTAGGACCCCTTTAGGGTGTTATGAATCATGTGTATCATGTTTAGGTTCATATTTAATCTCTCAAGTCTTACTTAATAGTTATACATACTTATAACACAATCTATGACTTGGAAATACCTAACATGTCATGTTTCAAGTACACTAACATACTAAAATCAAGCTGTAGGTGTCATTTTGTCACCCAAAAGGGCTCTTATAGGTATTATTTTAAGTCAAAACTTTGTTTCTAAATTCCCTCAACTAAATTTGAGGTCATACTAACAATTATATACATTTATTCATGCATTTAGGTCATGTTTCATCCTTAATCATGAAAACACTCATGCTAGTAGTCAATTTGCATCTTTTAGGCTTCTTTGGGACTAAGTAACACTGTGCATACTTTAAGTTTTTAGTCACCATTGATTGAAGGTCAAACCTAATTAAATATCCTTCCCTACTAAACTCAACACATTCTTCTTGTCTTAGTACATTGTTACTAGGCTTACAGTGTAGTGGAAAGATGATTTGGCTATCCTAGTCTCTCATAGGCTTCTCCATAACATGAGGTCGTGTAGGGTCAAGATTGATTTTAGAGAAGTTAAGGTAAAATTGTCCTAAATCAAATTTTATGATTTTTATGAGGTATATGCATTGACTTGAGATGGTTATAAAACATCATGGTTAATAGGACCTTATTCATGCACCAAAACTAGATAGAAAGATCTCAAAAGTCTTCAAATCCATATAAGGTGCATCCACAACTCTATTTTTGAAGAATACCTATTGGAAACATGCAACCATATTCTTCAACACTCAAAACATTGATTGAAATGTAATTAATATGGGTATAATACCTCAATATGTATTTAGAGTGAGTACATATTTTATATACATTGTGGATCTTTCAAAGTGTGCATACCCTATAATCAATACTTAAAAATATGAGACAACTTCAACCAAATAATGAACATATCAAGACAAGAATTAGAGGCTTAAACTTTATTTATCATGGAGTAATTATAAAATCATAATGATGTATTGATATTAGTGGCATAAATATCATTACCTTGAATCTCACTAATTTCTCAAGACATAGATTTATACCATTGTTTTCACTCCTCAAGACTCTAAGCAATAGAATTCATGAAAGCAACCTGTACACAAAGGATTTCACCTTTCAAGTGAAACTTCCTCATGGAGATTAATTATCCAATTAAAACACCATGAAATATAGATCTAATAATTTTAGGAATCATCCTCAAAATCATTATTATCCATGAGATCCTAGAGTAAATAAATAGAAGAAAGCCTAGACCATATTTGGATGAATATGCCATCTAGACACCCCAACATTATTAGTAATTTTTCATGAATATGGGAAGATTAAATATACCAAGAATTACACAAAGTATAAAGACACTAGGATGCCTATAACTTCCCAAAACGTTTGACCCAACTCTCTCTTTCCTAATTGTACCGAGTGAAAACTTAAGGCTCTCTTAGAGCTATCCAAGACTACCCAAAATAGTTTTTCATTAGCATGAAGAACCAAAATATTTTATATGAAATAAAAAACTTGGGAAAGATTTTATATGATTTAAATTAACTTTAATTCCTTATGTAAACCTTTTGAAGTGTTGGGACCTCCATTAACGACATAAAACCTATTTCATGCCTAGTTTGTAACTAATAGGTTTTCCTTTCCTATGTTGGTTCTTATGATATAATGTGATTTAAGAGGCATAATATATGATATTAGGGACACCATATATGATTTAATATGATATCTTATCCCTTACATTAAACAAAATCTAAAAAACCATGTTCAGCCAAAGCTCTAAAAGGCTAAAAAATGCAAATTTTTTCTCCAAAATATCTCTCTTCCACTCCAAATGACTTAAAATAGCTTTGAACATGTTAAAATATATAAAAAAAAATGATAAGGATGTGTAATTAGGTCAAAACCAATTTTAATTCCTCAAAATTCACTTTTTCACTTAAGAATTTATATTTAGAAGGTCCCCAAGTCATCTGATGCACTTTTGGGGGTCTTCTGGGCAAATTAGCTTCTTTAAACATCATTTTTGACTCATTTGAATATATGATGATTTTTGAAAACCACTTTTTGGGGTCTTCTGGGCAAAGTGGACCATGAAGACATTTGATTTTGAACTTTGTGTTGGGTTTACTGAACACATAAAGAGGTAATGATTCAATTTTTTATTATTATAGACAGGTTTTATAAAATGGTTCATTTTATTTCATTTAATAAAATTAATGATGTCGCTATAATAGTAGAACTATTTTCTAAGGATGTTGTGAGAGTGCATGGTGTTCTAAAATCCATTTTATAAAATAGGTAGATGAAATTTGTAAGTCATGTTTAGAGGAATATATGGAATAAGTTAGGAAGTAAAATATAATTTAATAGTGAATACCAGCCAAAAAAAAATGGAAAAATATAAGTAGTAAAAAGAGTTTGGAATTTTTTTGAGATGCATAATTGGAGAGAATCCCAAAAAATGGGAATGGCTTTATCAGAAGTTGAGTTACCTATAATAGTTCAAAAAAGAGATCAATAGTAAAATCATCATAGTATATGTTTTATAGAATGAATATTATTTTTATTTTATATTTTTTATATTTAATTTTTTTGAAATGAGTTAGTGATGATGTAGAAGCATTTGTAGAGCACATACAACAGTTGTAAGAAGTAAGATAAAAGTTACAAGAAAGTAATGAAAAGTATAAAAAAACAAAAATATGTAAACATAATGTCAAAGGTATTTTAATAAGGATATTTTTTCATTTTTTATTTAATAAAATAAATATTTCCCAAAGGAACATACAACAAGTTATAGTACAAGAAAATTGGCTAGTGCAAAATTGTGAAAAATTCAGTGACAATGCTTATGAGGTGAGTTCACCATTGAAATTTAATAAATATACAATATTTAATGTTTCATATTTATATTATTCTCATGTATTCAAATGAGTCAAGACCTATTTCTAGACCTTTTCCTTAAAATCTCCAAATTCACCTTAAAACTTGCTTAAAGTGTTTCAAAATCTTGCAAGGGACATGAGGTAGGGTCATGAGGTTTATTTTCTCTTTATACCATTGGATCATCCACTGTACTAAGATTCTTCATATTTCCTCACACCACACTAGGACCTTCCAAGATACTACATTGTATCATTAAGTCAGGAGTAGAAAAATACTAGGCATGGGAGTAAAAGGTTACTAAATGGTCTAGGAGAGTGGTTTGATCCATCTAGGTAAAAGTTTCATATGTAGGCCAATTTTGGCCAACATTTACCACACAAGATATAAACATGGTAAGCTAATATTTTTATTTATTTTTAGAATATGAGTTTAAATTTATATTAGAAACCTTGATATGGAAATTATTAGTGATTTATGTAGCTTTATTATATGTGTGTATCACATGTTTGAGTGGATGATGAATTTAAAAACTAGTAAAGAATAAATATAAATAGACACAATACTCATAATTTTTAAAAACATAATATTTATTTATTAACCTTAAATGAATAAAATAATTAAATAAAAATATTTAAATAAAAACCTAAACTTGAAATTGGAATTGACATGAATAATTAAAAAGTCTAAAACAATAGAAAAACTACCTAGAGTTATTTTCCCCTATTGTAAATAACATCATGTTTTTTATAATAAAATTTGAATTTAGTTTTATATGGGGTTAAAATTTTAAAATATAATATACATAATAAATTCATGATGTTGGATTTGGTTCAACCAAATTTCACATCTGGTTACAGTGTTATTGGATTTCCTCTATTTCTAACATGACTACAAATACTAGAATATAATTTTAGAACCTTAGAGGATCTCATATGGCTCTCCATACATATTATAATTATACATAAATGGAGAAGTTAGTTATATAATCTTGATTATTTTATCTATATTCATATTTACATGATGGAGAGCTCAATCGTGTTGATGAGTCAATATATATTGTCTCTGAAAGAAAGGTCTCTACATCATTCTCCTCTGGTTGATTATAACTCAGTTGTTGTGAGTTTCCCTAATTATATTCATTCCATTTATTATTGTAAATATTTTTATCTCCCATCCTAAAATACAAATTTTTTCTTCTATTTTTGTACCAAATACCTATTATAACTCCCTTGTCTTGTGCTCATTATCTTTTATCTAGAACCTATACTATCTTTTCTTTATTCTTCCTTGGTAATTATTGATTACAATATAATTATTAATATTAAACATATTATACATGAGAATAATATAAATATGACACATTAAATATTGTATATTTATTAAATTTCAATGGTGAACTCACCTCATAAGCATTGTCACTGAATTTTTTCACAATTTTGCACTAGCCAATTTTCTTGTACTATAACTTGTTGTATTTCCTTTGGGAAATATTTATTTTACTAAATAAACCATGAAAAAATATCCTTATTAAAATAACTTTGACATTATGTTTACATATTTTTGTTTTTTTATACTTTTCATTACTTTCCTGTAACTTTTTTCTTACTTCTTACAACTGTTGTATGTGCTCTACAAATGCTTCTACATCATCAGTAACTCATTTCAAAAAATTTAAATATAAAAAATATAAAATAAAAATAATATTCATTCTATAAAAAATATATTATGATGATTTTACTATTTATTTCTTTTTTGAACTATTATAGGTAACTCAACTTGTGATAAAGCCATGTCCCATTTCTTGGGATTCTCTCCAATTATGCATCTCAACAAATTTCCAAACTATTTTTACTACTTATATTTTTCCATATTTTTTGGCTGGTATTCACTACTAAATTATATTTTACTTCCCAACTTATTCCATATATTCCTCTAAACATGAATTAAAAATTTCATCTACCTATTTTATATAATGGATTTTAGAACACCATGCACTCTCACAACATCCTTAGAAAATAGTTCTACTATTCTAGCGACATCATTAATTTTATTAAATAAAATAAAATGAACCATTTTATAAAACCTATCTATAATAATAAAAATTGAATCATTACCTCTTTGTGTGTTCAGTAAACCCAACACAAAGTTCAAAATCAAATGTCTTCATGGTCCACTTGAACTAGTAATGACATGTGCAACCCTATATTTTTTGTATGGTATTTATCCAATTTACATATCCAACATATTTAAATTTACCTTTCCACATATATCTTCATTTTAGGACAAAAATACTTATCTTTTACCAAATATATTATCTTATTCTTATCAAAATTTTAACCTAAATCACCATTGTACAATTCTCTTATAATATTGTCTTTGAGAGACCCAACTGGAATACATAATTATTTTCCCTTGAATAAATAACCATATAATATAATTTAATAATCATAAATATTATTTTTATCACCTGTTAATATATTATTTCATTGTTTAAATATCTTTCCAAAATCTAGGTCAATATCATATAATTCCTTGAAAACTTCATATCCAACTACTTCACTCATCATTAATAGTACCTTTCTAACCTATTAATGGATTTTTACATTTCACAAATATATTTCCAAAATATGGCTCAATATCATATAATTCCTTAAAAATTTTAAATTTAACAACTTAACTCTCCATAAAAGTAATGCCACTCGACTACTTAAAGCATCAACTACCTAATTCTTGTTTCCTAAATTATGCTACAAAACCAAAGTATATCCATGTAAAAAAGACATCTACTTTGCACACCTAATATTTAACTTATTTTGAGTGTTCACACAATTCAAACCATCATGATTTATAAATAGGATAAAATTCTTAGGCACCAAGTAATCTATCCAATGTCTTAATGATTTTACAATGTCATAAAATTCAACATTGTGTGTAGAATACTTATTTCTTACCTCATTCAATTTATCACTAAAATATGTTATTGGCCTTCCTTCATGACTCAACATAGCATGAATTCCCACATTTTAAGCATCATAATATACTTCAAAAACTTTGTTAAAATATCGTAATGCTACAAATAGGTTTCTCTATAATTGTAATCTTTAACAATTGAAATCCTTTTGCTCTTTCCTTTGTCCATACAAATTCTTTTCCTCTCATGTAATATATTCCTCATGTAACTATACATATAATATATATATATATATATATATATATATATATATATATATATATATATATATATATATATATATATATATATATATATATATATATATATATATATATATATATATATATATATATATATTCTTACTTGTATGATGATCTTAGGAATATGCCACTTAATAATTATATTTAATTTTTATTCATCCATTCTTACACTATCTACTAAGACTACAAAGCCCAAAAAATAACAAACTATTCTACATAAAATTGTACTTATTCATATTTGCATAAAGATTATTCTTTATTAAAAATTATAATACAATTATCAAATGCCTTATGTTATCTTATTTACTCTTAAATACTATCAAAATATCATCAAAATAAACCACTACAACTTATCATTATATTCTTGTGGCACTATGTTCATCCCCTCATAAATGTGTTCGAGGCTTTATATAATTACAATGTCATCACCATACACACATATAATCCATACCTAATTTTGAATATTATTTTCCATTGATATCCTTCATGAATATGAATTCGATAGTCCTTAGACCAATATTAGTATATTATTTTGCCCCTACAAGCACATTCATTATATCATGTAAATGAGGCATAAAAAATCTATGTTTGATATTTATTTTATTTATTTATCTACTATCCACACACATACTCCATGTCCCATATTTATTTTAAGAAAAAATTTTATTACACTTGGAATCATGATCTCTGCTACTACACCCTTTCTCACCAATTATACAACCTATTTATTCAATTTTACATGTTATATTGGACTCATCTTATACATTGTTTGATTGGGTATAGCTAATCCTAGAATTAAATCAATATGATTTTTAACGTATCTTCTTAGTGGAAAACCATAAATAAATCATCATGTATAAAATATACATATTATTTCAACACTTATGTTACTTCTAATGGTATTTTCACCACTTATATGTCTTCCTTATTTTTTTTTAATTCATAATAATAACCTGTCATCTTAATTCCTATGATAAATTACTATGTGTACACAATGATTTATATCTTCCCTTATACTTTATAAGGTAATAAAAATAATTTGTACCACATTTACAAAAAATATGTGTATTCTTCATTCCATCATGTATTTATTTTATATCATATTGCCATGAACTTCCCAACAACACATGGTAGGCATACATTAGAATAAGATCACACCATAATTCTAGTATGTAAGGTTTTCCTATACAAAACTTGATTGAATACATTTTATCTATTGTAACTTAATTTCATTTATTAAACCATTAAATTATATAAGGATACATATGTTTTTCACATTTAATTCCTATATTATCTACCATTTATTTATAAACCATATTTTCCCAAATACCAACATCAATAATTAAATTTGCATACCTTGCCTTAGCTTTACCTTTTTCAATTTTTTTTTAATACAAACATGAATCACCACCTTATTTATTATGTACTTTTTCTTTCCTTGGATCTATTATTTTTATCATTATCATTATATTTTCTCCTATGTTGTTGAAATTCTATATTTTGTTTAATTTTTTAAACCTCAACTAAATTTACTTTGGGGTGACCATCTTTCCTCCTTTGTTGTTTATGATAGTGTGGACACTAAAATTCTCTATGTTTTTTTTCTCTACATATGTAAAAAACATAAGGTCTACATGAACCATTCTATCCTCTACCATTGACATAGCCTCTACCTCTCTAAAATCTTCTTCCTTTGTGTTTATATTGAAACCCTTGTCTATGATCATATTATTTTACTATACCATAGGGTGATCCCCCTATACTAGAATTAAACCCACCTTTCCACCTTATTGGAGGTGACTATCCTCTTTATGGCCTAGTTAATCTTTTAGAAACATATCTATTTTTATTTTATTCTTACTGCAAAGCTAATTTATAATCATCTTCCCAGTAAAATATAATATGCATGCTCAATTTATATTGAATATAAAAATTCAAACCATTTACATATATTAAAACCATCTATTCTTCTATTTAATCATGTTTCAATTGTATTACAAGATTTTAAAACTATATATATATATATATATATATATATATATATATATATATATATATATATATATATATATATATATATATATATATATATATACACACACACATACTATGGTTCTTTTTCCTTTAATCATGGAATATTTTGTATAGGATTTGTGCATAATTTATAGGAAGAAATTTATCCAAGTATTGATCTTTTCTTCACCCTTTTTATTTATCTCTTTTTAAAAGTGATCACACCAAATAGTTGTATGAACCTTAAATTTCATGAACACAAACTTTACTTTCTATTCTTATCTTAGAATTTTCCATTTAAAAAACTTTTCCATGCTATTTAACTAGTCTATCAACTCCTATGTGTTTAAACTACCTCCATACTCTAAAAATTCAATCTTGATTCCTTCATTCATTCCCTCTAATGATATAACCATCATTTATTACATTTATTGTGCCCATTATTGTTATTTATAATTTTTATTAACTTTTCCATAATTTGTTGATTCTTCCATTTCGTCTCCTTGTTTCCTTTATCTTTGATTTTTAACATTTATAATAATTATAGTTAATTATTCCACTTGCCTCTATAATAGTAGTTAGTCTTCTTCTTGTGTGAAATTCCTCCTCATCATCTCATAAAATTTAGACATGTTATTCAATCAATTAATACTCTTACAAAATATAATCTCAAAACTAACAAAAATTCATAAATATATTAACTTTTAAGAGTTGAACTTGCTTTGATACTAGATTATGAATCCACAAACTAGCAAAGAATAAACATCAATAGGTAAAATACTTAGAATTCTATGAAAATGAGATATTTATTGATTAAAATTTAATGAATAAAATAATTAAATAAAAGTCTTTAATTAAAGATCAAATTTAAATTTATTTGACATGCAAAATTATTTTTAAAAAACTACATAAAGTTAAATTACCACTAGTATAAATAGAGTATTATGATTTATAATAATTTTTGTGTTATAGTTTATATGGTATTAAAATTTTATAAATATCATATAAATAATAAATTAATGATATTGTATGATTTTAAACCCAAGTTCACATCCAATTACAAAGTTATCTGATTTATGCTATTTTTGGCATGACTAAAAATACTAGAATGCAATTTTATACCCTTAGATGATCTTCTATGGCTCTAATAACATATTTAAATTTTACATAAACAAAAAATAAGGTTATTTTTTCATTATTATTTCATTTATATTTCTTGTTTCATGAATTAGAGCTCAATCAAGTTAATGAGTTAAAAGTTATGGCCTCCAGAAGATAGGTCTTCACACTAGTCAATGTTTACATGTTAGTTTAAATCACATTGATTGTGTCTTTTGGGTAGATTAGTTGCATAATAATTTATGTTCCATAGATAATAATCATAAAAAATTTAATTATTCCCAAATTAAATATCAATTTTTTTGAGCGATGGCTCACAAGCTTCCTCCAATAGCAATATTAGTGCAAATTATTAAGACTTGCCAAGTCAATTTTTGTATATCCTATAAATAGGCATATAACATACCCTATTATGGTATAATTGTAAATGACCCTAAAAAGTTTCACCATATGGAATATTTAATTTCATGTTTTCAAAACATATTTAATGGGAGGTGAAATGGATAAATGACTTTAAGGATATTATGAGTTATGTTTTCCTCTAAATTAATAGTAGATATTTTTTTTTCACGTATAACACCAAAATTATTTTGATATAAATAGGTTGATAATTATTTTTTAGAATTAATTTACACTATAAATTTATTAAAAAAAATAAAATATGACTTGAGATCATGCCAATGTGTCAAGGTGTTATCTCTATGATGTTTAAGCATTTGAAGACTTCCCTATAAGAAGAGGAGCCACTAAGCCTAATACTTTATGAAAAAATTAGAGTTTTTGCTAAAGATTTTAGTAATTTTAAAACATTTAATTATTATTCTTAATCATTTTATTCATTTTTAGATATTTCAAATTGGTTTTTGAAACTATGTTTTTGACACCAATACGTTCAAATCCTTCTTTGCACTATCCAAAATTTTGTTTGAAATCTCTACCACATGCATCTTTTGATTTTTGTAAGTGTTTATTGAACATGTAAAATTATAGTAAGGATGATTTTTATATATGTTTATATATTTTTATTATATATCTCAATTTAATTTGATCATTTTGATGTGCATGCAAGGGGATATGCATGTTATAAAGTTTCATCATGGGAAACATATAGATGACGTATAGGGTCTAGGTCTTAGCAATATTGAGAAGTTACTTATTTATATTGTGTGGATTAGGTATGTTACTTGATGAGGGGATATTCCATATTATATACACTTTATAACCACTTTATATGAGATATGGAATGTATACACAAGCAATTTTTGGCTATTGTTAAGGAATATGATAGTGAAAATTAGAGGTTATGTGGTGTATTCTTTGATTACATGTTTTATACATTCATTTTCCTTGAAAATATAATGAGGGATTAGGTCCAAAATACCAGGATCACATGTTTATGACATGGCATGATCAGGGTGCATATTATTCCCTAGATGATTCTATGATTATTCTGATAGAGATTTATCTATATGATATTCTACGTGTGCATAAATATTTATTTTATACTTATATATTTTATTTTTTTGGATGGTGATGGTATATCCATATCTGATCATATGCATTATATATTTGATGAATTTAAGACACATGGCACTATGTAATATTGGGTCTCTATTGTGTTAGCCCACTTGTGTAGAGATATATATTGGTTTAGTGGGGAGGATTATAGTGGTGGTATTAGACCAATGACACTATTACATGTGTGGGCCTATGATAACATATTTTTGGCTCATCTCATATGTAATCATTTGGATAAGTAGGCACATATAAGAAATTTTATAGATAGAGATATTAGTTACCCATGCACCTTAATCCATATTACCATGGAATGCCATATTATATTAGATAGGTTCATTCCTATTTTTTATTATCTATGGACTATATCAGTAATTTTAATGGGTGGACATAAGATTTTATATAGTTACAAATGATTATTTTTAGTTATTAAATTATTAATTTCTAGTGATTTATGGTCACTTACAGTATGATCATATTACTAGATAGTTTAGAATTGTACATAGGGTGATCCTTCCACCTATTGCATGTATATACACTCATAGAGTGGGTCATTATTTAGGATAATGAGATTAGCCTAATATTAAATATATAGTTATAATAAACTTTAAGGATGTATATCCCCTATAGATCATTGTAGATGTTTATAACATGGGATACACTAGAGGACACCTACTAGTGGGCCTAGTCAAGATGGTCCATATTGGTTTTCATCATAGTGTACCTAACATATGTTATCCTAGGTATATATTTCTTGATGTAGATATGGGGTGCAAGAGATAGGAGGAATAGGAGGATGGAAAGCCATATGCAACTATTATTAGTTTAGGCATTTATATGAACTAGATTTTAATGTTTTAATAATTTTGTTATAGTTTTCTAACCATGATATAATTCCTTGTAAATATTATGTATATAGGTGATGATTATTAGATCAAGATTATTAAGGATAACATTCAAATTTTCACTCAATGAATTATTGAATATGTTATTCATGGTAACCTAATGAAGAGTGTCGATGGCATTGTTCATGTTCATGTTCCTCAATTTGATGCTTTGGCACATACCACAACTACTTACATTATCCCAACTATGAAATGAGATTAGTTACTAAAATGAGTGGTTAACTAATTATCATTTTACCTTATTTTGATTATGTGATCCTAAACAAGTGTAAAACTATGAATAATTCATATTGTTTAAAATACAATAATAATACATAAATCTAAATGAAAAGGAATAACATAACTTTAAAATTACACTTTCTATAAATATAAATGACATAAGTAATTAATATACTTTGACAGTTTATTTGTTCTCTATAGGTCTAATACTCAATGCAAGTAATAGAATGGATAAAAACTAAATCAAGACTTGCTTGAATTAATAATTTGGTCTTCAAATGTACCTAAATAAATTTGTTAGTTTGTGGATGCTTTTTCCAAAAATTAATGTTTATCTTTTGATGGATTCATCTTTACAAATTTTTCCTCTCTATACTGGCATAGGTAATCACACCTTACCTTTATTCATCTTTATTTAAAATATAAAAGGCTTTTTATATGTACAATACCCAAAAACATAACCCCCCCTCTTTGAAACATTATATCAACTATTAAAACTAGACTTAGGCATGTAAAATGTAAATAGTGGTGGGTTGAGATAACCCTAACCACCTCTTCAATGAATGGTTGACTGTTGCTTACATATACAATAATCTAAATATAAAATTCAAACTATAATTAGTTATCCCTATTAGGTTTATGTGTGTAATGGTGCTCATTCTGTGAATAAAACCTATGATATGTCTTTTAAAACTTGTAAAATGTTAACTTTTATTGGATTAAGTACTTCAAACTATAGCTAGGACCTTTTCCTTATGATTTATTACTTAATTGGTAAGTTTAGGGAAATTACTTTGAATGTGTAGGTATTAGAATAGGATTTATCAAAAATTATAAATATGGAATAGGATTACACCTATCATTTACATTTATGGACACTTTTGTTACTTTGTCACACCACCCAGATGCAAAACTTGTGAACCAATCCTTGAAGATAATTTAAATTGAAAAAATGAATGTTGTTTGTTTTGGTGATATGTTCATTAGATTTATAATCCTAGATAATTATAATGGCATAATTTTTCCAAACTCATCTATAAGGAATGAATAATTATCTAATGTTTAGAGCCAATTTTATTATTATAATTCATAGGTTAGGTAGAGATTATGGAATTCCTATGGTTTAATGATAATAGTTCTCTAAGTTCAACCCCATGTAAAACATGTGAATTTTAGATAAGGGTGTGTGAGATCCATATGTGTGTGCACAAGTATTGTAATGTGAAAATAAGTCAGTAATTACATTTCCAAGTCCCTAATATTAGATTTTAATGGATAAACCCCTCTTATTCTTATAATTTAAATGCAATACATATAGAGTAAAAGGATAAATATATGTGTATGAGTGTGTAAAGTAAACTTTGTCTTTGGGAGGAGGCTGTAAGTGTGTATCTTGATCCATATAAACCTACAATGAACATGAATAAATAAATTTCCATATAAGAAAGTGAATTATATAATTAAATTAAAGCTTTTAAAATTGAAGAGTAAGGAATGTATAACATGTATTTAGGTGAACCATGTTTCCTTATGCTATTTTAGATATTATTATTCATTTTTAAATAATTGGATAATTTCACTTCCTACTAAATAATTTGGATAATTTATGGTGATCATGTCCCATTTTATGTAATAAGTGAAGCCCATAGGTTGGTAATATAAATTCACAAATCCTTATGAAGAGGGAAGAGTGTCATAAGCCATTGCACCTCACTTAAATTTGACTAAACTATTTATTTAACTAATATTTAACCTCAATATTAATGTGTGAGTCAACTATTTAGATCATAAATTAGGGTTTAGGCCATTGAGACTCATTTAACCTCAATCATACTACTCAATTAACTACATAAACCAATGCAAACATACTTATAAAGTCAAATCATTACTTCTAGGTACCATTCATTCCATAATAGGAAACCATAATAGTATGTATGTGCATGATCAAATATTTTACACCATAATATATTAAAATATGTACAAATATGATAGATACATTTATACATCTATATCTTATCTTGTCTCATTTTTTTAAAAATAAGTAAATTTGGTTCCTATAAATGTGTGTAAATGCATTGCACATACCTAAAAAATACATCTCAATATGTAAGTATCTGAAAATCTAAAATTCATGTACCTTTAAAATGTGTGCATATTCCCACAATTATGTTTGAATGTGTAAATATTTTTTCAATATTATAAACCAAATTGATAATATGAACTCTTTGAATTACATAAACTATGTCAAATTATGAATTTTAATTAATTAGAGGCTTTAATCTCTATGAAAATATCATTAATATGTCCTCCTTTTGAGATGAGGGATGTTGCATGCAATTTATTCATCTTATAAAAGAGATAATTACATCATTTTATGTAAAAATATGAAATAATGTAGAATCATATGTTAATATGTGGATAATATGTCATCATGGTAATTAATAGATTATAAATGCATATATAAAGCATGCAGTACAACACACACACACAAAAAAAAATGCTTGAAATAGTATGCATAATTAATATACGTAGTTAATAATGACCTACAAATTAAGGTTCATGATATGAAACATGACACTGGAAAGAAGAATAAATATGAGTGATATGGATCATGATAAAACAAAACATAGAAAAAGTTGGTATAAAATCCTAAATTTATCCAATCATAATAAAAAAATGCTGTGGCCATGATGCACACAATAAATGAAATGAAATATAAATCAATGCGACACAAGGCCAAGGTCCACACACAATCTATAATCAAATGTCACATAAGCCCAAGGTTTGTATAAAATGGACAATCAAATGTCAAACTAGTCCAAAGGCCTAAAGAAAGTGGGATAATATTAAATATTATATCAGTTAAAATTCATGAAATAATGATAAGATATTAAAAAAAAACAATTATCAATTATTAACCTATTAAATTAAGTAAAAACAATGAAGCATAAAACAAGTTACAATACTCTAAACTATCAATCTATGTCAATGTCACAACATATCCATGATATTTAAAAATTTAAATAAATAAAAGAAAGAATAAAATATGTGTAATAAATCAATATATCTTAACATGATAAATGGAAAGGTCATATAAAGATATAAAATATATCAATGAAACCTATAGAATGAGATGCCCCCATCCCCTAGGTATATGAATGTCCTACATCTATGCATCCATGTACCATGTGTAAAACTTTTATGTCCTAAATACCACTCATATATATCCTTAAATTAATGTGTGGATGAGAAACAATATGTAACCTACTAAACATGTGATAAATATCATAATTGAAAATATAACTAAAAAACATGTTATGCTTAGATATTCGTTTTGTATTTTTTAAATATTTGATTTTTTTATTCATAAAATATTTGGTGAAAGTGAGATGTTTATGTGTAATAAAAACACAACTACATGAAATTCATATATTTTCTTATGGGTTTCACCTAAAAAATATCTAAATGATAATCTCATGTACCCAATATTTATATAACCATATGTATGTCCAACTAACCAAGTTTGAATTTGCATAAATACTCTCCTTATTTACATTGGTATTATTTTGATTTTGTTTTATAACTAAGCCATTAAATTAAAATTAAATATTTTTAACCTTATTTCCATATTTATATTTATGTGGTCTTGATAAATTGTAATATTTTAAATACCATTTATGCATTTTTCATACAACATCTCTAATTTCTATCAATATTCATTATACTTGATAATGTATTTTAATGAAATAAGCAAAGATGGTGTCTCTAAATATAAAATTAATATTTATTATGTTCCATAAAAAAAATATAATAAGGTGTAGCCTTTTTAGGTATTGAACACGTGTGATATTCCCATAGAGCATAAATAATATTGAAATTCCAATACTCGCCAATTTTAATTATTTTAATTAATATTTTAGCAATTATTTCATTTATTAATTAATATTGTTTTTTTCCTTATGGATGATAAGGAGTGCATAAGGTATGATGAACCTTGTACCTAGCATAAAATATATTAAATTTTTTTTTTTGTAAATATGGTCCATTATTTATTACAATGATTGATGGATGACCAAACAAACTTTTTTATTAATAAATTACATATGTCCTCTATTGTATTAATATTTAGTGGTATGGCCACCGCCCATTTTTTAAATTATTATGTAGTTGTAATATTAAACTTGTGTCCATATGATGACTTCATATTTATCTTGTGAATAAAGTCAAATCCCCAAATGGAAAATGGCCATGGTGAAACAATAGGTTCTAATTCTTGTGACTGTGAATGATTTTAACTACTATGTTTTTGACATTGAGTACATATTTTTTCATGTTCTTGACGTTCATATTACATCATAGGTCAATATTAAATAATTATTAAAAGTTTGTAATTCATTTATTTTAAACTAGCATTTACTCATATTAACTATCATGTACCTAGATTAAATCCATCTTAGCATATTTTTAAATAAGACATAGAAGTAAATTTCCATAAAATTTTCCATTTGAAAAAGGTGTTACTGATTATAACATAACACATTGATTCACATTGTAATTTGTGTTCATAATTTCTTATAACATGTTTCAATATAACAAACCTATATAGGAAATCATAAATTTCATTATACCATCATGAATTAGTGGCACACTGAGTAACTAAAAGTACTACTAAAACATCAACATTTGTAATAGTAACTAATGAATATTATAACTATTGTTTAATTGAAGTTGTATGATCATCATTAGGTTAATAGGTATCATATATGTTTCACTAGTCATGTCATTGGTGTGTTGATTAATAATTTAGCAAATACAAATTTAAATTTTGTACCTTTTCATTATATGGGATCAACTTTTATTATTTTGTTTTAATGGATATTTTTAACTTGATTGATGACAAGTTGAGAATCCCCATATACTCAAATGGATTTAAATTTGAATTTGTGTGTGGTAGACAACCTAAATATCAATGTTTCATACTTTAATAAATTATTTTTACATTAAATTCCTAAGTAATATGAAAATTACATAAGCTAACATTGAGGAGTAAGGAAAATTATACCAACTCTAGTGTCTATGGTGCATTTTGATTAATAAAAGTACACAATATAAGTATCATTGTCAATATGATATATAAAAATATCATCACAAAAATATCCATTGATTGGTAATATTTCCACCAATGGTGTTGAAAATAATTGATCTATGATAACTTCTCCTTTAAAGGATTTGTGAGATGTATATTTTAAGTCAAACTCCATAAGTAACATACCCATTTAGTTATATGTTCTCAAAATGTAGTTTTGACATAATAAATTTCATAAAATCCATCTTTGTGATGATATACATCTCATTATTAAGAATATAATGTCAAATTTTAATGCTATGATAACAACAGATAGACATAGCTTTTTAAAATAATTATAATTTATTTCATAGTTTACTAGTGTAATACTGATGTTACAAATTTTGTATTCCATGTGATCATGATTTTATTATGCCAATAAAATTTTTAGGACATGAATTTTAACATACATGTAGCATATAAAAGTATTATCCAATGTTGGAGGCATGAGAATAGGTGGATTTAATAGATACTATTTTATTTCATCAAAACATTTTTGAAAACTTGCGTCACATTCAAAAAAAATATTTTGTAACTATGTGAAAGGTTTCATATTATCTTTTAGTTGATCCATAAAACATTTTATTACTTGAATCCATCCTTATAGACATCATAATTATTTTAATATTTTTAATGGTGGAATATTTAAAATAACTTTCACCTTTTTTGGATATAATTATATGCCCCTCTAAGATATGATATAACCAAATACCTTAACATACCCTAAATACATATTTTTTTGGGTTTAAGTGAACATTGTATTTAAATAAACATTTGAATAAATATTGTAAGTATGTATCATGATCCTATTTAAGTATAATTTTTGAAATTAGTAATCAACATAATATTCCATAGTTTTATTTATATAATAATGAAATCTTTTCATCATAGCTCTCTAATAATTAGCCCTTGTGTTATTTAATTTGAAGGGTAAGATAACATAAAAAAAGATCCCCCATGGCATGGTAAATGATGTTTTCTCTTGATCTTCAAGATAAATATTAATTTTATTGTATCCATTAAAACCATGCATAATTAACATCTCATAACCCACTATATATTCCACTATCATATCTATATTTGGTAGTGGGAATTAATCTTTAGGTCAAGCCTTTTTATATCATGATGATATTTACAACATCGAATCTATCCATTAGCCTTTGAAATAGGCAATATATTATAAACCCACTTGGGAAAGTCAATTAATCATAGAAATAGTACATCCAACATGTTTTATCCAACATGACCCCCCTTACTCAGATAAAAGGTGGATCCCTCTAAAATTTATCAACACAAAGCTTTCTCAGGGATTTAGTCCTTTTATAGTTTACCTTGGAACTTGTGAAATATTTAACCTTTGTTCTACCTTGGCATGCCAAATGTTTCATGATATTTGTGATGATGGATTGGTATTTTTTGAATATCCATATAGTATTATAAACCTAAATACATTATAGTCCTTATTGTGTTCTAAAATAACAAGGGGTTTTCATACTTAATTTCTTTTGCATTGATTGTATTTTTTTATATAATTGGATTCATGTCAATTTTATAGAGTGTAAGTCTCCCAAATTTATTAGAAGTGTCATATCTTAGGAGATACCAATTAAAGAGACCACTTTGTTATGAAAAGTGTCAATCTCTTAGATCTATCATAAGTTTTAGATTCTAGGAAAACATGACTAATGAGACTATCTAAATATCAGAAGTGTCAATCTCCTAGACCCATCAGAAGAGTCAAATCCCAAGAGATCACAAAAAATAAGAATATACCATGTGTCAAAATCATACATATCTAGGAAAATTCCAAAAAACTCTAATGTAAATAAAATGAGGTACAACCAAAATTAAAAGATAATCAGATGATGCCATGTGTCGCATTGATAAAAAATTGGCCAATTTTGGCTCTTAAACATGTAAAAGTGTAGAACCCATTTTTACTTAGGTTGTATCAAATACAAATAGAATTAACTAATGAAAAACATGTGGCATATGTTTAATACACCTAGGATACCATAGGGAAAATATGGAGATGTAACTATAATGTTTCTCACATTAATTAAATGGGAAACTAAGATCCAATTAGACAATTAAAAATGTTTCATCATGGTCACCAAATCTAAATAGCGAGAATATATTTAAAATTCTTGAAATAATACCAAATATAAGAAATAATGAGTATATTTTTACACCAATTTAATTTTGAATTCCAATGTGAGCACTAAGTGCCATTAATGAAGGATATCTTTATAGATCCCTATAAGCTCTTAAAGGTAAATTGATTTATCATTATTCATCCCAATTTCCTAGAGTTCATCTCTTCATTTAGCTCATCTAGTTTCTTTCATGGCATCTTCACTTAGATTTAAATAATGTCAATGTTAAAATTTTGGCCATATTTGCTTCATCCTTGAACCTTAACCTTGAGCTTGAGTATATGGATCACACCTTCCCCATAGAATTGACCCACTTTAAACACTACAATGAAATGTATAGAGTGATTAAATCTATGTACAAACCTACCACCATTGATAATGAAGATTAATTTGATTTCTTGGATGACCTCAAGGCATATGACAAGTGTGGGTTTCATAAGTCCACATATAAACCTTAGGTCTTCCTTTATTATAATATATTTGGTAATATGTTACTCACTTCCAATCAAGTGCAAGACATTGCCCAAGATGTAGTGTACTCTTTGAGGTCTAATTACATATTTGAAAACATCTTTAGTGTTGTGTTTAGAGCATATTACAATCTCCCAGATTACATGGTCATTTAGTACAAGACCATAATAGATGCATAGGCCAACACCCATGAAATATATGAAGTTCTAGAGCAATAGGTAATTGATGACAATGCCAAGTGGATCAACAAGAAAGATATTAAATACTAAACTATTTGTACCTTATGGGAAGAGGTTTATGGTAGGATTATCTCATTAACTTGATGATTTGGGGAAAGTGACTATGTGCACATCGATATTCTATGGGTTCACCTACTCAACATAATTATCAAAGGAGAGGAGATCATCAACCTTGAAATAACTATCAATTTCTATATGGTTTACCACATCAGTGAAGCCTGAGTATGGTAACTTGTACATGATGAGTTACCTGATGGATGTTTTTTATGACATACTTATGTTCAAACCTTCAATGTTCCCACCATGGACTCCTTGGGGAGATATGGTACATATATATATCTAAAAACTATATGGCCACCAATACATAAATCACATATGAGATATATGTAAATCATTCTACCTAGTGGTATACATGGCCATAAATTAGATGGCCATGCCTCATATCTCAAGTGAGATTAAATATTACCTTGTCCCTAGTGGAATTAATTGGTATCATTGGGATAAAACCATCAGTAGGGTAGAAGTTATTTGTAGGTCTCCCCTCCTTCTACCCTATTAGGTCTTAAACCAAATGGCTAAGAAATAAATAGCCCATCAATTGGGGAAAGGAATTTATGACCTATCCATTATCCATTGGTATGTATACAAGAATCTACCTTCATTATAGAGGATGGTAGGAGGTAGGGATTCATATGCCCTGAGTAGATTAGAGCACCAATAATCAAGGCCCATGTGGTGAAGTACCAATTACACCTCAACATCACCAACAACCATGTGCTCCATGTTGATGATAAGGTTCACCTCAACCCTAATAATGAAAATGAGGTGGTGGTTAGGATTGAGGTGAATAAAAAAGGAAAGTGGGTCTAACCCAAGCCATCCCCTCATGGTGGTCTTGTTCCACCTATACCAACTCAAGATAGGGGATACATTCAAGTGATTGCACCTCATATTTGAAATAAGATAATCTAGGGGTCCCAACTCCTACTCCATGAGTTTTTCCTCCTCCAATATCTACTCCAACTCCACCACCTCTCTAACTTAGGATACTCAACCACTAGTTTTTAAGGTACTTCAATTCGACATCAATAGTATCCCTAAATAAATCCTAGATCATGATCAACAATAAAAACCCATGTAGATTCCTTCCCTCACTACCTTCATCCCTTAATGTCCTAGTGGTTAACCCCATAGTTTCCCTATCCATACCTAGCTCAATAAAGTTTTGCCTCACCTCTTTATCATGACACCACCTCTAAGATTAAATTAAGTGCCTCTTGATTCATGCACATACAACTTCCCCAAACTATAATTTCTTTAAACTTCGCATATTTCATCAACATGAATCCCTACATCTCACATCTATTTTTCATGAGCATATGTTTCCTAGCCCTAGGCACCCTTAATGTTTAATACATAATAAACAAATATTGTAGGACTTTCACCAACTCAAATCTAGGTGGCCCCTAGTTTTACATCACTATAAAGTGTAGACACCTCATTTTAACCACTTCCATGTCTAAACTACATTCAGAATGACTTTTTACAATGACATGCAAGTTTGATCGAAAATATTTAACTTGGCCTAATTTAACCACACAACTATTATTTTAAACCTAGATCAAAATGAGACATCCTTAATTGGGGTAATGGATCATCTTGCATAATTTATCTTATATAATACATCATAAATTAATCTAGTCTTTTGTAAGCATCTTCACATGCCAATTTATTGAATACTTGGTTAACAAAGAAACATTGAAAACTTTACCTTTATTTTAATTACAAATTAATCACCTTTATTATTTATCCTAACCATCCTCTAATAAGAAATTCCATGGATTTGGAATAACCTATTTTTTATAGAAATCAAAATTGAAATATTTATTCACATAGGTGATGTCATAGGGGCAAGTCAATAGACTGGAGTGGAGTATGGGTGAGGTGGCTTATGACATGGCCACTTACATACACTCTTACACTCTTCTTACACACTCTTCCCCTCTTTCACATTCTAATAGGACTAATGACCACACTTTCCTTCCAAAATTCCTATTATACTCCAAAAAGGTATTAAATGGCCTCTCTTACACACTCCATATATGTAATCATGGATTTGAGGTTTCATCCTCAACCCTCCATATTTATATGAGATGAAGGATCTAATACAATTTAGTAAATATATAAATATAACCCTCAAAACTCTTGTTTCATCAAACTTCCTAATGTAAACTTACCTTGTTAGATTATTATAAGAGGCATCATCAACTCTCTCATAATAAAACCAAATCATGTTTAGATAAGGAGAGATTCTACTAATGTGAGGATTCAAGAATTGACAAAATACTTCTACACATACAAGCTGAGCGTAGCCTCTTTAGACCAATTTTTAAGTTCATCTTCAAGGGAGGCATAAATGCTATGTTTATCTTCCAATATTCTATTTCTTACTTTATTATCACATAAATCAACCTAGGGATTGGGATTAATAAGTTATGTCTTCAAATTGTTTTGATTATTTCACTAACTATTGACTAATCCCTCTTGGATTCCTAGTCTAAATAATATCACACCTGGTTGGACCTCTTAAAGGATTGGACACATCCCACAACCTTATCTAGACCAATTATCTTCTTCTAATTTTTAGGATTAGCATTTTAAATAAACTAATTCTCTTCTATTTCCTATATTTTTTTTAAGTCCATTCATAACCAAAAAATGAATTCATGACTACATAATAGTGAATTAGGTAGCCTCATATGTGAAATCATAAAAGGAAATGGTAAAATCATTTAAGACATTAGATAAATTATTTATAATTGTGAAGTCTATCTTTATGCATTTTATATTTAATATGTTTTCCTATAGAATAATGAAATTGTTAATCTAATTATAAAAATTATAACACCAAATGATGAAATCATCATTTATATTTTCTTTGTTTTTCTGTTCATAAGTATTAATTGTGACATCCTTAAATTCATCAATGAAATAATTATATTAAATGATTGAATCATTCTAATTGCCATTGTAATTGCTTTAAAATGGTGAAATCATTTATTCATTATTTTTTGTTCCAACATTTTTTTGATTCATTATGAAATTGTAGAATCTAGTAATGAAATTATTTGGTTTAATAGAAAATATATAACAATAGTAAAATCACAAAACCTAATAAATACATTGTTCTACTAACTTTTCTATTAGTTTTCTTTACACAAGATCAAATGGTGAAATCATCTACTTAAACAATGAAATCATTTTGACTAGAGATGAAATCATTCAGATGTGTAGTGAAATTATTCAAACTATTATGCCCTTAACTTATAGTGCATCTAAGGATATGTCTGATCAACTTGTGACTTACACATCTTCATATTATATTGTTACATTTATTGATGTTATTAGTATGGTCAACCTATGGAATAACCATGGCTAAGTAGAGTATATATAGGAGGCATTAGTTAGTCTTGTATCATCATATTGTGAATTTTGTTCTTATTACATTATTTTGGAGGTTGTCCCCTCAAAGTGGTTCAATCATAATATTCAAGTATTCTAATCTTTCACCAATTATTTTGGATCTACTTATTTTTATCTTAATTCTAGCATATATAATTCAATTATTGTGAATCATCTAAGTAGTTTCCTTAAAAGTGGTATTAGAGCATCAATTTGGGAAAATTTCTATAGCACATTTTTTTTTAGATCTAGCATCTTGAACACTAGAATGTTGACAAAATATAACTTTTGATCCAAGAGGATTTGATTTTTTCTTCATCATAGTTTTATTTATGAGGTTTTTCTATAAAGAAAGAAAAAAATAAGTCAATAATTTTTTTACCTTGTGCAAGTTAGTAATCATTGGATTAATCTCTACAATATGATAACAATGGTGTATCCTAACAATATAATTTTTTAGGTTAAAAATTTTCAGCCTTGTATACAATAACAGTAGTTAGATTCATCTCGATGAGATGATCATAATGATATATTCCACAAATAAATTTTTTGGGTGTTAAACCCTCCTAGGATTTATGCATGTCTAGTCTAAACATTGGTAGATGTAGGAAAAGGAAAGAAACCCCAAAAACTCCTCATAAGGATGACATTTAATCTAAAACTTTTGATCCATCTATTTTAGAGGTAGTTCAACAACTTAAGTCAGAATTGTAGGGTATGGTGAAAAAATATGATTTTGATACAGTCTAAGGGGATGTTACAGGTTTGAGAGGGGACTTAGATAGTGTGAAGGATAAATAAAAAATAAATATTTGGGTAATTGTCTAACTTTCTGGATCATCCATTGTAAAATAATCCTCCACCACTTCAATTTGGTTCTCATACTCCACACAATATTAATACCAATTTTGGCACTAAGTTGATGTTGCCAAAAGTGTACCTATGGATGTTTGATGGTAATGATCTACTCACTTGGCTCACTCAAATTGAAAATTTATTTGATCCACATCAAACTCCATGTTCAAAAAAAGTCGTTATGGCCTCTCTTTATCTAGAACATGAACCATTCATTTGGTATCATTGGTTGTGTACTCAAAATAAAAAGAAGGGTGTCCCAATTTCATGGTCAATATTTTTAAATAAGTTCTAGATCCACTATCACAATAATAACTCTAAAAATTAATTCATTCAGCTAGCCAAGTTGTGCCAAACTGGGATTTTCAAGGACTACATTCATCAATTTCATAATCTTTCCTTAGGGTGTTAGACATCACTAAGAAAAATTTTATTGACCTATTTTTTGGTTGCCTCAAATATATTATCCAATTGGAGTTTCACATGTTTCATCCTAGTACTGTATCTAAGGCCATAACAAAGGCATGCATGGTTGAATAAAAAGAGTAGATCAAAAGAAAAACTTTCACCAATGTTCATGAATGCACTTCTCCAACACCATCATTTCATCAACCTACTATATTGACACCTCAACAAGTGGAAGAAAATAATTTAAAAGGTTTCTATTTTGTCTATGATAGAAAATGGAGCAAAGGACATCAATGTGATAAGAATAATTAATTTTTCATTGATGGTGCCAATGATGATGATGAATATGAGGAGGATTTAGGGGAAGGGTTAGAATAACCCAAGGATAAATCTAAGAATTCCCAATCTAATATTTCCTATCATGAACTTCTAGGCCTTAGTACTCCTAAAAATCTTAAGGTGGTGGAGTTATTGAAGAAATAAAAAGTGCCTATGTTAATTGACTCTGGGAGTACACATAACTTCATCAATAATAAGTTGGTTACTAATTTGAATTATTTAATTTACCTAAATCTAGAATTTTAGTTCATGATTGGAGATGGTGGTATGGTCAACTATTTTAGAAAATGTCATAGTATTAAGCTTGCTATCAGAGACTATTTGTTACATTCCCCTATGTTTGTTATTCCCATAGGAGGAGCTGATATTATTTTTGGAGTACAATATGTCACCACTTTCGATACTATTGAGATGAATTTCTAGGAATTATTCATGAGGTTCCATTCAAAAGGAAGGACTTTTGAGCTATATGGATTATGGGCTAAATATACATAACTGGTTAGTTCCCACTAGATGATGAAGATTCTCATAAAAGGTGAAAAAGATTTTATGGCATTATTATTTTCCATGGAGGTTAAACCAACCAAGGAGTCTACACATCCTAATTTGAGAAATGTGTTGGATGACCATTTTATTATTTTTAGTGATATGCCAAAAAGACTTCCTCCAAGTCATGCACACAATCATGAAGTTAGACTCATTCTAGGAAGTACACCACCCAATATCAGACCCTATAGGTGTCTATATGACCAAAAGATTAAAATTAAAAATATGGTATAACAAATGTTGGAAGCAAGAATCATTCAACATAGTCAAAGTGAATATTCCTCCTTAGTGGTCGTGGTGTGTAAGAAGGATGATAAATGGAGGATGTGCTTAGACTATAGAGAACTCATCAAATACATCCTCAAAGATAAGTTTCCTATATTAATTGATGATTTTTTAGATGAATTTCATGGTGTTATTTATTTTACAAAGTTATATTTTTTCTTTGGATATCATTAGATTCATATCTACAATGAGGACATATGTAAAATAACTTTTAGAACTCATGAAGGCCATTATAAATTTATGATCACGTCTTTTGGCCTCAAAAATGCACCATCTACATTTTAGAGTTTGATATATAATATTTTTAGGCCATTTTGAGAAAGTTTGTATTAGTGATTTTTGATGATATCCTCATCTACAACAAAAATTGGAAAGACCATTTGCAGTATGTGAAATGGGTGCTTTCAGTTCTAGAATAACATTAGTTTTATGCCAAACCTTCCAAATGTGATTTTGGTGTCCAAGAGGTGGATTAATTGGGTCATCTCATTTCACATGAAGGATTGAAATTTGATCCTAAAAATATCCAAGAAATGATGGAGTGGTAGGTTCTAAAGACCCTCAAGAACCTCCATGTATTTTTCAAACTAACTGGTTACTATCATAGGTTGTCAAAAATTATGGTAGCATTACAACCCTACTCACCTCTTTGTTGAATAAAGAATCCTTATAGTGGACTAATTCAGCTACTAAGATGTTTAAACAATTGAAAATGGTTATGTTCATAACTCCAATTTTGGCTACTCTTGATTTTTTTAAAACTTTTGTTGTGAAGTGTGATGCATCAGGATATGGCATGGGGTTTATACTCATGCAAGAAGTTAGAACACTAGAATTTTAAAGTCTATAACTTAGGGGGAAAATAGGATCAAACCAATATATGAGAAATATATGATGGCTATTCTGATTGTAGTGAAGAAATAAATATTGTATCTGATGGGTCATCACTTTTAGGTAAAGATTGATTATGATAGCCTCAAATATTTTTTGGAATAATGCTTATCATTTGAAGGAAAAAAATGGGTGAATATAATGTTAAGATATGATTTTGAGATATTTCATAATAAATTTAAAGATAATGTGGTGGTAGATTCCCTCTCTAAATGGGATGAATTAGTTGAGACATTGTTATGTGCCATGACCATGTGGTAGGCATATTGGCTAGAGGAAGAAAGATCAGAGTGACAGAATGACAATGCTATCAAGAATTTGATTTGCAATCTTTAGATGGGTTATAATAAATCTAAAAAATTTACATGGAAGGGTAACACATCATGGTATAAAGATATATTATACCTTTTTAATCATTATGTCCTCAAACATAAAATTCTTTAGGAACTTCATGCCGCTTCACCTAGAGGACACTTAATATTTTTGAAAACATATCATAGAATCAAGGAATATTTATTTTGGGAAGGAATAAAAGGGAATGTTTGGAAATATGTGGATGAATGCATGGTATTCCAAAAAAATAAAGGTGAACCCATTAAAATCCTAGGTCTTTTGCAGACTTTATCCATCCCTAGACAACATTTGGAAGAGGTTTCCATGGATTTCATTATAGGATTACCAATTTCTGAGGGTAAAAATGTTATCATGGTAGTTGTGGTTGACTCACCAAGTATGATCATTTTTTATCCTTATCACAACTATTTATTTCTAGTACAATAGATTTTGCTTTTCTCAATACTATTCAAAAATTGCATGGCACTCCAAAGATCATTGTAAGTGCTTGAGATCCCATATTTACTAGTAATTTTTAGACTAAATTATTTTCATGTTTGGGTACCTAGTTGGCTCTTATATCATCTTATCATCCTCAATCTAATGTAAAAGTAGAGGTAGTCAACAAATGTCTCAAAGGGTACCTTCATTGTTTTGTTTCTAACAAATAGGATAAATGGGTTCATTGGCTACCACTTGTTGAATGATGGTATAACACTTCTTTTCACACTTCTTCCAAGATCTCTCCATTTATGACATTATATGGGTATCACTCTCCATCCATAATTTTATTTTTGATAGTGTATCCTAAAGTTTGAGTTATTGAGGAATAGATTCACCTTCAACAAGAGGTGTTAGTCAATTTGTGAGAGAATTTAGCAATGACACAAAATTGAATGAAATAACAAGTAGATCAATACTATAGTGAGAGGTATTTTGACATAGGTGTTTATGTATTTATACATTTTTATCCATATATTTATATGTCTATGAAGAAATAAAAAAATGATAACGAGATATTGCCTAAGTATTATGGCCCTTACCAGATCTTGCAAAAATTTGGTAGTGTGGCTTACAAGTTAGAGTTACCCTCGGCCACTCGTATACATCTAGTATTCCATGTATCTTATGTAAATAAAATAATTAGACATACATTTTCTACTCAAAATAAGTTACTTAAATTATATTAATAATACAAAGTCATTCTATATCATGAGGAGATCCTTCACATGGACACAAAGAAACTATGGACCAAATTTATTAAGTAGTATTTGATCAAATAGAAGAACCAACATTTTGAAGATGCAACATGGAAGTATGAATCATTCTTAAAAAACATCCTAGTCTTATTTAACATTCAAGATAACATTATTTTAAAGGGGAGGGGCATGCTATGCCCCTTAACCTATAGTGTGTCTAGGGATATGTGTGGTTGACTTGTGTCTTACACATCTTCATATTCTCTTGTTGCATTTCTCAATGTTCTTAGTATGGTCAGTCTATAGAATAACCCTGGATAAGTAGAGTATATATAAGAGGTATTGGTTAGTCTTATATTTTCATATTATGAATTTTGTTCTTATTGCATTTTTGTGGAGGTTACCCCCTAAAAGTGGCTCAGTAATAATATTCAATTATTCTACTCTTTTAACAATTGTTGTTGTGTATCTACTTATTTTGCTCTTAATTATAACATATATAATTCTATTCTTATGAATAATCTAATTAATTTCCTTACACAAACCTATAGAAAAATATCATTTCCTACACCAAAATTTCTCAATCTGCAAGTGAGATCATTTTCATCATCAATGAAATTGAAGGGTTCAGTAGTGAAATTGACTTGTTAAATAGTGAAATCATTCTTATTTAATGTTGAGACTTAAACAAAACAATATTTTCAAGCTCATTTTGGCTTCAAACCACTTTTATTAGACTTATAATCTTTTTATGTTGTAGGACCTTAACCAAAGAGTGTTGTTTTGAGTCAAATTAATCAATTCTACTTCACATTTCAATTTGTCCATTAAAAAGAATTCACACTTCAATTTGGGTTATAATAAAACTTGTTCACTTTCAAAGTTATTTTATTTCATGCAATTTTTTTTTAATTGTATTTTGGGGTTATTTTTGCACATATTCTCTCCCCTTTTTGGGTGACTCAAAAATGCATAAGGTTTTTATTTACCTTTATCCTATTTTTATTTTTGATTTTGTGGCTTGGATTTTATCACCTACTTACAAACCTTTATGGGTGTGTTGATCTAAGAAATGACATCTTATCATCATAAAAAAACCCCTTATCTAGTATGGTATACACATTGAGTAACATTACCATTACTAATACCTAACATTATGCTCTCACAAAGTCACGTGAGGAAAGAAACCCTAGGGAGTGTTTTACATTATCCTAGGTCAATGTGTGGTACCTTCAAAAGGATTAATCTTGGAAAATATATTGAACATATTAATTCATGTATTTATGCATAAATACTATGAGGTATATAGGTACCATCTAGATAGCCTAACTAAAACTATAAGCAAACCCTAAATCTGGTAGCACTTCACTAAGAACCTTATGATTAAAGTGGTTGTGAAGGAACAAGACCTTATCATAAATTTCTTGATCTTGGATTTATTCTTAGATGCCTCTTTCATAGTGGATCATTATTTGACATAGGGGTTAAAAGGTAATAGCCACAAAATATTGCCTTGATTTTACAAACCTTGAGAGAGAGGGGGGGGTTAAAAACCTTACCATAATTTCAATAATTTACTTAATGAAAACTTCAATTTTAGAATTCTATCTCAAGCCAAGTGTTTCACAAGGATAAATGGATGTGATTCAAACCCACATAGATTATTAAATTTCCTTATAATGCTTATGTGTTGTTTCTTGATTGTTATTGCAAAACCTTATTTCTACTTGAGACCAAATCAAACCAACAAAGTCTAAAACCAAAACCATTTTATGCACACATAATGAGGCATTACTCTACCAAAATTCCAAGTCCAACCAAAGTGACATAATAAAACTTGGATTTAATTCCTATATTTATTTTTTAAATCATGTCATTAGACTACCTAATGTGAACCAAGAATATTGTGTTATTATAAATTTCCATTTAAAACCAAGGCCAAATTCAAAACTCCTTGTTCATGTTGTGTCATTATGTCATCCATTTGATTTGAAATAAAGTGTCAATTATAATCCAACCTTATTTTTAAGTTCAAACCAAGTACACATTCCACATCTAATTTCTAATTCCATTCGAAGACCAAAGCTTTAAATAATTTTTCAAACCATATTGTTATCCCATCTAATTCAAATTTAAATACCAATTCAATTGCCGGATTCTAAAAATAATCTAATTTAAGTCTAATGCCAAACATGGTTGACCATGTCAACCTAAATACAATAAAATTATACCTCTTTCCAAAATCCAAATTCCATCTAATCCTTCTTCTAAGGTTCAATTTGAATCAACTTTATAGATCAAATCAAGTCTAATTAAATTTCAATGACCAAAACCAATGGAGGTCAAACCTTTTTTAAAGCCAACTCCTATCTAAGGTTTACACATTTTCAAATCAAACCAATTGTCTCTTAAGTTTGCACCCTTGGAGATTTATTTCAATCCTTCTACAAATTGAGTATAACATGGGATTGCTATTGGCCAAATTTGGCCTACATACAAAATCTTACCTAGATTTGAGGTGAGAAGCTGAGCAGGGTCCTGGTTGAGAGAATGATCTAATGCTAGAAGGAGAAAATTGAGAAGACCAAATGTCACTTAAAAGACTTTGAAACACTTTAATAAAGCTTAAAGTGTGAATTTGGTGGTTTTAAGGAACCAAATCATCATATCATGTCATGTAAGAATGAATAGGTTAATTTGGTTAGGAATTCATAAGTGTACTTATGAGGTCAACTAAAGTTGAAGAATTGTATGAAAATGATGTATTTTTTGCCAAGGTCATCCCTTGTAAGTTTTATGTCTTGATGTGTTTTCTATCTCAAGATACAAGTCTTCAAAAATGATCTATTAGTGTGGGACATGCCTAGAAATGTCAAATTAAGGACATAGGAAATAGTTGTTTGGATTCAAAAATAGAAGTGATTTATGGGACTAAAAAGTGTCAAAATTTCACTCAATAAGATCAATAGATAAATGGAATGTAGGTGGTAATTAGGTCAATAAGTCAAAGATATATCTTTGGTTCATGTTAAATTGTTCATTAAATATTTAACAACAAGCTCAAGGTTAAAAGTTCAAAGGATCTTAGGAATGAGTGTGATGGTTCTAAGTGTCTTGATCATGATTAATCCCAAGAAAATAAATGGACCAAATTTGATATAGAAAATCAAATATCCAAATCATGAATTAAACCATATAGAAGCACATCGATGGTGTAGATCAAAGTCAAGAGGTCAATGAGCCCAGATTGCATACAAGGCCACCATATGGTGTAAATGAATTTGATGATATAATTTAATAGTAGGATCTATAAGATCAACATGGGATTGTTAGGTGTCACATTTTTTTAAGCTGAGATAAAAGTAAATGTGGGGATACCAAGTGGCATAGTCTAGAAAGAAGATAATAGATCAACAACAACATTCAAGCTTAAAGCCAGGAGACTCCCAAGAAGATCAATGAAGAAAATTTTATAAATTTCCAAGTGGCATAGGATTAAAACACATGTCCAAGGTGACAAAGTTCAAGTTTTAGAATGAAATAAGTAACCCAAGGGAATGCCACATAGGTAGACACATCTATTCAAAATATTTTGCCACCTAGGAACGAAACTATATAAATGTGAAATCAAGATATGACCTAGGTTATCATAAAAAACATTGTAGAATTATATTCTAATATTAAAAGCTTAGATAAACCTCTCAAAATATCTTAGACATAAGTGTTACATCTTATCCATGATCAAGTGACTAGGTAGCCTATGGATTTTCATTGATATTATGCATTTATGAAAACAAATAGCGTGATTGGTTTTCATCTATAGTGGACCTCTATTCAAAGTTTGGAGTAATGGTAGAATGGTGATTTTGAAAGAAATGTTAGAGGGGACACCAAATGAATGAGTTTAATCATCTATCTAATAATTTGAAGAGCATATCAAGATGAAGCATGGTACTGTAAACTAATTAGGAAGATGGAGAGTTTGGATGTTTAGAAAGGCATGTGGAGAATTCAATGAAGTTTCAAAGACTTTGAGGACTTTTCCATTTTGAATAGATCATGACTCATCATCTCCAATAGTTCCTTGTCTTCTATTTCATTCCTAAGCCAATGAGAAGTCTTAAAAGCAATTTGGAGCTAATGGAAGTTAATTTATGGAGGCAAGATTAATGGTAATCAATCAAAAGGTGGTTGATCCTCATTTATTTATTTATGTTTTGTCATTCCCTCTCTCTCTCTTACCCTTTACTTATATATATCCCATTTATCCCCCAATAGAAAGAGACTCTTATGCTTTTGACATGCCTAGGATATGACAAGATTTATACTACAACACGTATCTAGTGTAATAAAAGACTAAATTTCTCCATTTTCAAATTGAATTGAAGTGTGTCCTATGAATTAATTGATGTGATTACGTGAATGTATGATTTACTTAGCCTATGTCTAGGTTTTATCACCTTCGTGAAGTGTTTTTTAGCTCTCACAGGTCATTCTAAGTGCCATAGATAATTTATTGGTTAGTTTGGAAGTAGAAAACTACCTTCCCATGCTAGATTGATAGCTAGTCAGTGTTTTCTTGTGAACTACTCATATGAAAGCTAATAAAAAAAGTGATTAAATTGATATATATAGGTTTGAAAGTGTCTCATAGTGTGTTTTGTGCAATTTTAATCATCCAAAACATTGGTGTATCACCTACTTTAATATGTTTTAATGAGTTTTCTATCAATTTCTCTCCCTTTTCCAAGCATAGAGATTAGTGTAAGTAATCTACCAAGAGGAATCTGGCCTTATCCTAAGGTTCAAACACATTATAGGATACCCCTAGCCTATGTTTGTTCCCTTTTTATGGTTTAGTTGGAGGCAGCCTAAATAACCCCCTCTAAGGGTGAAAATTAAGTTCATAATAGTTTCTAGCACACTCAATGGGATGCAATTTCCTTGGCATAGCTAAAGTTTGGAGCTGAAGAGAAGTATTTACAATAGAGTAAGACATCCACCATCAACATAAGTAAATATTGTTCAATTTTTAGAGTTCATAACATCATCTAGGCAATACTCTCATGCCAAAGGTTACTACAAGGTCAGCTATTAAAGGTATTGCTCATGAATTCATTGAGTTGCCTTCTACTTCATACAAAAGAGAAAATTTTGGTAGGAAAAAACATTATCCTCAAAGGTAATATTCATCTCAAGGTCATTCTATTGTCATAAGTAGTGCTATTATCACTATCCATATGACCATTAGAAACCAAGTGTTTCTTCTATTCAATAGAATTAATCCACTAAATTTAGCCCATTTTGATGAAATTACTTTATATTCTCTTAATATTATCCCATTATTATTAGGAGAAGATAAAAAAACTCCTATTAAGAACATCTAGCATGTTTCCAAACTTTGTTTAGTTCATAATGTTATTCAAGACAATGTAGCTATTAGACTGCTTATTGTTTCCTTTAAAGGAAAAGCACTACAATGGTATAGAAACCTTCCATTGAATTAAATTTCTACCTAAGATAAATTAGGTTCAACCATAGTTGAATAATTTTAGGATAAATATGATCACCTATCCTCAATGGAATAGATGACTACCATAAATAGATCTCTTCATGAGTTCATGCCTGATTTGAACATCAGATTCCAAAAGACATGGACTAAGATACATGCATTTATAAGATCATCCTAATAATATTCCTTCATGTACTATATGAAATCCCTCAACTCTAATATTAGTGTGATGATACAATCAATGGGTGATATTACCTTGCTAGATGCTTATGAGGTTATAATAAGAGTGGAAAATATCTTGATACAAAATGGTAAGATCTTTCTGAGGCCTCTAATGCCTATATTTTAAGAATTGAAGTCTATACCAGCCCCTCAAGTCCCTCAAATCCTATTTTTAGCTCCGATTCCATCCCTTAAAGATCAAGTTATAGCCCCTTCTAGTCAAATTAGTGAGCTTATATAGATGAAAGGTTTGCTACAATATTTTAGGAATGAAATAGTACAAATCAAGAAACAAAAATATTAGGCTAGTAGGCATTATCAACAATAAAATTAGACCACTTATCATCCCTTCAGATATCAAAGGCCTCCTTATCAAGGTTTCAGAGAAAATAAACCATACTACCAATCATAATGATCTATAACTCAAGCTAAACCATATGTAGCTCTTGATCCTAGTGTCCCTTCCACTTCAAAATCTTTTATTCCCACACCACCTCAAAATAACTAGATGTAGGATTCAAGTTAGAAACCATTTAGTCTCAATGATGATTAGAATGAAGCCTTGGTGTCATAAAACATTACTATGCCACAAATGACACAAGAAGAGTCTTCTCTTCAAGGAATTCAATACTAAGAAACAAGTTTGGAATCACATGGTGAGACTCAACAAGTTCAAGGGCAACCTAATGCCATTAATGTGAATTTTCAAATGGATGATCATGTTGAATTTAAAAAGGGTGATGAGACTAGTAATATGAATGGATAAGTTGCAGCTATAACTAGAGATAAAAGAAGAGCCATTGATGAGGCTTTAGATGTGAGTAATGATTTAAGTACTCTTAATGTTATTTTCCAAATTACCAAAGATAAAATTTCTACCCCCATAACACAAAAAAATTAGAATATAGAGGTTAGAAAGGTCCATCAAGTACCTCTTATTCGTGAGTAACCACTAATTTAGAAAGTTTAGCCAAAGGTTAGTGGGGCTCATTTTAATATAGTAGATCAAATGAAGAATTCTAACATCAACATTAGCATGTGGTGATGGAACATAATTATATACTGAGAGGGGGTCGAATTATTAGATTGACTAACTTAGTGTGATTTAAAAATTTTAATGTAGATTAAGACATATATGGAGAGATCACACACACAAAAGTGCATAACACTAGATATACCATAGAAAACCCAATAAGGGAAAAACTACCATGAGAATAGCTACTAGAATCTACTTTTCTAATCTAACCTCATAAGTAAGAACCTCACTGGTTATAATTTTTAAAGTCACCAACCCTAAGGAGATACCAATCACCTGATTTCAGAGCACCAACTCTAAAAAATAACCAAATCCCTAACTAAGCACCAACTTAGCTTATCTGATGGCACCTACAAATCAGATTGATGGATCTATGACTCCAAATTACCAATTTGATTCATAAATTAATCCAATTCTATAATCTATTATATTTCTAGCCTATAACTACTCATTCTTTGCACATCTCTCTCTTATCTTCTCTTCCCTACACTATTTTACCCCTCTACCCCTATATCTCTACATCTTTATATTTATCCATTCAATACAATTCAATAACACCAATAACATTTACTATATCCTATATATATATATATATATATATATATATATATAAGAATTTGATCTATATTTTTTATCTTTTATATGTTCACACTTTTTTGCTAACACATCATGCTCAGTTCTATTAGACTTTAGTTTGAGTCTTTTACAAAAAATTTCCCACATTTTGAAATCATGCTCCACCATTGTGATTCTTGGTCTCATTACTATTTTTAGGGTATACTAGACTCTATTTTTTATGCACATGCCATAATCATAAATTAAATCAATCACAATAATATATTTCATTGTTTATGTCATATTTTATGGATTACCTACATGTTCTTCTACTTGACCATTGGGATGAACATATATTTAAATATTGACCATTGATCTTAAGTTTTTCACCATGATCTGATGGTCCTCATTCAATTTTCTCAAATTTAAAATGCATCTGTTAGATCAAGTTCTTACAAGTTCATGATCTCCATTAGATCATTGTATGCTTCCATGATTTAATGTTCCAACTTTAAAATGCATCCATTGGATATTTTGATCTGAACTCCCATGTGTTGTTAGATATTCATTGTTTTATTAAATTTACCTCTATCTAATGTTAAACCTTTATTTCTAAATCTCATCTAGCTACTTTTTAAGTGTTTGGAATGAATATCCTCCATTGATCTCATCAAACTAGCTCCATATTTAACTCATCTCTATGTTGATAAACATCAAGCACTTTATCCTATTAAGTCCACTCACTCCATTAGATCTTTATTAGATGATCAACCATTCACCATTCAACCTTGTAACAAGATATAAATTTATCTTTGATTAGATCCTTTGAGTGTGACACTTGGCATTCTTGCATGCCTTTTTCACATTTACTATCAGTCCCTACTTTTGAGAAACTTGGATTCTCATTTTAATCCTTGACCATTTGACTTTGAGCTGCTCCATAGATTTACTATGTAAGCTCTATGTTTATGACACTTGTCACTAGTATGTTTACTCGAAGGTGAATTTTAAAATTTGACTTTGCTATGCTTTTTTGGATCTTCAATGTATGATTAAATGTTAAAAATTAATTGAGTTAGGATAAATCTTAAGTCAAGGACTTAGTAAATATAAAGTCTTAAAACATTTTCTCAAGCTAGTAATTCTTAGGTTAAAGGGATCAATTGTATAATGTCGAGGAAGACTTAAGTTATAACTTAAGTAATCAGATCCTATCTATATCCAGTCAAAATAAAATTAGAACATGCCTATAAATGCCATGGATTAAACCCTTAGGGTTTAATTGAGAAACTATGATATGATTGAGAACTAAAATAAATAATTATTGAGCTCATTTATCTTCATCTAAAACTACAAACCACACACACACACACACACACACACACACACACACACACACATAATGCACTTAAAGAACCCATAATAGAACTTTAATCAATTATTTTTTAATCTTCCAAAAATGGTTTCTGTAGAAGCATGAAAACTTTGCACTGTGAAATTATAAAACATGCTTTTCTCTCCATCAATCCTATCTGATCCTTTGACATTAATGAAATCCATAATTCTATTTTTGACATCAATGACAATCATATGGAAAATAATCTCCCTGTTTGGCATGAATGGAAAACTAAATGATATGATCTTATAACACTCTGCTCCATCTCTGGCATTGTTTTCACTAGCTTCTGATGAACTTGAGATAAAATTATTCATATCAAAATTTCTCCCCTATAAGCAAGGGATCATTTACCTAAACTCAACTTGGACACATGCTCTACTCTAAAATTTTATATAGAGAATTTGAAATTTTTATCCTCCTTTGTCATCAATGGCAAAGGGACTCCAACTTTCTTATAGTTTGTCCAATTTTTTCTCCCCCTTTATCAGATAGAGGAGTTTTTCCAAGATTCTAAAATCATCAACTCTTTAAAAATTTAATAAAATATGTATACCTGAGTTGTCTTTTCTTTCATCTTATAGGAATTAACAAGACTTCTATGATAATCCCCATGGACTCATGCCCTATCATTAGGATCCTGGGTTGGCACTCAAATTATTCCTTGGGAAGAGGTTTGGTTAATATGTCTATAACTTGATCCTGGGTTGGCACATACTCCATTTTGGCCTCCTGATCTTCAACCTTTTCTCTTAAGAAGTGATACTTGATTGATATGTGCTTAGTTATAGAATGCATCACTAGATTCTTTCATATAATAGCACTTGAATTATCATAAATAATAAATATAGGTGACATGTACTCTACCTTGATGTTTTTGAGTGTTTTCTTCATCCATAAGACTTGAGTGTAACATACCACTACTACCACATACTCCACTTCTACTTTACAAAGAGTAACTGATTCTTGTTTTTTTCTCAACCATGAATCAAGTCTATTTCCAAGAAAAAAATCACCACCACTAGTTCTTCTTCTATCATCCACACTTCCTACCAAATAAACCTACGTATATGTTATCAAAGTGAAATATTCATTTTTAGGACACCACAGGCCATAGTTAATTATGATCTTGATATATCTAAATATTTTTTTCACTATATTAACATGTGACTCTTTAGGAACAACCTAAAATATTGCAACCATGCATACTTCTTGCATGATATTAGGTCTTGATATAGTTAGGTATAATAAGATACCTATAATTGATATATAAATTTTTTGATTTGCATCAAGGGACTCATCCTCTTTGCGCAAATCACAACCATTAATCATGGGAGTAATCACTAGTTTGTTATCTTTCATTCCACACTTCTTGAGCATTTCATTTTTATATTGAGTTTGAGATATAAATATCCCTTTATTAGTTTGTGTTATTTCTAGACATAAGAAGAAACAAATTTCTTCAAGCATACATAAGAAGAAATAAAGTTCTCCAAGCATACACATCTCAAACTCATTTTGCATTTGAGTAGCAAAGTATATAAACATTTTATTTTTATTACCACCAAAGATGATGTCATCTACATATACAATAATAATTAGGATATAGTCACCTTCATATTTGAAGTATAGATTACTATCTACACAACCTTTATTGAATACTTGTTTTTACAGGTACTAGTCTGATCTTGAATAACATACTCAAGGTGCCTATTTTAGACTATACAAAGCTTTCTTCAATCTGCACACATAATATTCTTCCTTTGACAGCTAAAAACCTTCAAGTTGTTCTATGTAGACTTCCTCATCTAGGTTCCCATTCAAGAAAGTAGACAAAACATCCATTTTATAGACTTTGAATTTCTTGTAAATAGAGAATGCTAGAAATATTCTTATAGCTTCCAATCTGAAAACTAAAACAAATGTTTCCTCAAAATCTATTTCTTCAACATGTGCATATAATTTGCACAATAATATTTCTTTATTATTTATCACAATTCCATCCTCATTGAGCTTGTTCCTAAAGACCCACATTGTACTTATTAAATTCTTGTTTGCAAGTCTTGGTACTTATAAGTTTTTTTTTATAATCTGGCTCATTTCTTCATCCATGGCTTTTATCCAATTCTCATCCTTGTTGGCTTCAACATAGCTTTTATGCTCAATTTCAAACATTAAATAAAACCTTAGTTGCTACTTGTTTATTACAACTCTTCTCCCTATCTAAACTCCTTTATTTCTATTGCCAATGATCTCCTCTATAGGATGATCCTTTTGAACAAATCTTATAGGTGCATTTTCATTTACTTCCTCATGCTCTTCATTAGTTGCTTCCTATTCATAATTTAATTCTTTAGTACATATTTCTCTATTAGGTTTAACATATTTCAAACCTTCTTTAACCTCAACATTGATTCTCTCTACACTCATGTGTAGCCTTTTATTGTAACATATGTAGGCTTTGGTTTAGGTGGAATAACTAAGAAATATTCCTTCATCACATCTTGATTCAAACCCTCCCAAGTTGTCTTCTTTTCTCCTAATGAAGCATTTGATACCAAACACTCTAAAATACTTCACAAAGGTAGGTTTTCCATATCATAGTTCATAAGAATTTTTATCAATATTTACCCTCAATTGAACTCTATCCAAGATATATATTGTTGCTTGGACTACTTCTCTCTAGTATCCATTAGGAAAATTGGCCTCTTTTAGCATTATTTTGGCTATTTCCTTGACTGTCTAGTTGTTTCTTTGAATAACTCCATTCTTCTATGAAGTCCTTGATGTAGAGTAATGTTTTTTGATTCCATGCTTCTCAAAATACTCTATGAACTCATTTGAGGTGAATTCTTGACCTCTATCAGATCATAAGCATTTGATTTTTCATCCAATATCATTATCTATCATGGCCCTAAATATCTTGAATATTTCAAATGCCTTAGACTTATCCTTCGAAAAGGTCACCCATGCTATTCTTGAGTAATCATCTACAAATAACATAAAGTATCTCTCTCCTTTATATCCTCTTGTCTTAGTAGGACCACAAAGATAACTATGAGCTAATTCTAGAGGCTATGTAGTTTCATACTCCTTTGTTTGAAATATGACCCTTTTGTACTCACCTTGTTGACATTCTTTGAAATTAGTGTCTATAGGTTTGGTTATCTTAGGCATGTGTCTAAAACACTTATTTGAGTTTACCTTTACTAGGTTGTCAAAATTGACATGGCCCATTCTTCTATGCCATAACCATCTCTCATCAATTTTTAATATTAGGTAGTTATTACCATTCACTTCAACAAGACTATAGATATTTCTTTCAATTATTTTTCCTTCAACAACTACTCTTCTAGATCTCAGATTATAAACTTTTGCATTAAATGTGACATTATATCCATTGTCACACATTTGGCTAATACTTAGTAAATTATGTCTCAATCCTTCAACATAAAGGACATCATGTGTAGGTAGTTTTCCATCTATGTTCAACATTCCTTTACCTCAGATCTTTACTATAGTGTTATCTCATAAGCTGATAGATCCTTCCTTATATTTACTCAATTTGATGAACTTTCTCTTATCACCAGTCATATGCTTTGATCAACCACTATCTATTACCCATAAATTTTACTCTTTAGCATGGAGTGTAGTTTGATAAATCATAGATTTATCTTTCACTCTCCACACATCATTGGGTTTCTTATCTGGCTTCTTTTTCTATTTTTCAAAAACTTGTGAACCTCTATTCACATTGGGAGGCATGCCTTTCTTCGTACTTTGTGTTTTTGGTCTTTCAAAGTTTTTTCTACATTGTTTAGCTATGTGACCAAAATTATTGCAATTATAGCATATTACATTTATATTTAAAAGAGATGAAAATGAATTTATGCTAACAAAAAAATTTCACCTTTTAGATACAACTCTACAATCAAAAGCCCTATGATTAAACTAATTATAGGTATAACAATATCGACAAAAAGATGAGGAATACCTAGTCATAGAATTTATTTGTGTAGTATGAGGATCTCTTCTAAACTCTAGCTTATTCAAGTCTCTCACTCTTTTGTAACCATCTGCATCATCTACCTTTATGTTTTACATCTTCCTTGAGTTTGTATAAATTTTCTCAATGCTCTTCTTCCTTTCTTCAGGATTATTTTCTCCTTTTACTTTCTTTCCTCTTGATTCTCCTTCTAATTTGAAGTTATCATATAGGTTAGTAGATGTACTAGTTATTAAACTTTTTCCTTTTTCATAACCAAGACTAGATCTCTCTTTTGAAGGATTTTAAGAGTTGATTAAATAATTAAGAATATTTTATCTTCCTTTCATCTTCAAACCTTTTTTATTTGATCATTAGCTTTCTCAAACTATTTTATTAAAGCCACTATCTCTTCTTTTAACTTCATACACTCATCAAATTTAGATTGTAGTTCAAGTTTAACTACATCTATTATTTTAGCCTCTTTCACTTGTGTCTTTAGGCTAACCACCATCTAATCAGATTTTTCAAGACTTTTAGACATTGTTTCAATATCCTTTTATCCAAAATTCTTCTATTTTGAGTTATCTTTTCTTAGTTTGTTAATTTCATCTAGAGCAAAAATGAGTTCACATTCTAGATTCACTTATCTTTCTTCTTCTTCATCTAAGTCTTCAACTTCTTCTATTTCTTGATCCATAGAGGTTGATTCTAATTTCATGAATAGGGATTCATTTCCCTCAACTATGAAGGCATAGTCATGGTCATCATTAGAACTATCATAATCATCCAATGAATCATTGTCTTCTTTTTTGTATAAGCCTTTATCATTTTTAAAGGAGTTCTTCTTCTTGGAATAGTGGGGTTTCATATTTTTACTATCCTCTTCTTACTCAGAGTTACCCTTTTTTTTATGAGGGAATTTATCATTAAAATTTCCTACCTTACCATAGTTAAAGCATTTATATGACAAATTACCTTTGTACTTTTTAGACCCTCTTTTTAATCTTTTGATAAACTTAGCTTTTTTTTCATTAGTCTCCTTAGATCTAGATGTAGGTGATTTTACCTTTATTGGTTTAGATGCTTTGAATGTAACTTCTATCTTGAACGTATCTATTTCTACCATTCTCATCTCATAGGATGTGAATGTTCCATGAAAGTCATCAATAATGAGTTTATAAAGATCTCTTGCTTCCTCTATTGAAGATATTTTTGAGTCATACGTTGATGGTAGAGATCTTAAGACTTTTTTTATAATGATCAGATATTTCATCTCTTCTCCAAGGCCTCTGATTACATTGACCATTTCATCTACTTTGAGAAGGTATTATATAATTTTTTCTTTTTCATTCATTTTAAGGTTTTAAAACTTGCCTTTAAATGTTTATAGCTTGTCTTGTTTTACCTTATCATTACCTTCATAAATTATCTTTAATTTGTTCTAGATATCTTGTGCATTTTGACAATGCATCACTTTGAAAAAATTTGACTTAGACAATAAACATAGAATAGCATTCTTAGCCTTGACATTTCTCTCATATGATTTCTTGGAAACCTAATCAATATGAGTTGTATCAGGATTTGTATGTCTATTTACAATACACATTCATACATCAAACCCTAATGAAGATAAACATGCTTCCATTTTTATGCTCTAAAAGTCATAGTTTGATCCATCAAATAGAGGTGCATTGTATAAGGAAGAGCCTTCTTGACCAATCATTTTTGTTCACTATTCAAGATTTACCTAAGATAATTAAACTTCTTCTAAGGAACCATTACTCTAATACCAATTGTTGAAACACAACTATCTACTAAGAGGGGGGTGAATTAGTAGATTGACTAGCTTAGTCCTTTTTACAACTTTTAATGTAGATTAAAACATATATGTAAAGATCACACATATAAAATTACATAACACTAGATATACCATGGAAAACCGAATAAGGTAAAACCACCATGAGAATAGCTATTAGAATATACTATTATAATCCAACCTCATAATCAATAACCTCACTTGTTACAATGTTTAAGGTCAATGACCCTAAGGAGACACTAATCCCCTAATTTAAGAGCACCAACTCTACGAAAGAACCAACTCCCTAATTGAGCACCAACTCAACTTATTTGATGGAACCTACCAATCAGATTGATAGAGCTACAACTTTAGATTATAAATTTGATTCATAAATTAATATAATTCAATTATATATTATAGTTTTGGTCTATAATTATTATTGCTCTACACGTCTCTCTTCTCTTCTCTTCTCTTTTATGTATTATTCTTCCCCTCTCTCTCTATGTCTATATATTTATTTATTCAGTAAAATTCAATAACACCAATAGTATTTAATATATCTTAGATGACATATATAAGCATTTGATCTAGATTTTGCATCTTTTATGTGTTTATTCTTGTTTGCTAACACATCATGCTCAGTTATATAGGACTTTAGTTCCAGTCTTTAATATCAAGTTTCCCACATATTGAACTCATGCTCCATCACCATGATTCTTGGTATCATTACTATTTTTAGCATATAATAGACTCCATTTTTGATGCACATGCCATAATACACAAATTAAATCAATCACATAAATATATTTCATTGTCTATGTCATATTTTATATCTTACCTACATGTTCATTCACTTGACCATTGGTATGAACATATATTTAAATATTAACCATTGATATTAAGTTTCATGCCATGATTTTATGGTCCTAATTCAATTTTCTCAACTTTAAAATACATCCCTTAGATCAAATCCTGATAGGCTCACACTCTTTATTATATCCTTATACATTTTTGAGCTTTAATGTTCCAAATTTAAAATGTATCTATTGGATATTTTAATCTGAGCTCCTATGTACTATTAGATCTTCATAGTTTTATGAACTTTACCACTATCTAATGTTAAACCTAGATCTCTTAATTTCATCTTGTTACTTCTTGAGTCTTTAAAATAAATACACTCCATCGATCTCATCAAACTATCTCTATCTTTAACTCACCTCTATGTTGATAAACATCAATAAATTTATCCTATTAAGTCCACTCACTCCATCATATTTTTATTGCATGATCAACCACTCACTATTTGTTCTTTTGACAAGCTTGAAATTTATCTCTGACTAGTTCCCATCAATGTGACACTTAGAATTCCCATGTGCCTTCTACAACTTTGTTGTTAGTTCCCACTATTGAGACACTTATCATTCCCATGTTAATCCTTGACAATTTGACTTTGAACCTCTCTATAAATTTACTATGTAAGCTCTATGATTTTGATAATTATAATTAGTGCATTTATTTAGAGGTGCCTTTGATAAATTGATTTTGCTATGCTTCATTAGATATTCAATGTATGATTACGTGCTAATAATTTATCAAGATAGGATAAATCTTATGTTGAGAACTTAGGAAATATAAATTCTATAAACATTTTCTCAAGCTGATAATTGCTAAGTCAAAGGGTCTAATTATAAAACATCGAGGAAGACTTAAGTTATAACTTAAATAACCAGATCTTGTCTATAGCTAGTCACCATAAAAATATAAGATGCTTGTAAACACCATGGCTTAAAATCTTAGGGTTTAATTAAGAAAACGTGATATGACTTAGAGCTAAAATAGATCATTATTGATCTCATCTCTCTTCATCTAAACCTATGAACCATAATATATATATATATATATATATAATTCACTTGAAAAACCCATAACAGATCTTCAATCAGTTTCTCTTCAATCCTCCAAAAATGGTCTCTATAAAATAATGACAACTTTAAACTATGTAATTATAAAACATGCTTTGCTCTCCATCAGTCCTATCTGATCCTTTGACATCAATGACATCCATAATGCCCTTTTTGAAATCAAACTCAATAATATGGCCAAAATGTGGGATTCCCTCTCTATTTTAGGACAAAAATATATACTCATTCAAGATATTTTAGCTCTCAGATTATCTCCAAAATTGGTTGAGAAAGAAGGTGTTATCCTAACTAATTCAAAGAAACTAACTAAGTAAAAAATATATTAGGTACATAATATGGTAAAGTTGGAAAAATTATAGGAAAAATAAATTAAAAAAACATTTTTTTTACCTATCTTTTATAGTTGGTGACATTGTGATTCATAGTTGTATAACAGATAGTGGAACTAGTAGCATTGTTATGCCTAAACAAATTGTAGATAAGCTTGGTCTTGTTTATGAACCAAATAATAAAGGAGTATTTCAAATATATGGATCACAAAAAAGATAGTAGGAATTATTAAACATATAAATTTGGCACTACATTCTTATTCCATTGTTACCATTCAATAAGATGTAATTGTGGTGGACTTGCCTCCCTACTTTGCCATGTGTCTATCATGGGACTTCACCTTAAAGATTGGAGGATACTTATCAGATGATTGGATATATTTGATGTTTATAACTAGGTATGATATCAAGGTAACAATACATTATGAATCTATTACACATTTCCATTTAGATCCATATATGACAAGTGTTATGAACACTATGTCATCTTGGATGAGGTACTAGAAACTATTGGAGTGGAAACTGAATCAACTTTAGATGGAGTTACAGACTTATTCCTAGATGAGTGGGCCTATAACTTGCATGATCATTACCCTTATAATTTAATTAAATAAGAGGGACTTGGTGTTTATTACCTCCATGAGAATGATGCACCAATTACAACCATGATGAAGGATGATGAGTTTAGTGATGGTCTATGGCAATTATACTTTGATGGATCAAGGAATAATCATGGTACTAGGGATAGAATGATGTTTAAGTCTCTAGAAAAGAAAATGTATTTTTATTTTATTAAGTTTTAATTTGTTTATTTAAATAATGTTGTAGAGTATGAGGTACTAGTTCATGATTTGTAGTGGGATATGAAGATGAAACTCAACACTTTACAAGTTTTTGATGATAGTGAACTTGTATTTCACCAATTAAGAGGTCTTAATGTATGCAAAAAATTATTTCTTAGATTTTATAAGCATAGGGTGTGGGACTTGAGTATTTTTAGGCTTTCAACATTAAGGTAATACTAGGAGATGAGAACAAACATGTAGATAAGTTGGATGTCATTAAGGCATAATTTAGTATCCTAGCTGATATAAAAAGTGAAAAAAATTAGTCACACAATAAATTGGTTGTAATTCATTCTATTCTAGCTAACCATGAGAATTGGAAAGTATTTGAATATGATAATCAAATTGTTAGGTTTTTGCAATAAAAGGTTGAGTTTCCCTCAAGAAATTACTCAAAGTTATTATAGTAGTATGGTGATCAGATTGTGCAGCTAAAAATAAATAATTTGTCCAAGGGATTGGTCATGATTGAGAACATATGCAGTGGTGATGATGAGTAGAGAAAGGAAAATTCATCTTTTTCAACAAACTAGGCACACCATGCTAATGTGGATATTGTAACTAGTAAATAATTAAAGTTGGGTAAGGTATGCATTCCTTCACAAAAGGAAGCTTTCATTGAATTATTCACAAGTTTTTTTGATGTGTTTGTATGTAAATATAGTGATCCCAAGGGATTTGATCCAAATCTAGCTCAACACACCATTGAGTTAGAGGTTGAAACTAAACCAGTGAGATAAAGATAAAGGCCTATCAATCCAAAGTTTGATCCTTTGATGAGAGCTATGCTTCATAATCTCATAGAGTCAGTTATTATATTTCCAATCAAGCACTCAACTTGGGTGTCAAACCTCATTCTAGTATGGATGAAGAATGGTGAGACTAAACTATGTGTTAAATTCCATGATTTAAACAAGGTTTCCCCTAAAGATCACTATCTATTTCCATATATGGAAACAAATTTACAATTGGTTTCAGGTTTAGATAGGTTTTATTTATTAGATGGATATAGTGGTTACAATCAATTTTTGGTCAAGGAAGAGGACCAATTCAAGACATCCTTCACTACAAAGTGGAGGATATTTGCATATAGAAAGAGGTCCTTCAGTTTATCCAATTCTAGAGAAACCATTTAGAGAGCCATGGATATGACATTCTAGGGCCTTCTTAATAGGTTTTAACTTGTTTATTTTTATGACATAACAATGTTCTCCAAGAGTGAAAGTGAGTACATGATTCACTTTAAGAAAGTGTTTGAAAGGTGTAGGAAATTTGGGGTGTCTCAAAATCCCAAAAAGTGTGTCTTCTTAGTTCATGAAGGTAAGCTCCTTAGGCATGTGATTTCAAAATATGGTTTGAGTTTAGATCTTAAAAGGATAGATTCAATTCTGGCATTATCCTTTCGAAAGCACAAGAAGGCTTTGTAAATATTCTTAGGGAAAATCAATTTTATAAGAAGATATATTTCAGATTTTTCCACTTTAGCTAAGCCACTTATAGCCATGCTAAGGAAAAATTAGAGTTTTATCTAGTCTAAGAAAGGATTAAAGAGTTTTAAAGAAATCAGGAAGGCCAAAACTAGTGATCCTCTCTCATAAACCCATAATTCAAAAAGGATTTTATTTTATACCCTTATGCTAACATAAAAATAATTTAAAACATTCTTATGAAACAAAATCATGAGGCTTTGGAATAGCCAATATATTATTTAGTTAAGGCTTTTAAGAGCATGAAACAAGGTACTCTTTTGTTAAAAAACATGTACTTTTAGTTATAACATCTCTCAAGAAATTTTTATACTTATTGTCTAATAATAAGATACACCTAATGGTTACCCATCCAAATATTAAGGAGTTTCTCTTGAACAAAGACATAAGTGAGAAAAGAGTTGGTTGGATAATGAAGGTAATAGAATATGATGTGGAAATCAAGGTCATAAATGTGATTAGAGGTAAAGGACTTTGTGAGAATCTAGCCAAAGAATCACAAGATGCTAATGAGGTGGTTTTGGTATCAAATAATGAAGGGGTTACAATTGATCATATCTCACCTTCAAACTGGTTTCATGACTTTTTAGGATATCTCCAAGATGGTATTTATCCCTCTCATCTAATTTCTTGAAAAATAAGACATTTCATATTGCAATCAATTCCATTTTTTCTTGTTGATGGTATGTAGTTCAAAAATGATATCAATGGCATGTTGATAAGATGTATAGTGCCAAGATAAATATAGAGATTGATTAATTAGTTTCATGATGGATATGGTGGAGGAAACTATTCCATAAGGACTACAACCCTTAATATCATGAAAGGTGGCTATTATTTGCCTAACATATTTGGTGAATGTCATGCATGGGTTAGAAAGTGTAAACAATGTGATATGTGTATACACATAAATATTTTAAAACTTTGATCACTTACTAACACTTTGAATATTGAAAGAACCCATCAAGTCTCAATATCTTTGAGTGCACACTTTAAGGGGTAGATCAGGAAAGAGGTCTATAGACCATTGGTTCTTCATAGGATTTTTCTCCATTTTTCCACTTGTTATCTGTACACTTATCTCCTAGAAACATTATTCCTAAGCTCATTCTTATCTATTGTACCCTCTCTAGTCATTTTATACATTTTATCCTCCTTTTCCACACCTTAAACTCATTTTATTAGTCATTTTTACTAGGTCAACTGGGTTGACCCTATATAGTTTCAAGTAATTTTCACTTAGGAACTAGTTTGGCCTTTGGCCAACCTAGCTCATAACCTAATAAAATATTGTCTAAAATTGTGCTAGGTTGATTGGGTTGACCCTATCAGCCAGGAATTTTAGAAGGTTTAAGGGTAAAATTAACCTATATATTCAAGTTAATTTCATAATTACTTAGAAAAGATAATAAGAAGTAAGAGTGAATGCACATCTAGTTATTGACCATTCTACTTGAAGAGCAAGCTCATGGTTTCATAATTTCTTTGGAGATACAGATCTTATCTTATGGAGAATTATTTTTGACTCATTGATAGGTTGTGTATCCTAGAGTTTATTTATCCTTGTCATCCTTACATATCACAACAACCTCTTATGAAACACCTTGGCCAAGGAAGAGATTGAGGCTCAGTGGGTTCATCTTCAAAGGTAAGTATTTATAACTTCATTCATCCATTGTAAGAGTAGATAGATATGCATTTGTAATTCTCTTCCATACATTATTATTTTGTATAAATTGACATGAGTATATGTCTTGTATGCATGTTTACTTTTATTATTTATAACTAACACTTTATGCCACAAGCTTTGGTGAGCACTAGATTAGATTTATTTAACTTGTTATTAGTTTAGGTGAAATATCAAAACTTAGGAATCCCTTAGGGTTATTGTATGATTTTACTTGATTAGAGGCTTTGGAACCCTTCCTAACATGGGGTATTGTGGTAAGAGATCCCCTAATCAAGGCTAGTATATCCACATATTGGTCATGTTCCTACTTAACAAATGAGTCCCCAATCAGAAGTGTATGGTATGATCTATCTTCTCCAAGTTAGGATTGATTTATAGATATGATGAATTTTTAATTTCATAAATTTTGGTGAACCTAATGTGAATATAACCCTTTTAAGTCTTTCTTCACTTATTTCATCATTTTATTTTTCATATATTTATGGTGTTGGGTCGATTATATCGATATAGTAAAAACTTCTATGTGAAAGTTTAACACATAGTTACATCCATATGAATCTATTCTATTTATTTAGGTTTTCTAGACTTCCATTTCAAATTACTAGGTTGACTCAGTTAACCCTATACAATTTTAGGTTATCAAAAAAAAATTTCTTCAAAGCTAGGTCAACCCAGTCAAAATAGTTACCAAAATTTGCAAGTACAAATAAAGGTTCTTCAACATCAATATTATTTTTATCTACATCCTCCAACCCACTAAGGTTCATTTCTATCCTTCTTTGTCATTTCTAGAATTTATTACAATTCTATTTTTCATAGTTTGTATTCTTTAAAATTATCCTTGTACAGTCAACTAGGTCAACCTTGTCAACATAGTTCTATATTCTGTGTGTTGTCTAAAAAGCTAGGTTGACTCTATCAATGTAGTTCATTTTCAAACCTTTGCTTTCATAGTATAGAGGTGACACTGTTGACCATGTTTTATATTCTTTGCATACACTATTAACTAAATCAATAATGTACTATGTTTCAATGTTGGAATTAACACTTATATACTAGTAATTACCTCACACTTTCATTTCTTATTTTTTGCATGCTTAGAATAGATCATATAGTCTAATTAGGTGGTTTTCAATATACTATTTAGTTTCACTATTTTATTTTCTATGCACACACTACCAAATCATAAAATCTCAAAAAGCATTTTAACAAGTGTCTACCCAAGGCCTACTTATTTGGATTTCATCACTATGGGTGAAGCCAACTTGGCTTTTTGGTCAAGTATAGAAACATGGTTAATGGTATATTTTGGCTAAGAACCCAATACCCTTATCATTTTAGTGTGTGAAATGAGGGGGTAGGACCCAATATTAAGGTATTGACATTGACAATATGAATCCCTTTCATTCCTTTCATCCTAAAACCATCCTTCGATTACTTTCTAGTTTTTTATTTATAGCCAACTTCCTATCACATTTAAAACTATACTCCAATAATATCACAACATTAAAGTTGACCACTTAGTTATCTTTTACTTTCCAAGTTGATTTCTTGCTCTTTGCTAAATAGTATGTTGTATTACAAAAATTTGCATTAGCCAAGGTTGGTGCAAGGTTTTGTGATGTGTGCCTCAATAGGATCAACCTCATTGATCTAATTTATTGTGTGTTTCCTTTCATTTCTTTCTTTCTTAAGTACTTGTAAAAAAATTCTTGTCTTAGTAAATAATCATTTCTATTGACATAGTCTCTTATAGACTATCCATTTCCCCTATTTGTTGTTCTAGGTTGACCTAACTGACTCTGTACACTTTTTTAACCTCTATTTTCTATGCTATGTCAACCCAATCAAATCTATATATTTTTTAGGCTTTATTTTCTATACAAGGTCGACCCAATAGACTCTATACTATTTTCATCACCTCCTATCTACTTGCATTTTTAATCTCTCTTACCTTGTTTAGTCATTCTCCTTCATCATGAACTTTCTATTTGAAGATAACACTGAGTTGAATTCAACAAACATGAGTTTTACTAACCCTCATAGGTTTTCCCATAATTAGAGTAGATGAGATTAATGCTCATATAGCCACTCACACAATGAATTATGGGACCCCTCCTCATTCCTATTTATAGTGTAATCCTCTTTTCTAACTAGAATATCAACCTAAATTAGATTATACCCATGAAATGATCTTCTTTATCTTTGAATTTACTCAAAATAGAGTAAAGGATCCTTCTACCATTTACCATCTCATGATTAATGGTTAAGTTGAAGAGGCTCATTAACCTTCTCTCACATTCTCAAATGGATTTGGAGGTAATACCTTTTTTTATTCTCAACCTCTTCCCTTGATTATGACCCCTTATCATGCCATGACCTCTTCTTATTTAACTTATTCTACCTCCATGGCTAGTATATCCACTACAATGATAGGTTCTACATCTAGTGGGCCTCTCCTACAATCCACTCTCTTTAATTTCTCTACTAGTGAATAATTTTCTACCTAAGGTAATCATGCTTTTAGTTATTCCTCTTCTCATCCTTAACTAGTTCATGTTTTGTCACATAAGCAAATTTTACCACTAGTGCCTCACATTCTAATAGTTCCTCTCAATCTCCTATCAACACCAATAGTGGTACCCAAGCCACTCCTTCTAATGCTAATGATTCAAATAATGCTAACAATGGTAATTAAACCCACCAAATCTTGTAATAAACACTTAATTATATGAATACCTTTCAAGCTAATAGTATAAACCAAATGATGAGAATGCAAAATCACCTTCTCCATCTTCAAAATTGTCCTCAAGCAATGCCTTTGGCCATGCATAATCAAAATGTTCCCCCACCTCCTCTTTGAGATTCCTATTAAAATCTTATCCATAAACCTCCTCTTGTCAACAAGACAATTAAACATCTTTAAAATGAGGCTCTTACCACTCAAATTTTTAATATTGATGTAGGAGATATCATGCCTGTTATTTCTTATAATGGATCAATTGATCCTACCCTTCATCTAAAAACATTCAAAAATCTATATAAGGATTAGGTCAAATTGAATACCTTTTTTGATACCAAGCTATTAGATAAAAATTAATCTCATTATAACCTCCTTTCACTCATCCACTTTGGATCTCCTTTGTTCACTTTCTTCCTTTTTCACAAACTAAGCATATACACAATTGAGATTTGAGATAACATGTTGGTTCATTATCAAGCCTAAGTATCCTAGCAAATCTTGTATTTAGTTACTCAGATTCCTTTAGCATAAGCCTACATCTCATTCATGTGTATCACTCTATCTCTCATGTTTGTTCATTCCAAGTCTATATGGAGGAGGAATATTAAAATCCTGAAAAACATTCAAAATCTGAATCATTTAAGAAAAGGTAATGATACAATAGGCAAAAACATTCAAAAAATTTAAAACTGTAATCACACTAAAAGACATGATTCAAAGCACATATCCTTCTAGTTAAATCTCAAACTCTAAAGTTGGTCTCACAATATAGCCAAGGTCCATTGGGGTGTGGTAGGCAAATAGACTATAAAATGAGAATATAAAAAAATCTTTAAGTGTTACCTACTTTCTCACACAAGTACCCAATCTTCATAGTAGACTGATGAGTCTTTAAGGTATCTTGAGGAATTAAGAACACATCATGAGAATGTAGGTTCATTTTAATTTTATTATACCAATATACAATCATGATTTTATCTTAGTAGTACACTTATTTTCCTACATAACTTTGTGTCTATAACAAACATGTTTCCTTTGTACATTGATGGTCACTAGTCATTTAGTATCTTCTCATCTCCTTAGTATGCCTCCTATCTCATAAGGTCTACTCATAAGATTCCTATGTTATTATTTTTACATTCCATTTTTCATTCCCTACATTCCTCATATTTCCTCTTGAGAAATATGTTTTTGTTCACCGATCACTCCCCTAGGGATTTCATTTGTGAGTTGCATTACAAGACCATGGATAGGACCTAGCCTTCCTCATAACTTACCATAATTTTGCATTCCTATTACCAACATCTTTTATTTCCTAATTTTCATATGTATTATACCTCATTGGTGTCCCATTTATGATTTGTAGTGTAAGACCACATATAGGACATGGCCTTACAAAATTTTTCCAATAATCTAAGTCACAATCAATATTACATGTGTCAAATATGAGATAAGATATGATTAATCATGAAGTTACACATCATTGACATGCTTCCCATCTTGATTTAGTATGTTTTAGGTTTACTTCATTTATTTTTTGCTTTTATCTTCTTATTTTCCAATTGCATTTAAGAATCCAACCATTTCTTGAATTTTTCATACTTCTCAGCTTGAATTTGTGTGATAAATTAAAACTAATTTTTGCCAAGTTTGTTTATTCCTTATACTACACAACGTGATCTAGTAGGACTGATTGACTTAATCAATTTTTTTTATACTAGTTGTTCTTTTACATGTTTTCCACTTTATTACATTATTTTCATACTTCCCAACATGATTTATTGTGATTTTACCTATTTTAATTTGGTGCTAGATTTTGGTTTTAAAAAAACTTTTTACCATCTTATTTTACCACCCTTTTTATTCTTTAGACTTAGTCATTTTCTTGTTATTACACATTTCCATATGTGAAATAATGCGTAATATATTTTTTATTATATTTTACCGAGTCCTTTTTGCCTATTTATTTTTAACCATGCATGTGTTATACATAATTATAGAAAAGAAAGCATAACTCATATGTTTCCCATAGCATATACAACAAAAATCTAAATACATGTGCTATAAATAAATATATCCAAGCATTGATAACCATAACCATAATGCAAAAATATACAATAATCAATCCAAATCCCAAAATGAGATATCTCTATATATATCATGAGTTTTCATACAAAAATACAACCATATATAAATCTCCATCTTTATGGCTGGGCCCCATCCTATCCATCTCATGGTCTAGCTGTCCTACCCATAGATTCCTTGATTTGACTCCTCTGAACAAAATATTGTAAAGAGGCTATCTGAGATCTTAGTCATAATACTTACCCTTACATATGATCCACCTAAGCTTGCACCTATGCTAGCTAGGCCATGATCACTAGATGTGTCACTCTTTCCTTCTCTTGTACCTATTTCATATGGGTCAAGGTCGCTAGAGGTATCACTCTCTATTGAGCTTGTGCCTATCCCATCTATGTCAGGGTTACTAAATGCACAACTCTCTCCTTAGTCAGGACTTACCATACTCATGCCTCTCCTACACTCACCTCTATTAGTGGTTGTATCCCCTCTTTATACACTCATAACTACCTTATGGCCTCTTTATCTAGTTTTAACCTTCTCACCTGAGCTAGGGTAGATGGTACCCTAGGATCCTCTAGTGTAGTAGGGTCGTATGGCATCAATATCTCATCTAGGATATCATGGATTGTTCCCCTCACTAGGGACCCCCATATGGTCTCATCAACCTCTAAAACATATAAAAAATACCAACTAGATAGATATTAGATCATTGATATATCTCAAAATCTATCTATCTCCACTCTATATCAAATAACTTAAAGCAAACCATATTTTCTTACATCTATATGTCAACCACTATTTTCTCACCATCTACACTACTACCAGGCATTGTCTCCCCATCCATGTGGCCTTAAATAACCTCATTTATAGGTCACTACCTAAAAACAAACCCTAGAGTCACCATTCATGCCCATCTCAGCCTATATCTAAATGGTCTCTCTTTAGACCATATCTAACATGACATGTCTAATGGGTCATCTGATATGTCTAATGTCTTTGATCTCTCCCACTCTTGATACCTCCATCGACACCATGTCTATGATGATCATTGTTCCTCCTACTAAATATATGGTGGTCTATCTCCTCCCACTCTACTACCTATCATGATAAACCAATCCATGGTCTCTCATGATGTGGCCTAAACATTGGCCTTATAATTGGTGGCCCTAGTCCTCCACTCCCATCCAACTCTCACACATGCTAGGCCCAAAATGTGGGAATAGATATCAGTGTCACTAGATGTGGAAATCTCATCTATCATGATAATCATTCCACTAGATGTGGCTCCATCCACTAGGTATAGTGCCCTATCACCTCTATCCATACCAAAGTTGATGATACTATATCCTAGCTAGGCCATATCATAATGATGTGCCCATATGTATACCATATAATATTTTCTCATATCACCATCCTATCATTGGCATTGGGACATGAATCATGCTACCTAGTCTTATCTCCATCTCTAAATTTAAAGTAACCTATCATCGACTGCATGGGGTAACCCAACCAGATGATACATAGGGAACCTCTCATATATACATTCCATCAATAATATAATCAATACCATTAACTTATACCCTCTATACAACAAACCATGTATTTCATGCATGATATATACCTAGATGATAGATCCAAAGTCATATAACACCCTCTACTTGAATATCATCTAGCTCAAGGCTATGACAAATAGTGGTACTTGGCCATCTAAATTATGACACAACACACATTATATCATAAGTCCTATCATAGCCTTCTAGATATATATAATATATAATGTATATAAATCAAAAATATTCAATCTCAATCTAGGGTGTATCATTTCTAAGCCGATCATCCATATGTCTAAGGCTCTCCTCTCTTCCTCACTATCAAGTACTCCTATGACTATGGGTGTCCCTATTATGGGTAGTCTTAAGATAACATGCACATACTCCAAGGTGATTCCCACCTTTATGGTATCCCCCTCTACCTCCCACTTAAATGTGTTAGTCAATCATTCCTAGGCTCCCAATAACATGACTAACAAATTTGAAATAAGTAGTATCCTACACATGTTTACTATGCTTCCTAAGCCTAATGAGATTAATCTAGCTCTATCCTCTATAGATAAGTGCTCCAATAAGTCAAAAATCCATGATGCATCCACCAAATGCTAAAATCTTAGACCCCCTTCAACTAGGAAAAAAATATATATTAGATCCTCCATGTCATTTATAATCAAAATACATTATTTTCAATTTTTTAGACAAAAACAAGCTCAATTGCTTTAATCCAGTTATTTTTAATCAATTTTACCTATTTTTATCCTACTCAACCCATTTTATCCCTCATTTGGTCATTATGGGCCCTTATATCACTCTTTTGGCCTATTGTATTCATTTTCATACTATATTGGTCCCTTTGTCAAACATTAATTTGACCTAAATTTCCCTATTTTAACTTGGTTAAATTCATAAACTAATTCAACCCATTTATTTTTTATCTCTTAGTGTTGAGTTGTCATGGTGACTTTTTATATTAGGTTAGTAGTGATGTATTAAGTTAGAAATCTAAAAAACATACTATTTTTCCACATACCTAATAGGTTATCAGTATGGAATTTGCCAAATTTTAGCCCACTAAGTCGACTAGGTTGACCTAGTTGTTTTTACCTGTTGATCCGTAACATTTTGTGAAATAAAATCCTTCTAGTGGTTATTTCACCAAACCCTTCAAACCCATTTCCCTCAATGGGTTATACAACCCTTATCATCTAATTTGGGTTCATTCTGATGTCTAGAAATGATTTAAATTACATTTAAAAAAAAAACACTTAAAATCACTAAAATATTTAAAAACTAACTTGAGATTCTTAGTTTCCTACCTGTAGTGCACCCATTGCTATTGATGGAGGTCCCTCTCATCTATCCTATTATATCCTAACCATCCTAGCTTGTTGGATCTCTCAGTGCTCTTTTTCTCTCCTTCACAAGTCAAAAAAAAACAAATGACTTTCATTTCACCCTATTAAAAATCACTTTTCAAAAATCTTAATCTTTCAAATCTTTTCTATCAGATTTCTTGTTTTGCCTATATATTTATTTATATTAATCCATAAACCAAAAAATAAATTGTTATTGAATCATGATGATGTAGATAATCATTTCCACTACTATATGCCTATCTTCCAAAATTTTTGATTTTTTGATATTTTTTGCAAAAACTTCTACAAGTCTACCTAGTGTTATTCACATTAGATGCCTTCACTTCTCTTGTAGTATACTTATTTATATATAAAACTAAGGTAATTAAAGGTATGTATTTTTTAATTATATCCTTTCATTTAAATTATTTTCTCCTTACTACACTTTACTTAGCATCAATATTTTGTGTTATCATGTTCTATTTTCTGAAGCACCATCTTGTGTTACACTGACATGACATGTGATGAGCTTTGAGTGGGGCATATGTATAGACATAAATAATTAAAAACTATTATCACTTACTAACACTTATTATATTTCAATAACCCATCAAGTCTCAATCTCTCTAAGTGATGTATTAAGGGGTGCATTAGTAAAGGAGCGGGTAGACCATTAGTGCTTTGAAAGATTATTATCCCTTTTGCCACTTGTTATCTACACACTTATCTCCTAAAAAAATTATACATAAGATTTTTATTCTCTATTGTGAAATATAAATTCATTTTATACATTTTATACTCATTTTACTCACCTTAATCCCCTTTTGTTAGTCAGTTGTACTAGGTCAACTAGGTTGACCTTGTACAGTTTCAAGTAATTTTCACATAGAAACTAGTTTGTCCTTTGGCCAACCTAACTCATGACCTTGTGAATTATTGTCTAAAATTATATTAGTTTGAATATATTGACCCTATTGGTCAGTATTTTTGGAAGGGTTAAGGGTTAAATCCACCTATATACAAGTTCATATTGCCATTATTTAGAGAAGAGAAGAAGATATAAGAGCAAATGCACATCTGCTTATTAACCATTATACCTAAGAAACAAGCTTAAATTTTCATAATTTATTTAGAGATATAGATCTTGTCTTATGGATAAATCTTTTGGATGCATTGATAAGTTGTGTATCCTAGATCTTATTTATCCTTATCAACCTTATATACCACAACAACCTCTTACGAAGCACCTTGGCCAAGGAAGATATTGAGGTTCAATAGGTTCATCTTCAAAGGTAAGTATTCCTAACACTTTTACTCCTTTGTAAGATTAGATAGATATGCATTTTTAGTTCTCTTCCATGCATTATAATTCTATGTAAATTGACATGAGTACATGTCTTCTATGCATGTTTACTTTTATTATTTATAACCCTCACTTTATGCCACAAGATTTGGTGAGTACTAGATTAGATTTATTATACTTATTATTAGTTTAGGTTAAATATCATAATTTAGGACATCCTTAGGGTTACTGAATGATTTTTCTTGATATGAGGATTTGGAACCCTCCCTATCATGGTGTATTATGATAAGATATCCAATAATTGGGTCCAATGTATCCCCATATTGGTCATGTTCCCACTTAACAAATGTGTCTCCAATCAGAAGTGTATGGTATGATCTATCTTCTCTGAGGTAGGATTGATTTATAGACATGATACATTTTTTATTACATACACTATGTTCATAGAAAAATTGAAACTTTTAGCCTTACCTCTCCAACTAGTTATGGTGGACCAACCCTTTTTATAATGGGGATTGTATTTTATTGGTCTCATTAACCCCAATTCAAGTTCAAGACATAAATGGATACTAACTACTATAGATTATTTCAATAGATGGACATAAGTAATAGCATTGAAAGAAGCAAATGAATCCAATGTTGTAGTTTTATATGAAGTTTTGTGTATTATATTTGGAGTTCCTTCAACCATTATCTATGAAAATGTTATGGCCTTTGTAGAGAATAGGATCAACTAATGGGTTGTTCAACATGGTGTCTATCTCAGCACTTCATCAAATTACTATCCACATGGCAATGGTCTTAATGATTCCACAAATAATAACCTTTTAAAGATTATAAGAAGGAATATTTAAGGTAATCATGGGTCATGGTATCTCAAGCTAAAATCAACTCTATGGGCTGATAGGGTCACATACAAAACATCAATATCAAATTCTCCATACAGGTTGGTATATGGTAAAGAAATAAAATTACCTATTTCTCTTGAGTTTCCTAATTTATAACTAATGAATTAACTTGATTTTTTTGAGAATGAACCAATATATATCAGATATTTTGAGCTTATGGAGTTAGAAGAGGTTTTAAATATTTCCATTTTAGCCATGGAAACCCACCAAACACAAGTGAAGAGAGCCTTTGACAAGAGAGATTCTTCATGAAGTTTCAAAGAAGGAGATTTGGTCCTCAAGTATAATGATGATAGAGATAAAATAGGAAGGCATACAAATTTTTACTCTCTCTAGATTGGTGTATACATAATATCAAACTACAAATCCTATAATGCCTTCCAACTTGTAAAGATGGATGGCGAGGAGATTTTGTTCCTAGTTAATGGGATACATCTAAAACATTACTATTAAAGAGCTAGGTTCTTTGTAGATAATTATTTTATTTTTTTTCCTCTAAGTGTTGTTATATCATATTAGTTTTTTTTTTTTAATCCCAAATATGTGATATGTTTGCACACTTGCTTTGTTTAGATTAGTTTTCTTATTTTGTGTGTTTCCTTCCTTGTCTTGGTGGAATAGTTGTCTTATTTCAAGTCAAAATGTTTATTTTAGTCATAGATTAGATTTTTCATTTTTTATGAATCCAAAATTCATATAAATTTTCTAGTTCTCAAGAATTTTAGGCATGCTTCCCAATCGAATCACCAAAAAAAATAGTCAAATTTGGCCTACATACAAAATCTTGCCTAGATCTAGGGTGAGAAGCTAAGTGTAATATTGGTTGAGAGAATGATACAATGTTATAAGTAGTATATATACTTCATGAGAAGACCACATGTCAATTTTAAGCTTTTGAAACTCTTTAAGTAAGCATAAAGTGTGAATTTGGTGGTTTTAAGGAACGAGACCATCATAACACATCATGCAAAAATGAACAAGTCAATTTGGTTGTGCATTTCATAAGTATACATGGGAGGTCAACTAAGGTTAAATAACTAAATTAAAATGATTTATTTTGTGCCAAGTTCATCCCCTATAACTTTTATGACTTGATGTGTTCTCTATCTCAGGATTTAATTCTTCAAAAATGATCTAGTAGTGTGGGACATGCCCTGAACCATCAAATTAAGAGAACATAAAATAGCCATATGGATTAAAAAATAGAAGTGATATTTAGGAATGACAAGTGTCAAAGCCTCACTTAATAAAATAAATAGATCAAAGGAACATGAGTGATAGTGAGGTCAATAAGTCAAAGATAGATTGATGGTGCATGTTAAATCATGCATCAAAGATCTTATGGCAAGCTCAATCTCAAAAGATTAGAGGATCATAATAATGATAATGATGGTTCCAAGTGTCTTTATCATGGTAAATCCCAATAAAATAAATGGAAAACATTTTATTTATCAAATCAAATATCTATGATGCATGTTCAACCATGTAGAAGTAGATTCATGATGGGGATCAAGGTCAAGAGGTCAATAAGCCCATATTATATGCAAGGTTATTACATGAAATAAGTTCATTTGATCATATAATCTGATATCAAGGTCCACAATAGAAATGTATGACTATTAATTGTCACATTTTTGAAAGCTAAGATAAATATCAATATGGTGTTACTAAGTTGCATAATCAAGAAAGCAAATAATAGATCAACAATAATGTTGAAGGTCAAAGTTAGGAGACTCTTGAAGAGATAAATGGAGAAAATTTTATCATGTTCTATGGGTCACAAGCTGAAGACACATGTCCAAGTTGAAAATGATTAGGTTTGAAATTGAAATAAGTAACCCAAGGGAATGCCACATAGGGAGACACATCAGTTTAAAAAGTTTTTCCACCCAGGCAAGTAAATGTATAAATGTGAAATCAAGATACGACCTGGGTTATTAGAGAAAACACTATAGAATCATATGATGCCATTAAAATCTCAAATAAAACTTTCAAAATCCCTCAGTTATAGGTTTTACATCTTTTTCATGATCAGATGACTAGGTAGCCTATGGATTTTCATCAAAATTATGGCTATATGAAAACCAATAGGGAAATTGGTTTTCATATATAGTGGACCTATGTTCAGGGTTTGGAGTAGTAAAATAATGGTTATTGTAAAAGTAATGTTAGAGGGGACACCAAATTAATGAGTTTAAGTGATTATCTAATAATTTAAAGAGTATATTTGGATGAAGCATGGTACAATAAGCTCATTAAAAAAATGGAGAGTTTGGAGGTTGAGAAAAGTAAGTGGAGCATTCAATGAAGTTTCAAAGACTTTGGGGACTTTTTCCTTTTAAATGGATCATGATGCATCATCTCCAGTAGGTTCTTATCTTCTATCACGTTCTTAAGGCAATGAGAGGGCTTGAAATTTATTTGGAGCTAATGAGAGTTAATTTATGGAGGCAATATTAATGCTAATCAATTAAAAAGTGGTTGAGCCTCATTTGTTGATTCTTATTTGCTCACTTCCCTCTCTCTCTTGCCCTTTATATATCTCCCATTTTTCCCCCAATAAAAAGAGACTCTTATGATTTTGGCATACCCAATCTATGCCAAGATTTATACCGTAAAACCTATTTGATGTAATAAAATATTAATTCCCTCCATTTCTAAGATGAATTGAAGTGTGTCTTATGAATTACTTGATGTGTTTAAGTGAATCTATGTTTTCCTTTGCCTCTATCTGAGTTTTCACACCTTCATGAACTATTTTTTAGATATCATAGGTCATTATAAGTGCCATACATAGTATATCAATTAATTTTAGAAGTGGACAACTACCCTCCAATGCAAGATTGATATCTAGTCAGTGCCTTTTTGTGAAATGCTCATTTGAAAGTTGATCAAAAAGTGAGTGAAGTGATATATGCAAGTTTAAAAGTGTCTCATAGTGTGTTTTGTGAAATTTTAATAATCCAAAACATTGGTGCATCACCTACCTTTATATGTTTCTATGAGCTTTCTATCAATTTCTCTCCCTTTTCCAATCATAGAGATTAATCTAGGTAATCTACCAAGAGGTAGCCAGCCTTTTTCAGAGCTTCAACCCCATTACAAGATACCCACAACCCAAGGTTGTTCCCATTTTGTGGCTTAGTTAGATATAACCTAAATAAATCCCTCCAAGGGTGAAAATTAAGTCCACAATAATGACCTCTATGCCTGTGGGTTGCCTATAGTAGAGGTAAACCTCTAGATTGAAGGGATAGCTCCTTGGTTTATCTACTAAAGCTCATTACCTAAACTACTAGATCATTTAAATGAAAAGGGAGAGAGAAAATAAAGTAAATATATAATAATAAGGTGATGCACCAATTTTAACCTGACCAATGCTAACAAAATGCAATTACACTTCAAACACAAGCCTTATCTACACATACACTAAGCAAAAAAATTCCATTATATTAATATTTCTCATGGAGGTTTTTGAAGCTAACCTAAGCTAGGAGGACTAAATACAAGGTCATAACATGACAATAATGGAGTGACAACTCACTAAATTCATGAAAGATTTACTAAAACACTTTAAGAGACTTATAATAGATTTTAAAGGCTAAATATGGATATGAGCAAGGACACCACACTAAAGAAGAGAAATTATCACTTAGCAAGATCAACTAACTTAACATACACATTGAAAATAACTCATTGAGAATGTAAATCAAATCATTCTTTATGTAGACTAGGAATTTGACTCAAGAGAAGATGCTTAATATTGTGCTAGTTCCAAAATGAAATCAAATAGAAATAAACACACTAACTATCTTAACACTTCTAGGCCTAGTCACAAGGGAGCTTAGTGAGGAAAAACCATTAGAAATGGAAAGAAATGAGAAATATGAACATAAAACACAAATTTCTTACCAAAGATTTGATTGAAACAAAAGGCTCCTTCATTGGTTTGCTCAAGTTGTGCTTCAAGAGACATTCATCAATGGAGTGAGGCTACATTCATCTCTTCTTGGCAGCATTGTCTTTGTGATGGATTTGGATTGGCTCAATAATTGGGCATTATAACACTAATTACATAAGGCTTTGGAATGATTTGTGCATGATAAGTTTACATCAAGATAGAGTTTTAGCATTATAACTTTACACTATCTAAGATTTTTTTTAATACATTTAGGCATAATAATTTTTCACCAAGATAGCTTAAAAATCAATAGGCAAGGCCTTCTATTTATAGATTTTTGAAAATGATCAGAATAAACCTAAATCATCTATCTCAAGATGAAGATGTGTGGCTAAGAATCCATTCAATTTTGGAAGCCAAATTCAATAAATGTCATCATAAATATTTGGGATAGAGAGACATTAAAGAGGCATGTAAGGTCTCAATGAGTCATGGGAGGGCTTAATCTTGATATTTTATGCATTAATGGCCTAGGGATGTCCTCCCAAGAAATTATGTCATTTAATGATGTAGTTATTCAATATCAATTTCCAAAAATAAATATTCAATAATTTCTATAGAATTATTAATTAGGATCTTCATCTAAATTAATTAGTCTTAAAAATGATTTATCAAATTTAGTGCAAATCTTAGCAATTGGTGCATAAATTAGTCAAATTGGTCAGAATGTCATATTATTGGATCAAATTTTGACTATATTAGAATTAATATGTGATGGTGGATGAATTAGAACCGTTATCCCATCAAGGAAATTGGCAACACAAAATAACAAGGGCATGTGTCTCATGTAATAAATTTTGTCGAAAAGAGAAATCTAAAGCACTTAGGTGTAGAATTGTCATTTTATGTCAAAATGATCTAATAAAAATTAATTATCTCATAAATTGCATTACCTCATTTAGTGATACTCTATCCAAAATCATCACTTGTATATGACAATTTCAAATGTGTTTTAGTGTTTTAGGCCAAATTGTGATGGTTTGATAGTAATTGGTCAAAACCCTGGTTGGAAGTTATTGATGGCTAGTTTTAGGTGTCTACAATTTGTCCTTATTTGGGAATATGTTTCAAGATATAGGCCTATAAATGTCTTCTCAAATAATTATAAATGGCCTATATGCTAAGAATAAGATGATTATTGAAGAAAAATCTCCAAATGGTGTTTGGGAAGCCTAGGATGATGCCCCATTGAGAGTGTGGCCATCACATATGTAGATGGATGGTGCCTTAAAAATAAGAATGAATAAATATGGGATTAACATATGGTTGAGAGTAATCCAAATGAGAAATGCTTTCATGCATTTATTTAAAAAGGATATTGATTTTCCCCAATGTGGTTATAATCATTAAGAGAACTTGTATTAGATAAAATATTATGTGTGTGCCCTAGTTAGGGATGATTATAAAGAATAACTCAAAGATATAACCTAGAATATGGATTAAAGATGAGTAGACACAAACATAGATGTGATGGTCTAATGACCAAAGAAGCCATAAACAACTAGGCATATGAGGATGAAAAGTGATGAAATAGATGGATAGAGGAATGAGATTGATAATTGGAAATAATTCATTTATACCTTCTAATGTAGATATGAACATACTTAATAGCATTGATATAAAAAAAATGGTCAATGGGTTGATTTTTTCAAGATGAGATGGGAAGATTTGCTAGGTGCCAAAGGGAAACATCTATGGCTCCATTGATTGTATACCTTCTTGAAGCTAAGTTTTATTGTATCACATGATGGTATGTATTTTGATATAACACCATGAATACTATCCCAAAATATGCATAAGGACTAACTCATAATCCAATAAATAATTGAAAATAATGCACCAATGATAAAAATCATGATGACAATATTGACATATGAAAATGGATGGACTCAAGAATAATGTCTATAAGAAATCACCCAATGTATACATATAGACTAAGTTGAGGAAATGTTACTAAATTCAAATAAACATGCAAGAAAATAAATAAAGAAATAAACAAAAATCACACAAATGAACAAATATCTTTAAATAAACAAATAAATAGAAATATTGAAAATAAAAGCAAAAGAAAACATCATAGCAATGACTTTACCCTAGTAGGGTGGAACAAAGATAACTGACTAGGCTTAAACTGAATAAATGTTTTTGGATTTTTTAAATATTTGAATTTTTTTTGGAATTTTTAGGTATCTTAAATTTTTAGAGAATGATAAGATACCTACTCACAAAATGGCGAGAGTGTTTGTCTTAGATTACTCATAAAACAGTGAGAGAACATGGAAAGGGGGATTGAGGTGATCTCAGCATGAATTTAGCATGGCCCACATAGTCTAAAAATGACCTCAAGTCATATTAATTTCATCCACATAAAAGGTAGGAAAAAATATGACCAAGTAAAAATAATTTATCAAATCCAGTAAATGGCTAGGCAAATCAGAACATCAATGCCAAGGTGATGTAGAAATGCATGATAAATAAATGTTCCTCTAGTTTTCCCATGGGTAGTTATAACTAAGATATAATGGATCATATTAGTGATAATATTTTTCTCGTAGGTGGTTATAATTAGCAATAAGACTAGAAAGACACTGATTTGCCCATAGGTGGTTATAATTAGGCTCATATAAACAAACTTGATATAGGATATAAAATAAAATATATCTTGCTAGACCAACTATCACACTAATTTCATGGACTATCATTTTAAACATGGATTTGATTGATTATTGAAACTTGATAAAAATATTTTCAGAAAAAGTTTAGGAAGAACTAAAGTAACCAAAATCAAAATAGGACTATATAAGATGACTAAAAATAAGATTTGGTCTACATAGGAGTGGTATGGTAAGATGACATGGCATTGCTTTAGGATAATGATGGTTTGATAGATTAGATATAATGGTAAGATGGTTTGCCCCAAGTGATAAGGTGATTAGCTAGGATATGATATGTGATAATGAAAAAATGGATTTGAAACTATATGGTACAAGTTTGGTAAATGTTTGGCCTGGGTATATGATTCTTTACTCTATTGTTCTTGTTGATGGGGAGATGCATGTCTTGATCAACAAATAATACAAATATAAATATAAATCACATTAATTTCTAGCCCACACCTCATCTAAATAGTTTATGTATCAAGAACTTGCTAAAGATTTGGATGCAAATGATGTTGTTGTGATCTTCATTGGTCATTGATTCTGATTCCTTTAAACATCGAGACAAGATATCATTATAGCCTCTACAAAGGAAATTTCAAGCATGGATGGTAAATAAGGATAAATGTTGGAGGATATGTTTGATTGGGAAATGTAATGATGGATGATAATAGAATGTGTAATGGTAGAGAAATAAATGAAGATCATTATTTTTAGGCACACACAATGTTGCTAATTTCAGATTTGACATAGCTTTAGATGTGGTGGGGCCAAAGACATCTAAATATTATCGCGATAGAACCACCAATTTTTCTTTTTATTTAGGCTTGAGAGTAGCTACCATCTAATTAGGCTATAGATTGGAAGCTATTTTGAATTGATTTTTTATTTTATATTCATCAAACAAGAAATAACTTTTGTGCTCAGCTATTGGTGCCTCAAAGAGGATTCTACCAATGAAGTTGTCTTGATTGTCCTGTATCACCTCTAAGAAGGTTTCACTAATAAATGTTGAATTTTGACTTTGATTGTCTTATAGTGCCTCTGGAAAGGTTTGACTAAATGATTATGAGTTTTAACTTTGATTGTCCCCTGATGCCTTCAAGAAGGTTTTAGTAGGAGATTATACTTTAGTTACATGAATGTGGTATTGGCCTCCTTTCTCTTTTTAAAATTATATATCACCATGGATGTAGTTTAATAAGGTGTGATTCTATTGGTCCCAATTGACACTTGTGAGATATGGAATGCCAATGATATGTTTGGGTTGGTTGGTGGTAATGGTAATAGAATAGGAAAAGGTAGCACAATCCTCATAGAATATTCTCAGAGAACTTATGTCAAAGCTGAAGTACTCATCCTCAAAAACCATAGAAGGATCATATATGTATTCAAATGGATCTACTAGGCATGCATAAACAATTTTGTAACAACCATGAATGTATTCTTCTTCTAAATTTGATTCTGACTTAATGGACTCTAATTCCATTATTGAGACTGACGTTGATTCTACTTATGATGTTAAATCTGATGTAAATTTAAGAATAGAACCTGACTCTAATTTTGATTCTTCATCTGATGGGTACTCTTTTATAATGACTATTGTTTAATTCTTGGTAGTGGAAAAGTGATGGCCTATAATTGGATAATGGGATCCATAGAGATTGGTTTGTCAAATTGAGACTCCACAATAGTGGGGAAAAGGTCAAAATACAACTCCTTATAAAAAAATTTGTCAAAGCGAGACTCCACAACAATGGGAAAAAGTCAAGAGACAACTCCTTAGAGATAGGCTTGTCAAAGGAAGTATCTTAAAAAATATGTGGCATGTGGTCAAGGTAATGATTTACCCAAAGGCAGTTATAATCATTAAGAAGTTCTCGATTCAAAAAAGACTTGTTTGTTAGAGTAGTGTCCCTTGATAATAGGTATAATTGATTCTTGGTTAAAAGGGTGGAGATGTATCTAAGCCAAATTGAAATTCTAAGATGGTAATAACATGCTGGTGTAGGGCTTGGTTGTTCACACAAACCAGAGGACTAGGTTTTACAATGATGAAGGGGTGTTATGGAGTTTGATTTCTTGAAAAAGCTAAAGGACTAGGTCTTGGTATGGAAATGGTGCTCTAGAATATAAATGGATGACAGCCTAAATGGTTCCAAGTCCTTTAAACCATATAAATTGGTAACATACGTTCCCCATATGAAGTATTGTAGGGAAAATAATAAAACTCCTTATAAAATATATCTCTATAGTTTTCAGTCAAATTTTGTGTGGCCATTATATCATAAGTTAGATTGTACTTGAATCCTCAATAATGTAGCTGGTATCCACAAAATGATAACACTTCCAAAAATAAAAAGGCCTAGAGTTTTGCAAACTCTAAAAAACTATGTCAAAAGGAAAAATGGTTCAAACTTATAACAAATGGAGATGTATCTAAAAAATGATACATGGAGCTATATCTAAAATGGTTTTTGCTAAGACTTGGCATAAAATAGGTCAAATGTCTAACATCAAATATCATACACATAAAAGGTCAAACATTAAAATAAAAATTGGCATGTTGAAAGTCTACATCAAAGTGTTCCAAACAAGGTCTAAAATAGGAATGGAAAAGAGTTTTTAGGTATTTTATCCAAATGTTGATTCAAAATATAGGATCAAATAGGCTATTCTAGGACTACTGTCCAAATGGTATCAAAATCTAGGCTTGAAACAAAGGATTGATGTCAATTTGATTTAATCTAACAAGTTTTGAAATAACTTTGACATAGACCTAACATAAAGAATCAAACATAAACATGATCAATTACCATTAGTCATAAGGAAAAATACTTTTGAAAAAAGGCTATGTTCTCCCAAATAAAGGCACAAACAATGATGAGGATAGGCTCTATGAATAAACAAATAATTAATACTCTTAAAATTTGGGTAGTTGATTAATCAAAGTTATACAACCTAAAAGAGAAAGATATGTATATTAGTATTACAAATTGAGGCCTAAACATAAATCAATCAATGTTTGAATCCAAACTTTACAAGGTTAATTGAAAAATCAACATTGAAGACTAGGATTTGACCAAATAAGCTATAAAAGATTGGACAACATGACGACGTATAAACAAGGTCCAAATGGCATAAGTGACATGGTTTTAAACAATGGTTTTGGTTCAAGTCAAATGTGTTTTGAAATAATATGAATAGTATAATGGTGTTAACATGCTCTAATGATGTAATCAATGTTATGTTTTAAAGACTCAAAAGCAAAAATGATTTGACATATTTTGGGTAGTATAATGCTACCCTAATCAACTCAAATGACACACATAAAAACAAATTTAGAAAAAAATTATAAGGCTCAACTGTGGTGTAAAATGGACAAAATAATGCCTCTTTAAATAAAAGAGTGGGGTATAAACAAATTGGTTTGGACGTGGTTATAAACAAACACATTAGTTTTATTCTAAAGACCCCAAATAATAAAATGACAAAATACAATTAAGTAAATCACCCTAAATCCTACCAAGGGTGTGGAAAAGTCAAGTTGACTAAAACTAATTAGTTTTTTATTATTCTAGATGGATCAGATGCATAAGTATTTCACATCAAAAATGCAAGAGAAACAACATGTCAATTGGTTTCACGACACTTGGCTTGTTGTAAAAAGGTCTTTCCCTTATTTATAACCACTATATCCATCACTTGATCAGTGTAGTGTAATCTCCAATGTGCTCATACCTTTTAGGCTTAACCCTAGTGCTAGGAGAAGGTTTAACTATTCAAACCTCCAACCCTAGTAGGGTGATCCCAATGTATATACCCCCCCTCATTGAGAGGGGTTGAAGATAATGCTAGGAGATGAATTCCTAGGTCAAAGCTTCCCTAAAGAACTTGTGAGAAGTAATTAAGTCGCCCTCACAATCCAATATGCAATGAAAGTAAAAGAGCTTTAAAGGTTGTTTCTAGATCACCCAAGCCATATAGGTCTTAGGGAGAGCCTTTACAACTTCTCTTTTATGCCTTTGGATTAAGGCACTTTGTAATGAAATCGGCACTTTTAATCCTAAAATTTCCTTAAAGGGGATGGATGGGAGAGCATACACGCATAACTCCCTATTTATTTAAGTAAATCTGATTTAGGCAAATAATAATAAAAACTTTGTAAAAACTTGAAGTGTGTTTAATTTTAAACCACTAAACAAAATATGTGGTGATGTTCTTTATCCCCTTGGATTTAAGTTGTGAAATTTGGAAGAATAATCAAAACATTTAACACAAACATGCAAAATTTTATTATAAAACCTAAAATGAAATGCCTACTTCATTTTAAAACATCCCAAAAGAAGTGTGAAAGAACTAATTAAGCTTGTTTTGAGGATTTTTCAAATGGGCCCTACACAAAAAAGTTCAACACTTTGTTTATCCTTGAACCTAATTTATCAAATGACATAAGCAACCTTGAAGGGTAAAATCTATCAATCTGAAGGCAAGACCCCAAGAAAATAAATGCATTAAATTAGACTTGGTTAGCAACTTGATTTTGTTAATAAAATATGAAATTTTAAGGTAAACTAATAGCATATTTTAAAAATTTAGGATAAAACACATGGTTTTTACAAAAATCATTAAAAATGGAGTTTGTATGACTCCAAACCAAGCTTTAAAAAATGGCTTATTAGCTTGCTACCCTGCACAGTGACCATCAATGATTATACTTAACTGTTGATGGTTTTCCCTAACCATCAATGATTGAAAATGACCATAGGTGGTTACATTGATTGTTAGCAGGTTATTATTTAAACATGTGACAAAGAAAAATGGCAAAAAAAGTTAGAAAATCAGATTTAAAGAGCTTTAAGCATCCACATGAAGATCTAAAAGGTGTATAATAATATTCTTACTATGTGGGATGCATTAGTCCTATTGGGCATGCCATTATGTAGATTAGTAATTTGACTCAAGAGAAGATGTTTGGTATCGTGTTAGTTCCAAAATGATATCAAATTTAAAGAAACACACTAACTAGCATAAAATCTCTAGGCCTAGTTACTAGGAGGAACTTAGTGAGAAAAAACCATTTGAAAACACAACCAGAAATGGAAAGAAATGAGATATATGAACATAAAACACAAATTTATTACCAAATATTTGATTTTTCCAAAAGGCTCCTTCATTGGCTTGCTCGATTTATGCTTCAAGACATATTCATCAATGGAGTGTGGCTACCTTCATCACCTCTTTGCACCATTGGTTTTATGATGGCTTTGGCTTGGCTCAATAATTGGGAATTATAACAATAATTACACAAGGCTTTGGAATGATTTATGAATCATAACTTTACACCAAGATAGCTTTTCAGTATTATAACTTTATGCTATTCAAGATTTTTTTAAGGCATTTAGGCATAATAACTTTGCACCAATATAGCTTTAAAAAATGATCAAAATGAACCTAAACCATCCATTTAAATATGAAGATGTGTGGCTAAGAATCCATTCATCAAGATGAAGATGTGTGTCCTTCTATCATCCTAGGCTTCCTAAACACCATTTGGAGATTTTTATTCAATCACCATCTTGTTTTTGGCATACAAGGCATTTCTCATTCTTTGAAAAGACTTTTCTATGCTTATATTTTTTAACATCTTCCCAAACAAGGGAAAACTATCGACACCTAAAACATGCCATCAATAACCTCCAATGATCATTTTGACCAATTTATATCAAATTATCACAATTTGACCTAAAACACTAAAACACATTAAATGATTTTAAATTTTTATATAAAAGAGCTTATTTTTTCTAGAGTATCACTAAATGAAGCAATGTAATTTATGAGGTAGCTAACTTTGATCAGATCATTTCAAGTCAAAATGACATTTCACACATGGGTACTCTAGATTGCTCTTTTCTACAAAATTTCTTGCATGTGACATGTGCCCTTGCTATTTTGTGTTGGCAACATCCTAAATGGGATAATGGTTAACATCACATCCTAATTCCAATCTAGTCAAATTTCAAGCCAATAATATGACATTATGACTAATTTGATTAATTTATCCACCAATTGCCAAGATTTGCACCAAATTTGATAAATCATGTTTAAGACTAATTAATTTGGATCAAGAGCCTAATTAAGAAATCCATGGAACTTGTTGAATATTTATTTTTGGAAATAGATATTGAATAAATACATCATCAAAAGACATCATTTCTTGGGAAGACATCCTTAGGCCATAAATGTATAAAATATCAGGATTAAGCCCTCCCATACCTCATTGAGACCTTCCATGTCTCTTTAATTCATCTCTATCCCAAATATTTATGAGGACATTTATTGAATTTGGCCTCTAAAATTAAATGGATTCTTAGCCATACATTTTAATATTGAGATGGATGGTTCAGTTTCATTCTAATCATTTTCAAAAATATATAAATATAAGTCCTTTCCTATTGATTTTTAAGGTATCATGGTACAAAGTTATTATGCCTAAATATCTTCAAAAAATCTTAGATAGGGTAAATTTATAATTCTAAAAAGGCATTTTGATGCAAATTTATCATACACAAATCATTCCAAAGCCTTATGTAATTAGTGTTATAATGCCCAATTATTGAGACAAGCCAAATCCCTCATAAAGCCAATAGTGCCAAGAGGAGATGAAGGTAGTCACATACCATTGATGAAGATCTCTTGAAGCACAAGCCGAGAAACCCAACTAAGGATCCATTTAGAGAAATCAAGGATTTGGTAAGAAATTTATGTTTTGTGTTCATATTTATCATTTATTTCCATTTCTAGTTGTGTTTTCAAATGATTTTTCCTCACTAAGCTCCCCTTAGTGACTAGGCCTATATGTTTTATGTTAGTGTGTTTTTTTCAATTTTATTTCATTTTTAAACTAAAACATGTTGAGTTGTGGAGCTAAAAGCTTCACCAATGAGCTGATGTGGAGGTTGCTGGGTTACACAGTAATCGACATCGGTCATCCTCAAAGTTAGAACCAACCGACATCAGTTAGGGGTCGATCAACATCAGCGGCATTGGTTAGAACCAATTGACATCAGTTAGTGGTTGGCAGGCATCAGTCATCTGTAGATCGACACCAACTTTTGTGCATTTCTAGACATTTCTAGAAGTGCTAATTTTTAGGAGAACAATGAGTTTGCATGTAATTTTATGTGAAGACTAAAATTAGTCTTGAGTCTATGTTTCTAATTATTGTTTACTTTGGGTTATATTTAAGAGACCCATGGGGTAGTATTGCAAATAGTGTAAGATCTAGTTGATTTGTAAGGAGCAAGATCAAGAAGATTTGCCAAGTGCAAGGAGCAAGATCTAGTTGATCTGCAAGGAGCAAGATCAAGAAGATCTGTGGAAAGGGTTGATTGTAATTGATTGAGAGAGAGAGAGAGAGAGAACTCTTGAGGGAGAATTACTGTACATCTTCGAGGTGTGGAGGAGAGGGAGATTTCTTCATTGTATTTCCTTCTGGAAAAGTTTAATATAGATTGCTGTATTATTTCTTGTATCTCTTATTCTTTGTTGTTTCTGATTTCTAGTTACTTATTACTTCTGGTTTCAATTCCGTGTTTAGTTGCTTATACAAAATTAATCAATTGTTGTCTAAGATCCTAACAAGTGGTATCAGAGTGAGATCCTAACAAGTGGTATCAGAGTTAGAGTGTGTTAATATTTGTTGATTACAGGATTCACTCACAAGGGTTTATGATTGAGTGGGAGTAAAGCAATGGTAGAACAAAGTAAACTAAGAATGGAGAAATTCAATGGTAAGAATTATCAATTATGGAGGATGCAGATTGAAGATTATATGTATTAGAATGATCTATATTTACCATTGGGTGGGGTTTCAATGAAGGCCACATATAAGAAAGATGAAGAATGGAATGTTCTTGATAGAAAGGCTCTTGGATTTATAAGGTTAAGCCTGGCATCTTCTATGATTTCCAACTTATCACAAGCAAAGACAATGGTAGAGTTAATGGATAATTTGGCAAATTTATATGAAAAACCTTCAGCTTCAAATAAGGTATATCTTATGAAGTAATTATTTAATTTGCAAATGCAGGAAGGTGGATATGTATATAGTCATCTTAATGATTTCCATATAATTGTAAATCAGTTAATTTCAGTCAAAATAGTTTTTGATGATGAAATTAAGGCTCTCTTAATCTTATGCTCTTTACCTGAAAGTTGGTATAGTTTGGTAATGGCAGTTAGTAATACTGCATCTGCTTCAAATATCTTGAAAGTTGATGATGTTGTTAGTGTAATCTTGAATGAAAAAAATTGTAGGAAAAGCACAGGGTAAACATCAGGTAATGCTTTAAGTGTTAAAAGTAGGGGATGGCAAAGAGAGAAGGGAAAGCAAGGGAAATCAAGGTCAAAGATGGGAAGTAGATCCAAATCCAGAAATGGAAGAATAACATGCTGGAATTGTGGAAAGAAAGGGCATTCAAAGAAAGATTGCTAGTTGAAGGATAGAAAAGAAGATTAACATGAAGGTAATAAAGAAGCAAAAGATGCAGGTATTGTTGCATAGGATGCTCTTATATTTACCTTAGATAATAAAGTAGAATCTTGGGTTTTAGATTCTGGTGCCTCTTTCCATGCAACCCCAAATAGAGAATTTTTCAATGATTATGTCCATGGAGACTTTTGAAAAGTTTATTTAGTGGATGATGAGCCTTGTCAAATTGTTGGCAAAGGAAAAGTACAGCTGAAATTGTAGAATGGCAACACATGGGTGTTGAAGGATGTCATGCATGTACCCATCCTGAAGAGGAATCTGATTTCTATAGGAAAGTTGGGTGATGAGGGTTGCACAGTAACTCTCACAGCTGAATCTTGGAAAGTTTCCAAGGGTGTACTTGTATTAGCAAGAGGTAAGAGAGTAGGTACACTTTATCTATCTACTTGTATTACTAATTATTCTCCTTATATTTTATCTACTTCAGATGTGGATGCAAAGTTGTGGCACTATAGGCTTGATTACATGAGTGAGAAGGGAATGGATGTTCTTAAGTCAAAATGTAAGCTTTTAGATTTGAAAAGCATAGATCTAGATTTCTATGAGCATTGTATTTTTGGGAAATAGAAGAAAGTGAGGTTTTTCAAAACTGGGTCAACAAAGAAGAAGCACAAGTTGGAGCTTGTTCACACAGACGTGTGGGGACCAGCTCAGGTAGCTTCTCGTAGAGGATCACAATATTATGTTTCTTTCATTGATGATGCTACAAGAAAGGTATAGGTTTATTGCATAAAGAGGGAATCTAATGTTTTTGACACATTTAAGAAATGGAAAGCCTTGGTTTTTAATGAAAAGGTGATGTATAGTGATTAGTTCAAGAGGCTAAATAATTTTGAGTAGGGCAATCTTGATTTGGAAGAGGTTATGTTCCAAAATGAGCTCGCAGGTAAAAATCATCACTCATAAGAAAACATAGAGACTGACGTCAGCCAGGTAAAAATTGATGTCAGTCAGGTAGAGACTGATGTCGGTCAGGTGGAAATTGATGTTGGTTAGGTGGAATCGACATCGGTCAGGTGTAGACTAAAATCGATCAAAGATGACGGAGATCGGTCGCTGTCAAAAAATTTAGGTAGACAGCAAGCTGTCAATGAGTCTCAAATGTCCATAAGGAGGTTTGAAAGGGTAAGTAAGCCTCTAATTCATTATTCCCCTTCTTTATACTACTTGTTGCTCACTGATGGTGGAAAAATAGAAAGTTTTGATGAGGCAATGCAGGTAGAATATAGGAAACAATGGGAGCATGGCATGAATGAGGAAATTGATTCCTTAGAAGAGAACCAAATGTGGGATTTGGTTGAGTTGCCAGTCAAAAAGAAAGAAATGAAAAACAAATGGCTTTATAGGTTAAAGGAAGGAGAGAATGGTCAAATGAGACATAAGGATAGGTTAGTATGTACTAGACCTGATATTACCCAAGCAATGGGAATTGTTAGCAAGTTTATGGCCAATCTAGGAAAAGAACACTGGAAAGTAGTTCAGTGGATTCTCAGATATCTGAGAGGGACCAGCAGTAGGCATTTATGCTATGGAGGGTTAAACACTTTTCTACATAGGTATGTAGATTCAGATATGATAGGTGACTTGGATGGCAGGAGAAGCACCACGAGATATGTGTTCATTGTTGGTGGAACGGTGGTTAGCTGGATTTCAATTTTGCAAAAGGTTGTTGCCTTGTCTACTATAGAGGTAGAATACATTGCAATCATAGAGGCTAGCGAGGAAATGATTTGGATGACTCAGTTCATGGAAGAGTTGAGAAAGGAGTAAGAGAGTTGTAGATTGTATAGTGATAGTCAAAGTGCAATTCATTTGGCAAAGAATTCAGCCTTTCATTCAAGAACCAAACATATATAGCTTAGGTACCACTTCATTAAATAGGTATTGGAGGATGGATAGTTGAAGATAGAAAAGATCCATAGGGATAAGAACCCTATAGATATGTTAACAAAGTTGGTAACAAAGGAGAAGTTGAATCTTCATTCAACTTTTGTTGGTCTTCAAGATTGAACTTGAAGAGGGAGAAACAAGCTAGAGATATTTAGAGGATGTTGTTGTATAAGTACAAGTGCAACTATTTATCTCCAAGTGGCAGATTGTTGAGTTGTGGAGCTAAAAGCTTCACCAATGAGCTGATGTGGAGGTTGTTGGGTTACATAGTAACTGACATCAGTCATCCTCAGAGTCAGAACTAATTGACATTGGTTAGGGGTCAACTGGCATCAGTGGCATTGATCAGAACCAATTGACATCAGTTAGTGGTTGGCTGGCATCAGTCATCTATAGACTGACACTGATTTTTGTGCATTTTTAGACATTTCTAGAAGTGCTAATTTTTAGGAGAACAACAAGTTTGCATGTAATTGCATGTGAAGACTAAAATTAGTCTTGAGTCTATGTTTCTAATTATTGTTTGCTTTGGGTTCTATTTAAGAGACCCATGGGGCAATAATACAAATAGTGTAAGATCTAGTTGATCTATAAGGAGAAAGATCAAGAAGATCTGCCAAGCAAGGAGCAAGATCTAGTTGATCTGCAAGGAGCAAGATCAAGAAGATCTGTGAAAAGGATTGATTGTAATTGATTGAGAGAGATAGAGAGAGAACTCTTGAGGGAGAATTACTGTACATCTTTGAGGTGTGGAGGAGAGAGAGATTTATTCATTGTATTTCCTTCTAGAAGAGTTTAATACAGATTGTTGTATATTTTCTTGTATCTCCTATTCTTTGTTGTTTTTGATTTCTAGTTACTTATTACTTTTGGTTTCAATTATATGTTTAGTTGCTTATACAAAAGTAATCAATTATTGTCTAAGATCCTAATAAAATGATACGAACCATCCTCTCTTGAGTCAAATTACTAGTCTACACTTTATTTCTCAAATTTTAAAAATGAGTAGGGATTCACCATACTCAGGTGGAGGATACAAACTTAGCCAAAAGTAACTCAATATATAGAGCATGTGAGAGAGAACAGAAGAAGGGTATAGGAGAGAGAGAGTAGACAAGTGTCATGTGACTTATAAAAAGATTAGGATTTATATAGATATATTAGTATGTTTCAAAATCCATGTGTATCTCCTTTGCATATTTTGCAACTCTCTGAGTGGTGTGGGAGTTGAAAATCTTATTTGACACCTGACTAGCTTCTTGAAACTTCTCTTATTCATGACATATTGAAGTAAAAGTGGAATTCTTGATGGTTAGATCAGTTTATAATACCTATTTTATATTATATTAATATCTCTCAATTGACCCCAATAGATTCACTTTGACACATCACCTCTTTCTCTTTCAAGGTGTCTAGATGACTCTTCATCTCCTTAGGCCTATTTTTTACACAAGTTTCAAAACTTGGTTTTAGTTGCTTTAGCTCATCCAAAATTCATGGAGAGTCTATTTACATAATATTAGACCTAAAAAAATTCATTTTGAGTCATCAAACTATGCCCAACCATTCATTTTCTACCAAAATCCTTAAATAGGCCTCATTTATTGTAGCCTTAAAATGATGCAAACATCTGTGTGTGGAGAAAATTTAAGAAAATTTTGAGAATATTAGGTCATATTATAGTACCGTCTATGTATTTATAACTCCAAGTTCAATTTTATTCTCTAAGAGTGAGTGGAGATGTCCCTTTTACCCTTTATCTCTCCTAACTAGGCATTAATTAGGCCTCCCTGCCAAGAGAGTGAAAAATGATTCTATAGACTCCCCACACATGCCAAACCCAAAAATATCATTTTATTCAGTTATAAAACATCCTCCCCATCATCCTTATGAAAATTTAAGTTTTAACTCATTATATGGACATGTAAAATATTAAAGACCAAACTTTTTATCCATAATATGTATGATTATATATAGTAATGTACTAACCAATGGCATGGGATGATTATTATGGTAGTATTAAACATTTTATGGGTATTTTGTAAATTTTTATTCATCCAAAGGCATAAATATTTATTTTTCTCTTATCAGGTCCTTATGGCTCTTTTAAGTAGCCTAAAAGTGCTTCAACTTCTTAAGGATGGTTCATAAACCTCATAACATGAAACCACCAAATAATTCAACAAATTGGAAGTTCACTAAGGTAGTTAACATACCATAATATCTCATTGTCCCATGTATCATGTGTGATCCATACAAACCAAGAGAAAGTAGCCTCTTAAGTTGAAACTAGGCATTCTATGGGGTCTGGGAATAAATGAGGTTCGTAGGTGCATGTTCCTAAGTTTGGTTTAGGATCCAATGATCTCAAAAGGTCTAATAAATCCATATTATCACTTTTTAATATTTATATAACCCTTATATCTCCATCATATCCCTTGTACTCTCATTGCTTTAAGTGTAGGGTTTGTAGGCCAACTTGCTCAATATACCCTAATGGGTTGTATTATTCTATTAATATTATTTATAGGGGTCTGAAAATTCATTAAATACATGTATGTGTCCCTCACTATCCTCTTAAGACTACCAATTATCACTCTAACTACAAATGACTACCTCTCTCAAATGTTTTCCAAAACAAGGTTTGTGTCTTTGCTTATGTCTACTAAGATTGTATAAGATATGTCATGTTTGTTTTGGTCCTAGATAGAGTATGATGATATGATGGACCAAATTTATCATAGTTTAATCATAATCAAACATCATATTTTCCTGATATATTTATATATCCTTATACACTCTCAAGTTCACAATTCTTCTTAATTGGATAGGTAGATTTATGCTTAGATTATTGTGTAACAAATTTCCTTATGATCTGTGTATCTCTTGTTTAGAGATATTTATTCTAACTTATTTTATAACTTTTACTCTCCTTTCCATAGTTTAAACACTACATAGATAACAATCTCAGGTTTTGAAAACCCTAAGTTTTAGAAGGTCCAAAAAGTGACTGTGTGCACTTATTTGGAAAGGGTCTGTAGACTTTGGTATTTTTAGGACCCTTATTAAAAAATTGGATCTATTCAAACTTTTAATCAATATATTTACTAACTACATATATTATTAAATTCCCCTATCTCTATTTTTTCATCATTATCTCTATCTAAGACAACTTTTCACCCTGACTGACTATAGGTGTTGTTTGAGAGGTACTGACTATGATTTAGGTATTTTTAGGTATTTTTTATCACCTTTAAAACTTCCAATATATATGTATCATATTTTTACTAAGTTATTAAAACATTTCTCAATGCCTTAAACTCCAAACTCATGAATACTTATGTTCAAATACCAATCCTTCACTAGGCTAGCTGTAAAAGTGCATTTGAGAATTCTAAGTGTATGAGATATTTTATTGCTTTCAAAATTTAATATAATTTTTTTAAAAATACTCCATAATTTTTTTATTTAAGTATTTATAAACTTTAAATTTTTTAAGGTTTCAATCCTTACCCACATTCATTATTCAAGGTAAGTTTGTCTGACAACAAGTTGTAGGTGGTCGTATGCCTGAAGGATTTGACTATAACTTATCATTTCATGAATTTTAATTATAATTATATGAATTAAAATTATTATATAATTATTTATTTTGTGTATTAATACTCTTTTTAGTGTCTTGAAGATCCTTTCTCTATCTACAATCTCACTGTCCAAGACAACTTTCGTAACAAGGTGTAGGTGAATGCTTGCAAAGCCAAAATGCACATGGTCTAAGTAGAGATTATAAATTATAACATAAATTATTAAAGTGTTAAAAATCACTTAGGTAGTTATTATAATTTCCTTATATATCCATATATAATCTTTAAGGTTTCTCAAACCTCTATGTCCCCTTAACCATGCCTATAGTACTATAAGTGTATATTCAATATAATTAACCTGCCATCAACTCTTTTTCATTTTATTAATTTTAAAAATTAATTATTAAATACAATTTTAAACTTTAAACATCACCATAATGTTTTAATTCTCAAATAAATAACTCATAATCTTGACAACATTAGATTCACCTTGGGATTATAAACCCACAAGTCTGTAGGTGATGAGGAATGTAAACCTTGTGTATAAACCTTGAAGTGAAATTTATGGATATTAGGGATTAAATATAATTGACTAAAAATTATAATCATAAAAAATAAACCTCAATTTTCTCTTAAACACTATTTAAATTCATCAAAACAACTAAACTTGCTATGCAGGTAAAACACAACCCACCATGTGAATGGAGGTATGTGACCAGCTTGAACTTGTGCAGAGTATATAACTAATAAAGAAACCAATAATTGATTTAGGAGATATTATATGACCATAAAAAAAAATTAAAGTGTATTATAACACTTTGAGAATGTCTACAACACATAAAAGTTACTAGTCACTTGAAAACTGCTCAAGAACCACTTTTCATGCCAAAAGGACATACACATGTGCCACCATGAATTATGAATATGTGTTATGAATATAAAAACATTTTATAACCTATTAAAACTATTTTTCATGAAACCATTAATTCATATTTTATAGTAAAATTACTCCAAACTTATCTTATGGGGTTTTAAGCCTTCAAAACTCAATCTATCTTCTTAGTGATTGTTCATAAAGATAAGGGAACCAAAACAAAAACCAATGACACAAATTTAAATAAAATATGGGTCCCAAAAATTATCCAAAATATTATCCCACATATATACTTATGCGGCCTATACCATCTGATTGAAATCTGCCTTCACTAGCTTATGAATGGAGTGATGGGAGAGAGAAGAAGATTTATGAAAATATGAGAGTTAAAACTTCAATCCAAGTTTTTTTATTGCCTATATAATATTAAATGACATTATTAAACTATTTTAACTTGCACATGACTTCTAAAATTTCATACAAATTCTCTAACTCCTCTAATTGGCAATGAATTTAAAGAATCTAACTTTATTCTAATTCCTCTGATAGGTGAAATAATTAAGTAACTACTCAAATATAATTGTAATTTTTATGTTATGTATTTTTAAGTTATGTAACTTTTAAAAACACAAATATTATCCAAAATCACCTTTTCACTCATTTTCACAACTTAGAGATAGCAAATGGAACTTATAGTTTCCAAAACACCATGAAATGTTAGGACAAAGTGTTTAAGACATAAAATGACATTAATAAACCCATAATAACCTATTATACAACTTTAAAATGACTTATTTCCTCATGACATACCTAAACCACTATATGACCAAAACATAAAATTACTTTAACTTCTCCAAACTAACCTTAAACCATGCTAACAAGGTTAAATGAATACTATAGGGATCATATAGAGTATGAAAATACCATATTAAAGGTTTAAATTTATATGGGGTGACCAATTTTACTTAAAGTTAAATTTGGTCAACATTCTTGGCAATTCATAGGGGTAGCATGCCTTTAATGCTAATAGGACCAATTGCCTTACATATCTATTAGATAATGGAGTCTCGTGCACTCAATTTAAGACTTAAACAAACTTCAAACAATTTTTTCACTTGGATTTTCACCCTTTGAGGAGATTTATTATCTCTCCTCATCTAAGTGGCACAATGGAAACAACTCTAGACTTGTGGGTAGCGTAATGATGAGGTGAATATCTAGGTAGGGATAGCTCCCTTAATGTACCAATTCGGATCACTACTACACCTAAATTTTTTTAGGGGAAACAAGGAGAGATAAATGAAAGAAAACTATCCTAATGGAGGTGATACACCTAATATATTTATGACTTCCAATTAGCTTCATCTTACACTTGAAACCATGAGACTAACCAAACATATACTTCTCTAATATACATCTTATCACATCAATATTACATTATGAGGTTATGGATGAATATTTAGGCTAGGAGGACTAGAAAAGATGAATTTAATGGAACTATTGAATAGACTAACTCACTCAATCTTGACACGTCCTAGAACAATTCACATTCCTTTCAAGAAGAATCTTTCCAACTATAAATAGATGATAGAATGAAACAATCATGCTAAGGAAACAACAATTATCACTTATGCAAAATCAAACATTCTAAATTAAAACACTAATAATAGTAATGGAAGAGGTAAAAATCATTAGTCTTATTAATGAAAATGTATGAAAATTAGTAGGGATTCACCATACTCAGGTGGAGCATAAGTTACAATGGCCAAAATGGCTAGTTCTTATAGAACTTGAGAGAGAGGAGAACATATAAGTTCAAAGGTCACAAGGAAACTTTTCAAGATTAAAAAATGAGTTAATTTTGAATTATAAGAGTATATGGTATGAGAAATTCAATTTTAAGAAGCACAAGTGTCCATCCAAGTCATAAAATGCATGAAAAGTGGCATGAAACTTCTCATTCTAGCTTAGAAAATTACCTTCACGATCTGGACCTATTTGAACATCCCAAAACTGATTAAGGATAGGTCTGATAATTAGAATTAAGGGGAATGATTTAAAACATGCCTCTCTATGTATTTTTTGTAGTCTTAGTCATCTAAAAGCATCTGGTAATGAGCCATCACTACTTGCACTCTAAGAAACTCTTCTTTTATGCACCCTGGACATTTGGCTTTCAAAAAAGGCATAAGTTTTCCATGAAAATATATGGGGGGGAGTGGATAACCATGGCCTTATAATCATTATTCACATCTTATAATCAGCTCACTTCATGTTTTCCACCCTTCTCACTAGCTTGTCCACTATGTCAGTCTAGGCCATCACTTAGAGCTCAAAACTACTTACTATTTATCAAAAATTAGTCACAATCAACTATAGATCAAAAAATCTTTCAGGTGCCTTCCATATTTTCTAAGACTTGAATTCAATGAATATAACCTCATTTAATCTCTCCAAACCATGTTTTACCTACACTTCTCATGCTTGGAATGAAGTCTATTACCAAAGTTGTCAGGATTATCCTCCATGGTGACCATATAACTAGCCTATTGATGCATATTTGTGGTGAAAAGAGGCATGTAGGTGTAATTTGAGGCCAAAACCTTCATAAAAACTCATATTGATGGTTCCCTTTATCTCATACATATTATTTAGCCATCAAAACCATTTAAACATGAAGGCATGGGTTGGAATTGTAACATTTTGTGCTAGGTCACTTTAAAGGTGAAATCTTGTAGATTTCAATGAAGGATTTTAGTGTCGTGGTATGTAACTTTGAGGTTTCAAACTACCAAAATCCATCATCCCTCTACCCTTAATATTTTCCAAGGTTCTTGTACCATGTAGGGGTTGTAAAGTGAAGTCACTAGGAGTGATCAAAACTCAAAATAACATTGTTATGAGACCTATTCAAAAGAGTTAGGTGTTTTATTTTCTCATTTTAGGTACACAAGGCCTAAACACAGTCATTATTCCTTTGTGCATGGTTCTTAGCTTCCATTTGTCAAATAATCTTCTACATGAGTCAACCATGATCCTTCATATCATCCTAGGAATTCAAAAGAGTTTCAACCTATCTAATATTCTCCATGTAGGTACTTCTATATCTCTACCAATACCCCTATAGGTACATATTTTATATATGGATAGTAAATGCAAACATAGATAGTTTACAAGATGTATGAATTCTAATGAAGTTTTTAATCCTTTTATAAAGGTTTGAAATAGGATAATTTCATCAACAAAGGATTTTTTCAACTCAGCTACACCCTTTCAACATGATTGACTCTCATGAGATACCCCTATAGGTGTATGTCAAGTTTTTTGTAGGTAGTGAGCATGATTGGTGTGATGGAATAATATTTGGCCTTCAAAGGGTTTTAAGCTTATTTCCATACCTCTAAATATATTATATAAATTAATAAGTACCTAAAACAAGTTTCAATTACCTCTTTTCAATGTGAACTCCTTCTTTCAAACCTCTATTACAGAGCAAGCAAGAATAACAAGTGTCTATTTGTGTGGTATATGAGCTTTTTAACTATTAATAATGATTTGGAGACTAAAAATAGAAGGTAAAATAAATTATCAGAGAATTAAAAACATATAAATTAATCTATCACTACCCCATAGAGCATTATCAAAGCATGAAAACCTTGGAAATGATGAAAACCTACCAATAACATAAAAAGGGATTAGTCTAAAAACTTGAGGTGATTAACTCTTTAAATCAACTCCAAACTTGAAACCAAACATGGGAATAATTTAATTATGGAGACAAAATCATCTAAAAACAACATCATCAAGTGAGTTGTATGAAATCCCTCAAAACAAGGCAAAACCTATATGGTACACAAATTAGAAAACAAACTAGAAAGGTCAACTTCTTAGGAATGGTTCCTAAAGTACATGTCACCATTATTTTGCAACCAAATGTCAAATTTAAAATTAATGAGTGTAGAATACACTTGAAGAGCATTTTTCATAAAACCTTTCATACTAACCATACCAAGTGAAAACATGAAGACCACTTTTGCTTACCAAGCCTAGTAGAAGGAGAGATAGTGTTTTTCTTCATTTTTTGAGTTCCTAATCAAACTAATCACTGGATTGTGTGAAATACCAAAGGACACTCCTAAAATGTCTTGAATTGCATAAATCTATACAAGTCTATACAACTCAAGAAAATTACCCTTTTTCTTAGGAACCTACCACTTTTTAGTTATAAATGGTTGATTAAGACATATGAGTACACATGAGACATGACATCACCTATTATAACCTTCACATTTTCTTTAGAATCCATACAAAGTCATTAAATGTTCAATTTAAACCCTTAAAATTACTCAAAAAGACATATTAACTAATAGGACTAATGACCAAGGATAATGTATCATTAAATGGCATCAATTAACATATAATACACCCTATTATATCCATATTAGACACCTAAAATACCTAAAAGTCAAGTTTTTACCTATAGGGGTCCTAATTTGACCTACAGGGTCAAATTTAGTCAACAAATTGGTGACTCGTAGGGGTAGTATACTTGTTATGCTAGCTAGACCCATAACCTTATTAGTCCATTAGGCTTAGGGAGTCATCTAAATTTTGAGACACAATATGAGGACCTTGACAATAAGATTTGATCAAGACAATACCAATGCCTAACTCAACCACACAAAGTAAAGGACACCCACAAAACAAAGAAAACAATCTAATTATACAAACACATAAATGTGCTCAAGGCACTTAGGGGAATCAAAAAACAAAATATTATGCATAACTAAAAACTAAGCATACCTCCTTTTTAGGATCAAAATGAAAGTTTCTTGAATCTTCTTCTTCATGAGATGAGTCATAGTGCCAAACATGTTTCTCCTTGAATTAGATGCTTTATAGATAAAACCTATTCCTTAACACTTTACTTGAGATAGCCTCAAGTAGATCATCTTTAAATAGGTATCTAATGTATATATATTCCTCTTTAACTTTTACACATACCTCATACTATTGCCTACTCTTCATCTCATGATCAACTTGTATCTCTTTAGTAGGCATGGCTTCAAGAGGGGTAGTTTCATGTTCTTTGGAAGATTGAGGCCAATAAGAGATTGTTCCATCCTTTAAGAGATGATTTGTTTCTCCCAGCTAGTTTAGAGGATTATATCTCATCTTGATGATTTCAAATATGTCATCATGAGATGCATATGCGTCTTGGAAGGACATATTCAAAATATTATTTTTCCTTTGCATACTCACTTAAAAACCAAGATTATCTTCTTCATTATTTACTAGATCATATCCCTCTTGAAGAAGAGTATAAGATAATCCAATTACTTTAAACAGTTCATCCCAAGGATGATTAGGAACTTGTTCTTTCCCATCTATCATATCTTGCATAGTGATGGAAGAACCAAAGACTATTTCTTCCTCTTTGTCAAAAGGAATACCATTTTCCAAATCAACCCAATCTAAAGATTCAACATAAGATACGACATCATATTTAGCATTTATAACATATTTGGGTATCTCAAGTTTCATCTCAACTTTTACAATAGGAATTTAGTTCCCAAGGGGTGCAAGATCTTCAATCTCCTTCCCTGTGATTCAAAGAGTAGGCATATTGAAGTCATGTAACTTGTCTAATGAGGCTGCTAAGGAGATAGGATTTATTGAAAAACTATTTCTTGGATTTCATATTAATAATAATGAGTACTAGGAGTAAAATAGGGATCATATTGAGGATAATAGGTTTCTTGAGTAAGGGTGGGAGGGGTTTGTATAGGATTAATTTCCTTCTCAAATTCACACTCTTTATCAAGAATTTTCTCCTTTTTTTTCCCCATGACTCCAATAAGTTATTCAAATTAGAATATTGGGAATAATATTATTTTCTTGAGTTATTTATTCACTTTGAGGAGTGGATTGATTACTCAATAAACTTGGAATCTCCTTAGGCTTGGATTCTCCACCTTGTCTCTAACTTGGAATCTCAGATCTAGAGGTCACTTTTTGAGGTAGGGATACAATTAGAGAGGGAAATGATGGATTGAGTTTGACTTATTTTTATAATGATATGGAATATTTTATATTAATATTATCCAAATCAATCTAAGTATAAATATTATCCTAAAAAATAAGGATTTTCTTTTCAACTCTCCCTTCCAACTGATTAGGAAAAGGATGACTTTGATAAGATTGATTGGGTTCATGAGTAGGAACCATGTAGGAATGATAGAAATCTTGTGGAATTATAAATGAAATATGATAGGTTTGTTGAGGCTGCCTTTCATGAATTCCTTTCATATCATCTAAGGATGAAAGTAGGCTACTCACATCTAGCATCTCACTTGAGAGCCTTTGTCAATTGGCTCTCTTAATAGGTTCCAAATCTCTTTTGACCAAATTAAATGTATATCTCAACTTACAAATAATATTAATAGGAAGCTCTATATCATATCCATTTTATTTTTCAATATCCAACATGTACTTCTCATAACTCAAAATAGTTTGCTTGAAGGTTGTAATGGACTGAGTTGAGAAGTGGCTAGGTTGATTAGAAGGAGCAAGACATTGAGAAGGATAGCTATAAGACTGATACACTTCATGAATAGGGTGATACACTTCATTTTTGAGCTGATACACTTCATTACAAGTATAATTAATAACTTGATATTATTGATAGGGAATGCCATAAGCTTAAAATGTCTCACCATCACCAACTTGTGTAAAATAGTGCTTAACACCAAGGTTAGCCATGAAAATTCATTAAGAAGAAAGAACACAAGGATTGGTTATTAAAAATATTCAAAAGGAATACCTAGGATACTTTACCAGCTGATGTAACTTTAGAGTCACTATTGATGCTTTGATAGATGCCTTTAAAGGCTGATTATTAAAAGACATCACCAAAAATCTTTCAGCCTCTTGGACTAAGAGTCCCACTAGGCATGAAAGAAACTATTATCACCTGTATTTTTACCCTTTGAGGAAATTTCTAAGGTATCCTCATCCAAGTGGAATAATGGAAACAAATCTAGACTTATGAGTAGCCTAATCATGATATTAATCTCTAGGTAGGGCTAGTTCCCTTGATGTATCACTTTAGATCACTACTAAACCTAAAATTTTTTTGGTGGGGGAAGGAGAGAGATAATTGAAAGAAAACTATCATAAGGGAGGTGATACACCAAAAATATTGATGACTTCCAACTAGCTATGTGTTACACTTGAAACCAAGAGACTAACCAAACATACACTTCTCTGATATGCATCTTCTCACATCAATATTACATTATGAGGTTATAGATGAATGTTTAGGCTAGGAGGACTAGAACACTTCTCCAATATGCATCTTCTCACATCAATATTACATTATGAGGTTATAGATGAATGTTTAGGCTAGGAGGACTAGACAAGAGGCCTTGAATGGAACTAGTGAATAGAATAACTCACTAAACCTTGACATTTACTAGAACACTTCACATGCCCTACAAGAATAATCTTTTTAACTACAAATAGATGACATAATAAAACAATAATTCTAAGGAAATAAGAGTTATCACTTATGTAAAATAAAACATTCCAAATGAAATCACTAAGAATAGTAATAAAAGAGGTAAAAACTAGTACTATTATTTATCAAAAGGTATGTAAATAAGAATGGATTCACCATACTCAGGTGGAGCATAAGTTATAATGGCCAAAATGGCTAGTTCTTATAGAAACTTGAGAGAAAAAAGAGAAGAGAGAAGTCCAAGGGTCATAAGAACACTTATGAAGCTCAAAAAGGAGCTAATTTTTCATGAGAAGAGTATATGGGATGAATTATGTAATTTTAAGAAGCACAAGTGCCCATCCAAGTCATAAAACTCATGAAAAGTGGCATGAAACTCCTCATTATGGATCATAAAATTACCTTCATGATTTAGACATGTTTAAAAATCCCAAATTAGATTAGGGATAAGTCTGATGATTAGAATGAAGGGAAAGGATTTCAAACATGCCTCTCCACACATTGGTTGTAGTCCTAGTTATTTGAAATCATCTTGGAATGAGTAATCACTGCCTGCACTCTAAGAATGTCCTCTTTCATGTACCCTACACACTTAGCATTCAAAAAGGCATTAGTTTTCCATGAAAATCTATGAGGGGGAGTGGATGACACTTATGAATACCCTTTATGGACATAGAATCATAATTCACACCTTAAAATAATCTCACTTGAAGTTTTCCACCCTTCTCACTAGATTGTCTACTATGCTAGTCTAGGCCATCACTTAGAGCTCAAAATGGCTTACTATTTGTCAAAAACAAGTCACAATCAATTTTAAGTTAAAAACTCTTATAGGTGTATTCCATATGTTCTAAACCTTGAATTCAATTAACATAACCCTCAATGAAGCTCCCCAAACCATTTTATACCTTCACTTACTTCTCATGCTTGGAATGAAGTCTATTACCAAAGTTGTCAAGCTTATCCTCTATGGAGACCCTATAACCAGCTTGTAGGTGCATATTTATGGTGATAAAGAGGCCTATAGGTGTCGTTTAAGGACAAAAACCTACATAAAAACTCTTATTTATGGTTACCTCTAGATTATACATGTTATTTATTAGCTATCAAAACCTTTCAAACATGAAGGCATGGCATGGAATTGTAACATTGGGTGCTAGTTCACTTTAAAGGTGAAATCATGTAGATGTTAATGAAGGATTTCAATGTCTTGGCAGGTAACTTTGAGGCTTAAAACTACCAAAATACATCAACCCTCTACCCTCAATATTTTTTAAGGTTATTGTACCATGTAGGGGATGTAAATAGAATTCACTAGGAGTGATAAAAACTCAAAATAGCATTGTTATGAGACCTCTTCAAAAGAGCTAGGTGATTTTTTTCTTAGTTTAGGGATAAAATGCTTGAACACAATCATTGTTCCTTTGAGCATGGCTCCCAACTTCCATTTGCCAAATCATCCTCTATATGAGTCAACCATGATTATTCATAACATATTATGACTCTAAAATAGTTTCAACTTATCTAATATTCTCCATACAAGTACTTTTATATCTTTACCAATACCCCTATAGGTACATATTTCATATATGGGTAGTAAATGGAAACATAGATGATCTACAAGATGTATGGATTCCAATTAGGTTTTTGGTCTTCCTCTAAAGGTTTAAAATAGGATCCTTTCATTAATAAGGATCTTTTTCAACTCATTTACACCGTTTTAACATTATTGACCCTCATGAGATACCCCTATAGGTGTATGTCAAATTACTTGTAGGTAGTGAGCATGATTGGTGTGATGGCATAGTATTTGGCCTTGAAAGGGTTTTGAGATTATTTACATACCTCCAAATACATTATCCATAAAAATAATCACCTCAAAAAAGTTTTAATATCCTCTTTTCAACATGAACTTCTTCTTTTGACCTCTGTTACAGAGCAGGCAGGGATAACAAGTGATTTTTTATGTGGCATATGAGCTTGTCAACTATGAATATTGATTTAAAGACTAAATTTGGAAGGTAAAATGAATTAGGATAGAATTTAAAACATATAAATGAATATATAACTACCCCTTGGAGCCATTGTCAAAGTATGAAAACCTATCAACAACACATAAAGGGACCAATCTTCAAACTTGAGGTGATTGGCCCTTTAAATCAACTCCAAACCTGAAACCAAGAATTGGAATCATTTTATGAGGGAGACAAAATAATCTAGAAGAGTTATATGAAATCCCTCAAAACAAGACAAAACCTATAGGGTGTACAGATTAGTAAGCAAACTAGAAAGGTCAACTTCTTAGGAATGGTTCATGAAGCATATGTAACCAATCCTCTAAAACCAAACATCAAATTGAAGATGAATAAGTGTATAATAATATACCCCCAAGAGAATTGTTCTTTAAAACTTACATGTTAACCATAACAAGTGTAAACCTGAAGACTTTTTTTGCTTCCCAAGCTTAGTAGAAGGAGAGATAACATATTTTCTTATTTATTTTGAGTTTTTGATCAAAATGATCACTAAATTAAGTGTGTGTAAGACCAAATTACACCCTTTAAATGTCCACAACTTTAGAAGTTAGTACAAGTCTATACAACTCATGGAAATGACTTGAAAGGATATATTAACTAATAAGACTAACGAAAAAGGATAATGTATCATTAAATGACATCAATTAGAATATAATACATAATATTACATACTTATTAGTCCCTAAAAACACCTAAAATCCAATTTTTTTACCTATAGGGGTCCCATTTTGACATACAAGGTCAAATTTGGTCAACAAACATCACATAACAAATTGATTACCTTCATAACACACAAAACAAATATCACACTCAAAATAAATCAAGAAATCACATGTTATAAATCACTTAGGAAACATGCAAACAACATAAGCAAACTAGACTATATACAAACTAACCTTAGAAGAACTCTTCCTTCTGGATCAAAGGGGAAGCTTGCACAACCTTTTGCTCTATGAGATGAAAGAGGGAATGAATCAATTTGTCTCTTGGGCCTTGGTTTGGTTGTCTTCACCTCCTTCATACTTTCCAATATTATTGGTATGTATTCAAATTTAATGATGAAATATAAAAACATATTACCTATGAAGGTGAATTCTTATTGTATTTCAATAATGTCAATCTTATTGTGAGACTCCTCAGCTATAACCTTGTCCAACGATGTTTCATCTAAGCATTATTATTTGACCTATAGGGTCATAAATATCTTCAAGGATATTTTTATACCCTATACTATATTCATTATTATCATCCATGAAGACATCTTGTTCAATCTCCTTGTTCACATGAATTTCAACCTTGTAAAAACCTTCAATCTCTTAGAGAAGTTCAATATGTTTCTGCCAATATTTTTTCTCTCTCTTTCTCTTTAATAACCACAAATTAAAATTCATATTCTTGATCATTAAGAACTTCATCAAACTCAGCTTTCTTACTTGAAGAGTGTTTAACTTCAATACTAGTTGTAACTTGTGTGAGCTAGGAATTTGACTCAAGAGAGGATGGTTAGTATCATGTTAGTTTCAAAATGAAATAAACACACTAACAAGTATAACATCTATATGCCTAAGTACTAGGGAGAGCTTAGTCAATAAACATGAATAAAACATATAACTAAAATTCAAAATAAACCTTCTTTTACCTTCCTTAGATGCTTTAAAATGCTTGTTGTAGTGGCTTGCTTGGCTTGTGCTCATGAAGTCTTCATCTAAGGAGGATTGGCTATCTCCTCTTCTCCTTGGCACCTTGTGGATTTGTCTTGACTTGGATTGGATTGAATCAACAAATTTTCATTATAACACTAATTTTCATGAGCCTCTAAAGTCAATTTGTCATGGTAAATTTGCTTTATCCAAGCTTAGAAATGATGTTCATAGCCTCTCTATTTATAGATTTTTAATATTGATCAGAATCAACCTGAACCATCCATCTCAAGATTAAGATGTGTGGCTAATTATTAATCCAATTTTTAAATTAATTTTGATAAATAGGTTCATCAATATTTGGGATAGAGGATAAATTAATAGGAATGAAGGGATTTGATGAGGCATGAGAGGCATGAATCCTGATATTTGTGTCATTTATGGCCTAGGGATGTCTTCCCAAGAAATTAGGTCACCTGATGATGAAAATATTCAATATTCATTTCTAAAAACAAATTTTCAACAACTTTTCATGGAATTCTTAATTAGTCTCTAATTTGGTTTAATTAGCTCTTAAGCATGATTAAGCACTTTGTGCACAAATTACTTAAATTGATTAGAATGCCTTGTTATTGGGTCAAAATTTGACTAGATTAGAATTGGAAGTAAATTTTATATATGTTGGATCTGATATCTCATTTAGGATTTTATCAACAATAAATAACAAAGGCACATGTCTTGTGTAAGAGATTTGATAGGAAATAGCAATCCAAAGCACCTAGGTGTAAAATTGGCATTTTGACTCAGAATGATCTAATCAAAGTTAGCTGGCCCATAAATTGCATTACCCTATTTAATGATACTCTATCCAAAATCAACACTTGAATAGGTCAATTTTAACTCATTTAATGTGTTTTAGTATTTTAAGCCAAATTATGCCTTTTGGTGGAAATTGGTCAAAACCCTAGTTGGAGGTTATCTATGGCTAGATTTAGCCATCTATAATTTGCCCATATTTGGGAAGATGTTTCAAACCATAGGCAAAACAATGTATTCTCAAATAATTAGAGATGGCCTGTATGACAAAAAGAAGATGATGGTTGAAAAATAAAGCTCCAAATGGTGTTTTGAAATCCTATAATGATGCATCCTCGAGGGAGTGGTTGACACATTTGCTAATGGACAGTCCCTCAAAAATAATTAAGAAAAATGTGGAATTAACCCATGGCTGAGATTAATCCAAATAAGAAAATGGTTGCATGCATTGATGTAAAAAGGGTGTTGATTTTCCCAAAGGTAGTTATAGTCAGGAATAAAAGTTAAAATAATGATTTGCCCATAGGTAGTTATAATCATTAAGAGGACCTAGATTTGATAAAGATGATTTTGCCCTAGTTAGGGATTATTAGCAAGAATAACTCAAGGATATAACCTAGAATATAGATTAAAGATGAGTAGGTGAAAAGTAGTAAAAGAGATGGATAGAGGAATAAGATGTATCATTATAAATGATTTAGTTGTACCTTCTAATGAGGAGATACTCATATTTATTAGTAATGATATAACTTAGAATGATAATGGGTTGATTTGATCAAGGGTGGGATGGGAAGATGTGCCAAGGTGCCAAAGATAAACATTTGCAGCTCCATTGATTGTAGACCTTCCTAAAGCTAATTTTTACTATGCATGTGATGGTAGGCTTCATGATAGAACACCATGAAGACTTGGCCAAAATATGCATAAGGACTAACTCTCAATCCAATAAACACTTGAAAATAATGCACCAATGATAAAAACCATGATGATAATGTTAATGGATGAATATGGATAGACTCAATAATAATGTGTGCAAGGAATCAACCAATGCATACATATAGACCAAGTTGAGGCAATAGTGTTGAAATCAAACAAATGAGAAAATTAATAAAAAAATAAACAAAACATACAAAAAGCACACAAACAAATAAACAAGTTGAAATAAATAAACAAAAAAAATCCTAAAAACAAAATAAAAAATAAAGCATCCTAACAATGACTTTTCCCCAATAGGGTGGATTGAGGATAACTGACTAGGCTTAGATAACACAATTTTTTTGGATTTTAGAACTTTTATGAATTTTTTTCAAATTTTAAGGTGTCTTAACTCGATTGAGAATGATAAGATACCTACTCAATAAATGGCAAGAGCATTTGGATTAGGTTACTCGCAAAATGATAAGAGTGTAAGGAAAGGGGGACTAAGGTGACCTCAACATGAATTTAGAATGACCTACTTAGTCCATAAATGACCTCAAGTCATAGTAATTCAATCCACACAAAATGTGGGGGAAAACCAACTAGGTCCCAACAAGTTCTCAAATCTAGCAAATGGTCAATCAAATAAAAATAGTAATGGCAAGGTGATGTGTCAATGTATGGTAAACAATTGTTACCCCTAGTTTTCTCATAGGTGGTGTTAGATAGGATACGATGGAATAGGTCAATGATAATAATTTTCCCATAGGAAATTATAATTAGTAGCAAGATTGGTGAGACATTGATTTTCCCATAAGTGGTTATAATCAGGATCACATAAACAAGCTTGATACAAGATGAAAAATGAAATATATCTTGCCAGATTAACTATCACACTAATTTCATAGACTATCATTATAATCACAAATTTGATAAGAATTGAAACTTGATTGGAATCCTCCTATAAAAGGTATAGGAAGAACCAAATGAACCATGATCAAAATAGGATTGGGTAGGATGACTAAAAATAGGCTTTAGCCTAGATAGGAATTGAATGATAGGATATAAAATGGTAAGAGGGTTTTCCCCTAGGTGATGGGGTAAATGGAAGGATATACAACAATGAAAAAAGGATATGTAACAATGATAATGACAAGGAAATGTGAAATGGTATGGTTCATGGTTTTAGCCTAGATGTGGTTGTTGATTCTATTGTTCCTATTGATGGGGAGATGCACATCCTAATCAAAAAATTATACAAATAGAGTACTTGATCTTTTTAATTGATGGCCTACATCTCATCTAAAAAGCTACTCTATCAAGAATTTAATGTAGATTTAGATTTTGAGAATGTTGTTGTGATTTTCATTGGTCATTGATTTTGATTCCTTTAAACATGGAAAGAAGGTATATTTATAGCCTCTATAAAGGAAAGTGTGGCCATGGATGGTAAATAATTACAAATATTGGATGGTAGGTTTGATTGTGAAATGGAATAGTAGATGATAATAGAATGTGGAATGATTGGGAAATAAATAAAGATCAAGACGTTTAGTCACATGTAATGTTGCTAATTTTAGATTCGACATAAGTTTGGTTGTGGTGGGGCTAAAGATTTGTTCTCTCAATAGAACCACCAATTTTTTCTATTATTTGATATTGAGAGTAACCACCATCTAATTAGGTTGTATATAGGAAGCTATTTTTATTTGATCTTTGATTTTGTCTTCATCAAGTAGTGAAGAATTTTTGTGCTCAATTATTGGTGACTCAAAGAGGTTTTCACTAATGAAGTTTTCTTGATTATCTCATAGCACCTTTACGAAGGTTTAATTAAGTAATGTTTACTTTTGAATTTGATTATCTTTTAGAACTTTCAAAAAAGTTACACTAGAAGATGTTGAGTTCTAACTTTGATTGTCCCCTAGTGCCTCTGAAAAGGTTTCACTAGGAGAGTATTCTTCTACTATATGAATGTATTCTTGGCCTTCTTACTCTTATTCAAATACTATGTTTCCATAGATGTAGTTCAATAAAGTGTGATTTTGTCAATCCCAATCAATAATTATGGGAGATGGAATGTCAATGATATGTCTATTTTGGTTTATGGTAATGGCCTATAGAATGGTAATGGAATGGGGAGAGGATACACAATGCTCATAGAAGATACTAGGATAACTTGTGTCAAATCTAAATTACTCATCGTTAAAAATCATAGAAGGATCACAAATGTATTCAAATTGATCTACAAGGCATGCAAAACCAATATTGTAATAGCCACGAACATATTCTTCTTTTGAATCTGATCTTAACTCAAGGGACTCTGAATTCAATGTTGAGATTGATGTTGATTTAGATTATGATGGTAAATCTAATGTTAGGTCAAGAATAAAACCTGACTCTAACTTTGATTATTCATCTGATGGGTACTCTTTTACAATTATGTCTTGCTGAAAAATTTTCTTTGGATATGTAACGGCCTATGATGGCATAATGGGCTCCATAAAAATTGGGTTGTTAGAATGGGACTCCTCTAGGATGGGAAAAAGTTCAAGAGATGACTCCTCATAGAATGTCTTGTCAATAGGAAGCTCTTGAAAAATAGGCACATGGTCAAGGTAATTACTTTCCCAAAGGTATTTATAATCATTAATAAGTGACTTAACAAAGACTGGCTCATCAGAGTGAGGCTCCTTGACAACTGATATAGGATCAATAGGTGATTCATCACAAGATGACTTATCATAATTGGTTGTTTCAACAAAAACATCTTGAATTGGTTGGTTCTCTTGGCTTTGGTTTTCAATGAGTTATATGATACTAGTTTTGAACATAGTTTGGTCTTTAAAGGATTAGATTGATTAAGGTTTGGATGGGATTGGTTATGGATGAGGAATGACTTGTGGTTAGATAATGGTGGGCCTTGGGGAGCATGATTTCTCACATGAGCCAAAGGATGAATTCTTGAAATGGTAATGATAGGGAATTATCAGGATTAATTATTTGCACAAGCTAAAGGACTAGGTCATATAATGATGAAGGGGCATTGTGGAGCTTGATTGCTCACACAAACTAAAGGATGAGGTCTTGGTATAGAAATGGTTTGGCATTATGAAAATTGACTGATTGCATAAACCAAAGGATGAGGTATTGGTAAGGGAATAGTGTGACATTGTGGTCTTGGAATAGAAATGGTATGATGTAGTGGATCATTATTACTCACATAAGCCAAAGCATCCAAGTCTTCTTCATAAACCATATCATCCCAATCATCAGTTGGCTTATAAGCTAGTTCTTAACTTGTTCCCTGTAGTGATTATTGTAAAGAGGGTATGGATCTGTATGCCAAACAACATTATCTGTAGTTGGGTCTTTAAAGTCCTCCTTACAAGCCTCTTCATTCCAATCAAGGTCTCGATTTAGATTTTGTGGAATTTGACTATGTTCCCCATATGGAGTATTGCAGGGAGAATAATAAAACTCCTTAGAAAATCTCTCTATAGGGGTTCCTAGTGGGATTTTATGTGGCCATTCTATCATAAGTTGGATTGTATGTGACTCCACCATAAGTGTAGCTAGACATATCCATGTAAATGATGAAATCTTTGAAACAAAAAGCCTTAGAGTTTTATAAACTCTAAAAATTTGTCTAAAAGGACAAATGGTTTAAACTTGGTCTAGCTTAGTCGAAGGGGTGGAGTTGTATCTCCAATATGGTTTCAAATTGGATTTGTATCTCCAAAATGATTTTTACTAGGACTTGGCATAAAAAATTCTAACATCAAATGTCTAATGGTAAATGTCATACGTAAAAAAAATCAAGGGCTTGAATGAAAATTGACATGTCAAAGGTCTAGGTCAGAGTGTTCCAAACAAGGTCTAAATTAGGAATGGGAAAAGTTGAGTTACCAACTCTTTAATCCAAATGTTGAGTCAAAATCTAAGCTCAAATAAATAAGCATATGCTAGGACTTTTGGTGAAATAGTGTCAAGAACTAGACTTGAAACAAAGGATGATGTGATTTAATTTAATCTAACAATTTTGGAGATAACTTTGACATAGATCTGACACATAGAATCAAACATAAACATGATTAGTTGGCATAAGGCATAAGATAAAAGGCTCTTCAAATAAAGACTATGTTTTCCCAAATAAAGACACAAACAATGATGGGGATAGGCTTTAAAAAAATAAACCATTAATATTTTTCAATTTTGGGTAATCAATTAACCAAAGTTATGTAACCCAAATGAGAAATATCTATTTATCAGCCCCATGAGTTAAGGCCTAAATAGAAATCAATCAATGTTTAAATCCAAACTTGACAAGGTTAATTGAAAACTCAATGTTGAAAACTAAGATTTGACCAAACAAGATAGATAAGATTAGATAGCATGATGGTACAAGATAAAGGTCCAAATGGGATACATGACATGGTTTGAAATAATGGTTTTTGATAAAAGGTAAACTAGTCTTGAAATAAATTGAGTAGCCTAACGGTGTAAGCATACTCAAATGATGTAATCTATGTTTTGTTTTAAATACTCAAAGGCAAAATGGTTTTGACATGATTTGGATAACATAACACTACCCTCCTCAACTCACATACATTATTTTGACATGGATTATAGACAAACAAATAAATTTTAGTCTCAAAACATACCAAGTAGAAATGACCAAAATACACTAAGTATAATCATCCAAATCTTAGCAAGGGTATGGAAATGTGGGGTTGACTAAAATAGAAAGATTTCTAAAATTTATATGGGAATTAATTGCACACTGAATTTCATGTCAAATGATGTAAAATACAAACATGAAAATTGGGTCACCATGACATTAGCTAATTGTAAAAAGGTATAGTCCTTTTTACAACCACTACATCCTATTATTCGCTTAGTGTAGTGAGATGTCCAAATGTAGATACATCTCATGTGTAACTTAGAAGGAGTAAGTGAAGTCAATGTCAGGAGGTGAAACCCTGGGTCAAAGCTTCCCTAAAGAGCTCATGGGAGGTGATGACATCACCCTTGCAAGCCAAGTTTTCATGAAATAAAAGACTAATAGAAAGACTTTAGGGTCATTTTTAAGGTTACCCAAACTTTGACAAGATTTTGGGGAGTTCTTTATATGACGCTATTTCTATGCCTTAGACTAGGCAATTTGCAAATAAGGAAATCACTTTTGATTCCAAGGGCTCCCTAAAGGGGAAAAATGAAAGAGCATACACATGACATCCTTGTATTTTTTGAAAACAAAGTGCTAATTGAAACAAGTGAAAAAAAAATTGATGAGTGTGTTAGATTTTAAGCCCAAATGAAATATTTTGTGGTGTTAATTTGACCCCTTGGTCTTAATTTGTAATTTTTAAAGCTAAATACAAGATTTAAGCAATATCACCCTAAATTATTTTCCTTTAAGCACCAAAATGAAAATTTTGATTCATTTTAAAACACCCCAAAATAAGTTTAAAATGATCTATTTAAGCATGCTTTGATGATTTTTCAAGTAAAACCTACAAAAAAAATGTTATCAAGATGTTTAGCTTAGAAGCACTTTTAAAGATGAAATAACCAACTTAGAAAAATGAGATCTCATGTTTGTGTAAAAAAAACATAGTGACCATCGATGGTTATACTAACTAGAGATGGTGATGTTATGTAAGCTAAGAATTTGACTCAAGAGAGGATGGTTAGTATCATGTTAGTTTCAAAATGAAAGAAACACACTAACTAGTATAGCATCTCTAGGACTAGACACTAAGGAGAGCTTATTTAACAAACATGAATAAAAGACATAACTAAAATTCAAAAGAAACCTTATTTTTCCTTCCTTAGATGCTCTAAAATGCTTTTTGTAGTGGCTTTCTCAACTTGTACTCATGAAATCTTCATCAAAGGAGGCTTGGCTATCTCCTCTTCTCCTTGGCATCTTATGGCTTTGGCTTGGATTGGCTTGGCTCGAATCAACAATTTGGAATTATAACACTAATTTGAATGAGGTTATAAAGTCAATTTGTCATGGTAACTTTGCATTATCCAAGATTAAAAATGATTTTCATGGTCTCTTTATTTATATATTTTTGAGATTGATTAGAATCAACCTAAACCATCCATCTTGATATTGAGATGTGTGTCTAAAGATTAATCCAATTTTGTAATTAAAATTGATAAATAGGCTCATCAATATTTGGGATAGATGAGAAATTAAGAGGCATAAAGGGCTTTGATGAGGCACGGGATGCATGAATTCTAATATTTATGGCATTTATGGCCTAGGGATGTCTTCCTAAGAAATGAGGTCACCTGATGATGTAGTTATTTAATATTTATTTATAGACAAAATTTCAACAATTTTCCATGGAATTCTTAATTAGGCTCTAATTTAGTTTAAATATCTCTTAAGCATGATTAAGCACTTTTTGGTAAATTACTCAAATTGATTAGAATGTCTTATTATCAGCTCAAAATTTAATTAGATTGGAATTGGAAGTCAATGTTAGATGCATTGGATCTATTGTCCCATTTAGGATGTTATCAACTATAAATAACAAATTCATGTGTCGTGTGCAAGATATTTGATAGGAAATAGCAATCTAGAGCACCTAGGTGTAAAATTGGCATTTTGACTTGGAGCGCTTTGATCAAAGTTACCTAGATCATAAATTACATTTCCCCATTTATTGACACTCTAGCCAAAATCAGCACTTGAAATGTCTATTTCAACTCATTTAATGCATTTTAGTGTTTTCAGGCCAAATTGTGCCTTTTGGTGGAAATTGGTCAAAATCCTGATTAGAGGTTATCAGTGCTTAGATTTAGGTGTCTACAACTTAAACAAGCTTAGATTGCATAAGATCTCCCTTTTAAAACACACCCTTAAGGGTCAAAACATATTCAATAGTGTCTTCAACTTGACTAGTAAGAGGTGTAGGCCTTTAAAGGACTTCAAATTCTTCACAAACTTTATTGGATCTTTACAATAATTTTTCTTAATCTATGGAGTAATCAACAACTCTATCTTCTATTAACTTTTCAAAACTAAACTCTTAATGTTTTTCATGAATCTTAACCAATTCAATTGATATGATGTTTTCTTTAAACACCTTCTCTTCATGTCTTGATCAATCTCTTCATGAGTAACTACAAATTAACCTTGATCATCTTTTCTTCACTTAAGAAGATGGATTTATACTTGTATTCACCAAGATGAGTCCCTATAGTGAACTCTTCATCATATTCACTTGAGTCATCTTCTTGATCAACTACAACTTTCCTTAACCTTCGTCACTTATTTTCCATATGATGGGTTCTCCTTCAAGAAGGGATGAGGTGGGAGGGTGGTGAACAATTTCATGGGCTAGAGAGGGAGTATAAGGTGTGATTTATAGCTTATGGATGGGTTTGGGAATGGATATTTCATGAATGGACTCTTGGGAAGATGAAAAGCTAGGTTGGGCAATGGGATAAGTATCTTCTTCAACAAGATTTTCACTTTGATGATAGCCTTCTTGAGGCTCTTTAATAACTACAAGTTGATCCTCAATCTATTGACTTTCCCACCTCTCTAATATATCCACCCACCATTATATATAACATCTCATTTCATGTAAAAAATCATTAATGATATAGTTGGCTTCCTCTTCAACTAACCTCTACTTATTCATAAAGAATTAAACTAACTTTCTCATTTTATCTATGAGATGAATAGGGATAACATCAAGTTCTTTATCCCATTTTCTCATCACTTTTTTTTATTTTATCACATTTCACATGAGTTCCAATAAGGATTTGGCTTGAGGTGGAATTGAAGTAAGAGGAATAAGAGGATAATGGGGGTTTTGGTGAGCTTTAAGTTGCTGATTGATTTGCCTAAATTGATCTTGTAATGACTTATATCTTACTTCCCAATATATTTCTTCCCAATCAATTGTATCATTTGATTCCTCATAACAAGGATGATATGAATCATGTTGAGGTTTATATGGATCATACTAAGGCTGATAGGGAGACACTTCTTGGTACTCTTCTTGATAGCCTTCCTCATAGGCTTCTTCATGTAGATTATCAAAAACATCATCGTCATATGAAGGGGAGTTAGGATGACCATATAATTACCATGAGTCATAGGGTTATTGAGACACATAATTGGGATCATGACAAGGTTAGTAGGGAGATGTATATTATAAACTTTCATCATACCCAACGATGACAACTTTAGTATTCAAATTAGACCTGATATCATAAAATTATTTCAAAATAAGTACATGGGCTTATTATAACTAGATTGAATTCAAAGTTTCCATTAGAGTTTGTTGAATGCCTCTAAAGGTTGATAAGAGGAAGAACACACAAAAATTTCTTCCACACTTTTGGACATTAATCCCACTAGGCATGCCAGAACTATTGTCACTCAAATTTTGACCCTTGGATAGGTAGTTCAATCCTTCTCTAAATTGAGTGGAATATGATATTACCTTTAGGCTTGTTGTTTTCGTATAGTAGAGGCAAACCTCTAGATTTAAGGTTTAACTCTCTTGGCTTGTATATTAAAGCTCATAACCTAGACAAATATATCATTTGGATGAAAAGGGATAGAATCAAAATAAAGTACATATATCCTAACAAGTTGATGCACCAATTTTAACCCAACCACTACCAATAAACTATAAGTATACTTCAAACACAAGCTTAATTTAAAGATAAACTAATCCAAATTTGCCCCTTACATTAGTATTTATCATGGAGGTTCATGAACATAATTTAAGATAGTAGGACTAAACGCAAGGTCATAACATGACACTAGTGGAGAGACAACTTACTAAACTCATGAAAGATTCATTAGAACACTTCAAGAGACCTGCAACAAACTTTCAAAGTTGAATATGGATGAGATCAAGGAAAACCAGCTAAGGAAGAGAAACTATCACTTAGCAAGATCAATTAGCTTAACATACACATTGAAAAAAAACTCATGGATAAGGTAAAATAGATCATTATTTATTTTTAAAAATATGAAAATAAGTATGGCTTCACCATACTCTTGTGGAGGATACAAACTTAACACAAAGTGGCTCATATATAGAAAATGTGAAAGAGAAGAGAAGAAGGGTGTAGGGGAGAGAGAGCAGACAAGTGTAAAGTGAGTTAAAAAAATAAGATGAGTTATATAACTTTATCAATAGGTTTCCAGAGCCATTTTTAGCTCATCTTTAGATTTTGTAACTCTCCAAGTGGTGTGGGTGTTGAAAAGTTTGTTTGACACCTTGATTAGCTTATTGAAATTTCTCTTTTTCTTGACATTTTGAAGGACAAGTGGTCTTATTGATAGTCAAATCAGTTTCTCCTACCTATTTTATATTCTCTTGACACATCTCAACTAAGCCCAATAGGTTATCTTTGACATATCTCCTCTTTCTCTTATAAGGCATCTAGAGAACTCTTCATCTCTTTAGGCCTATTTTACACACAAGTGTCAAAACTTGGTGTTAGTTGATTTAGTTCATCCAAACTTCATATAGTCTATTTATATCATATTAGATTTGTAGAAAATCATCTTAAGGCATTATACTAGCCCCAACCTTTTATTTTCTATCAAAATCCCTAAATAGCCCTCATTCCTTATATCCCTAAACTAATGCAAACATCCTAGTGTGGAGAAATGTAAATAATGTGTTAAGAATCTAAGGGAATATTCTAGTACCTTCTATAGTTTTATAACTCTAGGTACAATTTCATGCTTTGAGAGTGAGTGGAGATGTCCCTTTTCCCCTTTCTCTCTCCTAGCTAGGCCCCCTACCAAGAGAGTGAAAAATTCTTATATAGCCTCCCCATATGTTCCAAACCCTAAAATAGTATGTGATTCACTTATAAACAATTCCCCATCCTCCATGGCAAATTTTAAGTTCTAACTCAATGCTCAGACTATGGAAACGGTTAAAATCATTATTTTTAGTCCTAATATGTATGCTTATGTAAAGTAATGTACCAACCAATGTCATGGGATGATGATTATGATAGTTTTGAAATTGTTCTAGGTGGTTTGGAAGTTTTTGTATCTATCTAGAGGCATAAATATTCATTTCTCTCTCATAAGATCTTTATGGCTCTCCTAGGTAGCATGAAAGTGCTTCAACTTCATAAGGATGATTTATAATCCTTAAGGCATGAAACACCCAAATAATTACATAAAATTAAATTGAACTAAGGTATTTAACATCCCTTAGGAGCTCAAGGTCCCATGCAACATGTGTGATTAGTACCAAGCAAGATAAACTAGCCTCTCAAGTTAAAATTGGGCATTTTATGGGGTTTGAGAACAAATGAGGTTTTTAGGTGCATGTTATTGAGATTGGTTTAGGATCCAATTTTCTTAAAAGCTCTAAGGTATCCATTTTATCATTTTACAATATCTATCTAACCCTTATATCTCCATCATATCCCTTTTACTCTCATTTCTTTAAGCCTAGGTTTTGTAGGCTAACTTGCTCAATATACCCTAATGGACTATGTTCTTATATTAATATTACTACTAGGGGTCTAAAAATCCTTTAAATACATGTATGTTTACCTCACAATATTCCTAGGACTCCTAATGATCACTCTAACTCTAGATGACTACATCTCTCAACTATCTACCCAAACAAGGTTTGTGTATTGCTTGTCTACTAAGACTATATAAGGTCTTTCATGTTTATTTTATTATTTATCAAGTATTATAGTTTTATGGACCAATTTTATCATATTTCAATCACATTCAAACATCATATTCTCCCTCTAATATCTCCATAGATTTCTACTCTCTCAAGTTTGCAGTTCTTCTTGACTAGATAGGTAGATTTATGCTTGGATTATTGTGTAGGAAATTGACTTAGGATACCTACCTCTCTTGTTTATATATTTTTATTATCAATAATTTTAAAACTTTTATTCTCCTTTCCATCTATCAAACACCACACAAATAACAAAAATTTGAAAACCCTAAGTTTCATAAGGTCCTAGAAGTGACTGTGTGCACTTATTTGGAAAGGGTCTACAAAAGTTGGTATTTTGAGGAAACTTATTGAAAAATTGGATATATTTAAACTTTTAATCAAGATATTTAATGATTCAATATATTATTCAAATCCCATGTCTCTGTCCAAGACAACTTTTCAACTTGACTGACTGTAGGTACTGTTTTAGAGGTCTTGACTATGGTTTATGTCTTCTTAGGTATTTTTATCACCTTAAAAACATAAAATGTGTTTTTATAATTTATTAAAACATTTCTAAACTCCAAAGTCATCAATGCCTCTGTTTAAAGATCAATCCTTCACTAGGTTGGATGTAGGAGTGCATTTGAGAGTTCTGAGTGTATGAGATATTTTTTTGCTTTACAAATTTAATATGAAAACTTTTAAAATAATCCATCATGTTTTTATTGAAGTATTTATACACTTTAAATTTGATAAATTTATAATCCTTACCTACATTCATTGTTTTAGGCAAGCTTGTCTCATAAAAGTTTATAGGTCACTATTTGCTTGAAAGATTTAACTGTGACTTGGAATTTCATGAATTTACATTATCCTTATATAAATTACAATTAATATATAATGATTTTTATGTTGTATTAATATATTTTTTTTGTTTTCTTGAATATCCTTTATCTATCCATAATCTCACTATCCAAGACAATTTTTTTAACACGGTGTAGGTGATAGCTTGCAAGGCCAAAATGCACATGGTTTGAGTAGAGCTTCTAAATTATACCATAAATTATTAAAATTTTAAAACTCAATAAGGTATTAATTATAATTTAATTTAATATCCATTTAACATCCTTAATGTTCCTCAAACCTTTGTGTCCACTTGACCATGCCTATAGTCCTATAGGTATCTATTCAGGATAGTTAGCCTACCATCAACTCTTTTTGGCTTCAATTATTGGAAACTTTCATCAGTCAATACCATTTTCAAATTGAAACATCACCATATTGTTTTAATTCATATATAACCAAATTATAATCTTGACAACATTGGATTCACCTTAGGATTGCAAACCCACAGGTTTGTAGGTGATGAGGACTATAACCTTATGTAGAAACCTTTAAAAGTGCAATGTATGGTAGTTGGGGCTTAAATAACACTAAATATAAAGCATTATCATATAAAATAAGAAAAAACAGCCTCAATTTTAAAAAACACCATAAAAGGTTAGGAAATTTTTTTCAAGACATAAAATGACATTAATCAACCCCTAATCACCTATGACACAACTTGACCATGACTTATTTCCTCATGACATGCCTAAACCACTATATGACCACAACATGAAATTACCTTAACTTCTACAAACTAACATTAAATAATACTAAAAAGGTTAAATGAAGACTATAGGGACCATATAAATTATTACAAGTCCATATGACAAGTTTGAATTTATAGGAGGGTGACCAATTTGACTTGGGGTCAAATTTGGTCAATAGTTTCAAACACAAACTTATTCAAATTATAGGTCAAATATTACAATCAAATTGCATGGCCTTTCAAACTAACATTACAAACCAATACCAAATGTTTTTAAATCCTTTAATTTACTGATATTTGTGCACCCTTTTAGAAACAAGTTTTATTCACACACCTTTCCTATTTGGATACTTGCATGAACAAACTTTGATTGAACTATCCATTTGAACATTTGTATTAAAAGCCCCAATAAAACATTTAATGTATAACAATTATAATTAAAACTTCAAAATCTAAATCTGATTCATCTTTAACCATATGCCAAATCATAACCAAATCCAATTGATATTGAATCATGTACTAATTCCAAGCCAAATCTAATTCATCTTGAATCATGTACCAAGTTTACTAAAGCCTAAATCTGATTCATCTTGTACCATATGAAAATTCAAATCCAAATTTGGTTAATCTTGAACCATGTTCTAAACTAATTAAACCAATCCAAGACTTCCCACTTTGGGTTATTTCTCTGGGCCAATACCACCCTTTTTGGGGCGTATTTGAATTTGTGCCAAGACTACCCTCTTATGGACCATTCTAATTGAGAATAAGTTGACCCACCTTGGGGCCAATTTATTCCATCCATTTCTCCTTACATGTATCCTTTCTTGGGGGTATTATTCTAAGGTTAATTTTAATCACGGCACCCTATAATGATAATCTTGTCTTATGTCAAAGTAATATAGAGTAACTCACCCAGCTTAGCCAATAATTTTCTTATTTTTCATCTATTTTCTACCCTTCAACCATTCATCCAAAATCCAATCTAGTCTCTTGACCAAAACAAATCTAGTTGACCATTTTACATCAATAATGCCTCCTAAATATGTCATCTAGTATAAATTATGAACAAGATCAATTCAATTAAAAACTATTTGACAATAAAAATGAAAACCTTCTTAGAGTGTTACAGTATAGTGTTAAATTTTTGGCTATATTTCTAGTAGAGAACTTACACTATTTTATTAGAGATCTCAAAGAGACACCATAATGAAATAAATGTTTTAAACCTATTATGACATTGCATAGTATATTAACCATATTTATTTATAAGCCAAGTGTGGCCAAGTCTGCTAACTACTTGATTGGGATATATCCACTTCTAAAGCAAGATCAAGATAGTCAAACCATTTTTGGTATTTTTATTGAATCACCCATCTTTGATAAAAATCAAACCATCTTGAAAAAGATCATTATTAATTTGTTTCCAAAATTTCCCCATTTATGAACATTTATTCATCACAAATCCTTCATTTCCAAGTGAAATGTGTAAAAGGTACTTGTGGACAATGTAATTTAACAATCCCTCTTCATGGTTTCTTTAACATCAAAATTAGGTTTTACTTCATAACCAATATTATAATTAGGTCCCATTCAAGATCCAATATTAGATTTAACATCATAATTAGAATCAATGTCACTGTCAACATTGGATTCATATCTTATTAAGTTATAATCAACTTCAAAATAGTAATATAATAATGAATGTTACAATAATGGCAACACATTTATGGCATATCCAATTAAAAACATTTGTGATCCTTTCATGGTTTTTGAGTAAGCTTCCATTAACATCAACATAAGTTATCCTAATAACATCTATAAAGATTGTATTTCCTTTTACCCTTCCATTTCTACTACACATGCCTTTACCATTAACCAACCTAGCTATTATATTGACATACAACTTACCATAAACATCAATTGGGATCAATATGATCACACATTGTTAAACTTATTACATGGTGACATTCTAGTGAAAGAATATATGGAGATCCAAGGCAATATAAGTAGAATAAAAATCTCCTAGTGAAATCTTGTTTGAGGTGCTAGGGTATAATCAAAGTCTAAAGTCAACATATTCTAGTGAAACCTTGTTTAAGGTGATAGATGATAACCATGATAAACAATTAGAATCCTTTAGTGAAAACTTACTTAATGCACTAAGGGACAATGAATTATCATCCTTTAGTGAAACCTTATTCAAGGAGATATTGGACAATCCAAATCAGAGTAATCAAAAAGATTTTATTAGTGAAAACCTCTTCAAGGTTCCAATATCTAAGATAATTAGTTACTCATTACGTGATGAAGAAGTTATTTAAGTCACTATCAACCCCACCACAACCAAAATCAAGTTTAGTATAGTATAAACAATAATGTGTATGACTAAAAGTCGTCATTTTCATTTTTTCACTATCTATTATACATTCCATTCTTACCCTATTATCCATTATCCAATCATGTCATATATCAAAAACATTTCCTTATTTACCCTTCATGGAAGCACTCTTTTTCAAAGAGACTATGAAGACATCTTTCCTAGAGGTTTGAAGGAAGTTGAATTAACAACCAACAAAGATAACAATAGTGGCCATCTCATTCATATTAGCAAAAGGATTCAGATGGAGCTATTATTCTAAGTAGATATTAGTTAGACAAAAAAGGTTCCACCTTGTACATCTCATTATCCTTCATTGAGTTGAGATGCTAAAACATTACAAAAAATAGAAAAACCAAATAAAAATACATAAAATAATTAGAAAGATAAATAGATAATTTGTTGTCTAAAAGTACCTTGACACTTGGGGGCACCCCTATCCACATTATATACCATTATATTCAATCCTTATTGGCCACTATAGACCATTTTCGTTCAATATTTTTTATCCATTTAGTCTTATTCATCCAAACCTACCTTATTGTGACCATTATTTTTCCCATTTTTAACTTGTTACTGAAGTGGAAGGTGTATTTCAACTTATTTGGGAAGTGTATTTCAGCCTATTATCCTTATAACACTTTGATGACTAGACATATTTGGTTTTAATATGTTGTGGTATTTGGATACTTCTACTCATTTTCCTCATTGTCAATTATCCATTAATCTACTGTGTCAATCATGTACCATTTTTCCTATTCCTATACCATTCATATTTTTTACCATGTTATTAAGTTTTAGTAACTTCAACTAGGGTTAAACTACATTGACCCAATGCCCATTTAGATTATGTAGTTAGTGACCAATATGTGAGGTCAGATTAGTCACCCCATAATCCACACTTTTTCCATTTTAAAAGTAATTTAAACCATGTTTTTACCATTTTGAGTGTAATTTAAGCCACACTCTTGCCATTTTAAGAGTTAACCCATTTTTCATATTGTAATCCTCCATTGAGTTGTGATTACATGAACCCAAAAATATTCAATATAGTTTGGAAAACCCTAAAATTAGAAAATCCCAAAAATAACCTAAAATAAAAAAGTCTTGAAAAGTAGCTTAAAATTTCCATGAAAGATATTAAGCCACAAAAAAACTTCTTTCTTTGTCATATTATTCAACATTAGCCTTTGGATATATTCTATATGGAATAATTTAATGAATTTATTGAGTGGGAACCCTTTATCCAACCATGACTATTTACATTTTCCTTTACCATTTTTAATCATGTTCCCAATTCTGGGACAACTACATCGGCTTGAGGTCCACACAAACTATGTAGGCAATGCTTGGAGGAATGGGGAATATATTAGAGGTAAAATAATTGAGAGGGATGGGGGTGAACTAGTGATATAATAAATTCATTTCTAATTTTAAAACTTCAAACTCTTATTCACTCAACAAAATTATTCATGAAGCACATAAACCAATTATTACAAACAATAAAGGAAACTATGCAAGATCAACACACATGCACATGGATTATATGGGAAACCATTATGAGGGATAAAACCCACTCTCAAGTATAAAAAAAAGTGTAATATATTCCTATAATATATTTACAAACAAGGGACTTTATTGAATCACCCACTTCACAAAGAGCACCAAGCCCTAAGCATGAACAAACACCCACTTATCCTAGATGTTGAGCACCCACATAACACCTTACGATATAAAAACCTCAATAGCTATGATTTAATTTCAATATAATCAATAAATAGTGAATAAAATCTCTCTTCAACCATTCACACTATCTTAAGCCTTCACAAACAAGCAATGCATCGAAAATAAGCTTTTAGATCACTCTGCACCTATTCACTAATCCTCAATATTTAAGCCTACAAAAACATTGTTATAGAATCATAAATATGACATTTATGTCACAAACACATTACTTACACTTATATTATATTTTATCCATTCACCAATAACTCTCACACTTTTCTTCTCTTCACTTGTCAACTCTAGAAACCTTCATATGTGTTTATGCTCTTTACAGAGCCTTCATGATCACCATCTACTTAGTCAGCCATAAGACATACTTTAACCATTAAATATTTTATCCCACTTAGAATAAAATAAATTTCACCTACATAAGTAATCCATATTTTTTATATGTCACCCTTAAGCAACATCACCTTTCAATTAGGCCTTAATAAACCCTTATAGGTCCAAGGAGACCTATTAATCCTTTAAGCACTTCACCAAGCAAAACTAGGAATATAAGACCACTTCAAAGCACAAATGTAATTTTAATATGACCACTAATACATAATAAAGTGATTAAATTCATAACTAAAACCCTATTCATATGAAAAACCTATCAATCATTTTCCTTGTACATGAAAAAACCATGAATGAACCAAAAGTTAACTTGTAAGCAATTATTCATACTGAAGGTGGATTGGTAAAACCTCCAAAATCCATAAATATTTTCCTCATGGAGTATAAAATACTCTTAAATATATATATCACCTTGAAACATAAAAAAACCATCAATAAAAACTCAAACATTCTTGGTGGGTCACTTGCACAAGAAAGTCAAACCCTCAGTCAACTTTAGACCATAATAAATGCAAGTGTATGATTAGTTAAACCTCCAAATAATTTTTCCTAAATTTACCTTGAAGTTATCTACCACTTTTTTTTTATACCACCATAAAATTAAACCATCATCAAAACTTATTAACAAAAAAATGTAGACTAGTTTTACTTTGTAAATTCAAATATTTGAATTCCAAAGGTCAGTTTTCAATGCAAATTTGACAAAGTATGAAAACTAGTGAAATCTACCTAAGAGACCAACTTTGAACTACTATAACTTTTTATAAACATCATTTCAAGACCTTAAATTTGGAACACATGATCTATGCACAAATATTAACAAACCTATGTGACTAATTTATTTTGACACCTTCACATGTGTGAATGTTGATATTATTAATCTACTTACTTAGGAAGTTATGCTAAGATGACTAGGATAATCTAAACCTTAACAAGAATATTAAAATGGTTTAATTTCACTTCAAAAAGTATACCAATCACTATTTACCCCTAATATTACTCCTCAAACATGGTCAACCATCACCTTGCCTATCAAAGTAAACACAACAGGGTCTATGGATGGTCACTAAGGCACACTTTATCATTAAAATCCATGCATACATATCAATTCATGGACACTCTTGGACACCTTAAGACATAATATAAAAAACCTCAAAAATATAACCATTTTTCATTAATGTCAACACTCATAAATGTTTTCAATATCAACAATAAAAATGTGCACATACTCTTTCTCCCTTTACAAACACTTTCTCCCCCTTTGATATAATGAAAAATTAGGCTTACCTACTAATATTGAGGACCTTTAAATGTTTTAAAAGAAAAAATAAATAAGTTATATCCTTTTATAGATTATATAAACTCCTCTTATCACTATACATACTATTCCTTATCATGAATATCTCAAACCTGCTCATTAACAACACTCTTCTTTGACCATGCACAACTATGTGAATAGGAAATGAATAATATGAAGCAAACATGAGTGATCACACCTTGATAACACTAAGATGGAATCCCACTAAGTAACCTAAAATTGGGCACCCCTTGAGCACCTTCTGACCATCTCTAACCATGATGAAATTTCATAGTTGCCTTCAAATTTTCTCTCACAAACCACCCATAGAATGAAGAGTATATGATTTTTAAATCTAATTGATAAACATATTTAGGTACATACATACATTTTTATTTTTAAATTAAAGATATTTTTAAATAATATATGATATTTAACTGCAATTGATAAACATATTTTGGTACATACATACCTTTTTTATTTTCAATAAAATGACCAAAAATCACTCTTATTCACACTAGGCTTGCCTAGAGGCTTAATAGCCCTACCTGAACCTTGAAGATCCCATAACCTTTTGTGTATGCAACCTCATGACTTTAAATTTTATATTTGATGAAAATTCATATGAATCCTAATGCATGCCAAGAATAATCATCCAAATGTTCCTTTTCACCATATTTCCTTCACAAATTGACCCACTAATTAACCCTCTATTTGTATAAAAGCTCAACCTTAAGTAAAAATATACACTTACAAATGACTTTAAAGAATTTTTTGAGCACCCTGTTGGCCATTTTAATATATTAATCATCCTTAGACTTCAAATCCTTTGGGAAGGTCACTAACCCATATGGTGCAAAACCTAGGGCATTAAAAAGAAACAAGGTCAACTTATCACCTTTTGATCATGATAGATTTCACCAAGATCTCTGAATAGTGGCCATGTGATGAATGCCAAATTATTGTAGATGTAGAATGAGAGATCCAAAAACAAGAAAATTCCATAAAAGAAATGTTTGCTTTAGCCACTTTAGGAAAAAAATAAAGTATATATAGGGTGAGATTAGGTCACCAAAAAGGTAAAACCCTAACTCACAATTAGAACCCACTTAAAGGTAAATGACACCTAATGACTTAATTAAATAACCCAAGTAAGGTGAAAAAATGTGTAGGTAAAATCATTAGGTGGGAAAAATACTACACTAACACCCCCCTAAAGTATAACTTAGGTGGGTAGAAGAATTGGGTCTTGACAATGAGACGTGATGAGGTACCCAAGTATAATGCAACTCCCATAAACAAAGGTAAAGGATAAAAACTATAGGAAGAGAAAATGAATAAAAATCTTGACTAAGGTCTATAATTGACTATAACCATTTGATTTACCCTAGAGGAATGCTCGAAAGTGACTATGAATTAGAAGTAGATATAGTGAAGAGTGGATTACCCTAGAATAATGAGTTTGTCTGCCAAGTGCCTGATGGATCTTCAACCAAGGTGTAATTCCTCTGAAAGGAATGATACACATACTATGAAGTAGGTGTGCCAATGGCTCTATGCTAAGGTTTTGTAATAGAAGTAGAGGTAAAGAAGGTATATGGAATCCTCTGTAACTATGGAATATACTACCTAATGTCTAATATGTTCTAGATCAGTATACCATTACCCTATAATGTTGAAAGTAGACTAGAGATAGGTAGGTCAAGAAATAACTCTTGAATATCAAGAAGGTGACATGGAGATGGTGAAGGTGTATCCACTTCACTGTTGTAGTCATCTTTAGAAGAAGAGTTGTCAATATCAAAAAGAAGCTCAGGCTCAAAAGTGTCTATAGGTATAAGTGAGTCTAAAAAGGAATTTGAAGAATCTGAAGGAGAGTTAGGAGAAAGTGTGTGAAGTTATATAGTCTAGTCTAATGATCAAACATTCCCATAACTAAAATAATATCACTATGCAACTCCTTGGTGTACATTGAATCTAGAGTGAATTCAACTCACATGCCTAAATCAAGGTGAGTGATCTAGTAGACTAACAGGAGATTAGTTGAGAGTGAGGGCACACTTAGAACATCATTTAATGTTCCACCACTCACTTCAATAGAACCTCTCCCAATAACCTTTTTATAAGTATTGTCACCCATTTGAATAGAAGACATGTCACATGGTTCCAAAGAACTGAACTCAATCTATGAAGATGCCATGTGATGTATAACACCAGAGTCAATAACCCATGTAGGGGGAGTTAAAGGTATAATGCAACTAATTATTTGCCTTTATGTTTCCCCTTCTTATTTTATTTTGAATTTTATTTGCCAAATTCATTTGCCTTAGTGGATTCATAGGTTGATGAAAATGATTTATAGAATTTGGAGCACCTATGTTTTTCTGAATAAGAAGGCTAGTAAGGTGGTCAATTTATTTCTTCAAACATTTACTCTCATCATGCTTACTTGAGCAATGCCCACATTTGATCCAATCTTTCTTAAGTTTATGATTAGAAGAAGAGGTCACATTGTTTGATTTGGAGGTGGAAAAATTTTCACCCTTCTCAACGTTTTTGTTTCTTTGATTTCTCTCTCTACTACTACAAGTCTTATCTTTCTCAACAAAAAATGCATGAGATTTACATTAATTCATTGTGCACATATGTATCAACTTATTTTGTTCTTGAATCAAGTTAAAAAAAAAAAAGGTATCTAAAGAAGGCATCTTCTATGTGGTGTCAAAATCACTCTTAGTGGCATGAAAAGTGGACATAAATATAGAATATTTAGGACCTATTTTAGAGAGTATTGACAAACAATTTGTTCATATTTATTATCAATTCCACATTATTTCAATTGCAATATCAAAATTTTAAACTTGGTGAAAAATCTTGAAGAGTGTAAAGTCATCTGGGCTCAATTTGATGAGCTCATTTTCTAGCTCATGTCCTCTCATCACATCCTACACTCTAAAGAGATTAGACAATGTGGTCCACACTTTAGTAGGTGTTTTAGTATATTCAATGTTAAAGAGTAAATCTGGAGAGATTGAGAGACACAATAGTCCATAAAATTTGTCATAATGATTAAACCATTTGATTTTTTCTCTAGCATTAGTAGGTTCAGTCTCAGTACCCATTATAATTAGATGGTAACCCTTGGATTTTAAAATGATTTATATTCTAAGTTTCCATTTATGATAATTAAAATGTGTAAGTGGACTAAAAGAGAGTGAATCCATAGTGCATAAGTAAATATTACTATAGTAAGTAAAGAAGTGATGTAAAAAAAAGAAAGACCAAATGCACAACAAACACACAAGTACCCCATTAGAGATTTCAAGTAATGACCCCCTCTGAATGTCTCAAATACAAGCATGCTCATAGACATCAGATTCAATCAAAAATGCATCTTGAGTAGTAGGTGCATAAGTAAAAGGAAATAGAGGAACATCAAATACAATCAATAATGCATTTAAGAGTACAAAAAATGTGAATTTTTTTTATAGTTATGGAAAATCCAATGATAAGTTTTTAGAGCATAAAAAACAAGCACTTTTGAAGAAAATGACACTAAAAGGGGAGTCACCAATCAAAATATATGGCACTTATAAGTTCATACTTTAACATATTATTGGACTCTTTATAAACATGGAATTTTGTTTCTAAATAAATTACATATAGGGTGAGATTAGGTTACCAAAAAGGTAAAACCCTAACTCACAATTAAAACCCACTTAAAGGTAAATGACCCCTAATAACTTAATTAACTAACCTAAGTAAGCTAAAAAGATGTGTAGGTAAAACCACTAGGTGGGAAAAATCCTACACTGATAGATTAGTGCTAGCTCCTAAAACTTCTCACACCCAAAGGTCAACAATACACACTTTTAGACCACTTTTGAAGGTTTAAATCCTTTGGGAACCCATAGAACCATGAAATGGGTTTTGACCTACTAGCCTAAGGATTCAGAATTACATACCTATTTGATTTATACTTTCACACCTTTATATGCAAAAAAGTCATCTTGAACACTCACCAATATTCATTTGACACCTAAAACTAATCATACTGAGCATATAGACCCTATATACATAAAATTCACTATGATAAAACACCTTAAAATTATAATGGAAGCCTTCTAGCCTCTCCTCAACACATTTTTCATATAGACACATCAAATCCAATTGGTCTCTACCCTTAGTTAGCTTCATAGACCTAAAATGCATCAAATTTTTAAGATGAACACACACTAGACATTGAACACTGAATAAAATGGTCAAATTGAACAAATGGTAATGAATGTATGTTTTAACTAGTTGAGCACATTTGAACCCATAGAGTACACTTGGAAAAGTCATCTCCATGCTCCATATTAATCTTACCTTTGTTATTCATGATTTGACCTTCTAAAACAAGCATTAAAATTTGACTAAAACTTGCTTTTAGGACCAATGTCCCTGAACAAATTTTTTGAAGCTTTTCATCACAAACCTATGGATCAAGCTCATAAACTTGTTACTCCTCATTAACCAATGACCTTATATGATCACCATAATTCTTTTCAACATAAGATCATCTATTCTCATACCGAAATGGCATTGGTTTTAAAGACCAATCAATAACTTTACATAGCTATGTATTGATTATAGACTCTTGTACATCTCCTAAAGCACATACACTTACTTCTACAAATGAAATATGTCTCTTAAAAAGCATAAGTAGAGACACCCACCTATCATAGAGGGACTAAAGGTCTGAAAACTTAGGAGACTCCCACATCTCCATGCTCTCACTTGACTTGTAGTCTTACATCATCATCAGATTGACTTTTATTGGGTTCTTAACTTTATTCTTTCTTTTTGACTTAGAATCCTACTTGATCTTCTTGTCCCCTTGGGTAGATAAGGCTTGATCTTTGACACTTGAACTTGTACCTAGTTCTGTCATGATAAATAGTCCATTTTAAACCTATTTTTAATTCACTTCCTTGGGTCTCCATTCTTTATGTCTCTTTTTCTTCATGTTATGATGGTTATTCTTAGAAGTAGAAATATGACCATTCCTATAGAACCTTTCTACATGACCTCTCTCTCGACACTTGAAAAAAATGAAGTTTATTTGATTGTACATACCTTGTGTATGGGCTATATGATGACTCCTTGAAGTTTAATTATCCCATTAATATAGCTGATCATATGATTTACTGATGAAGTCATTACAAGACCTTGCAATATGACCAATCCCTTGACACCTATAACACAAGATGTCATACTTTCTTTGTGGACTAATTGACTATCTTGAGTGATGATATTATTCATTATTGTCATTATTTTAATCATAATTCCATTTAAATATCTTACTAAGATCTTTTGTCTTAAAATTAATGATCTTATGTCTAAACTAATGATAGGAATAAAGTTAACCATTGAAGGAGTTATCACACCTTAATGTATTGGGTTATTTGATTTGATTTGATTTGATTTGAAATTTTGGTGATTTTAAAGTTATCCTTCTTATTCATATTATCATTAGTATTGTCTTTATTATCATTATCCTTATCATCATTAGTCCCCTAATTTATCATCATTGTCTTTTCAATCTTCTTAGAATTTTTAACATCTTCACAAAACACTAGACATGACTCATAATTTTATACATTTTGACTGCTCAATAGGTCATTAAGATAAACTATACTTTTATCAAATTTATGATATGTTTTAAGCTTGATCATAGCTTGATCAATTTTCATATTCAAAGACTCCATATCTAATTTTTATTTAACACATACTTCATCCTTACTCTTTACCTCTTTAGCAAGGGTACAAACCTAAGCTTCAAGATGCTGAGAGATCTCATCATGCTCTTTAAATTCAATGCTCATCCTTTCTTCAAAGAACCCAATTTTCTCCTCGTAGGTCTTGATCAAGGATGCTTTCCTTATGTTCTTAACTTGTAGAATATTCAACTCTTCCAAGTTATTCAAATATTTATCTTTAAGAGTGACTTGATCATATTATTCCTCTAAGCTATCTCCACCAAAAGGATCTCTACCAAAAGAACATTCACTTTCATCATCCCCAAGAGCCATGATTAGTACCTCTTTATCCTTATCATGAGATGAATCATCACTATCTAATGTGTTTACTTCTTCTTCAGTAGATTATTTACTATCTTCTTCATGGTAAAGGCTCTTACTACCTTTGTATGACTCCTTTCCATTTCTCCTATTGAAGAAATTTTTGTAGTTGTTAGGACCCCTAGATTTATTATGCTCATCCTCATTACATTCCTTATGAACTTCCTTATGTTTAGACTTGCCTCTATATGGGCACATAGATGAAAAATGAACAACTTTACCATATGGAAAACATTTAAAAGGAAGCTTCCCTTCATATTTATCTGATTTGACATTCAATTTTCTTGTAATCATGGCTTCAAGTTGTTCTTCATTAAGATCAAAGTCTTCAAGGATTAACTTGATATTCTTACCTTTTGTCTCTTTGATCACCTTAAAGTCTTATTATTTCATTGGTGGTTTGTCCTCATTGACTGTCATCTCTTATGTAGTAAGGATGCCATGTAATTCATCCATCTTCATCTTGGTAATATCATGACTTTTATATATAGAAGAAAATTTTGAATCGACATTGAAGGTGAGAAAAATTAATACTTTCTATACTACATTATCTTCTTTAATCTCCTCTCTAAGACCTATGATCATGTTTACCACCTCATCAACCCTTAAAAGATAGTATGCCATAGTATCTTCATCCTTTATTTTGAGGCCCTCAAATTATCTTTGGTAGGTTCATAATTTAGCCAACTTAAACTTTGAATCCCATTCATAGATAATCTATAATATGTCCCAAATTTCCTTGGTATACTTGTAATGGATTACCTTGATAAACTCAACCTTCTATAGGACACAAATTATTTCATTCATAGCTTTATAATTATTCTCACTCAACTTCTTATTAGTTACACTAGTTGAAGGAGTAGGGGGTGTAAAATACCCATTCATAATAGATTACTAGATATCAAAACTTAGAGACATGATGTATATCTTCATCCTTGCACTCTAAAAATCATAGTTGTAACCATTGAGTAGTGGTTCTTGATTAGTATAGAAACACCTTACATTTGATGACTACCCATTATACGTTTGATCACCTTCAAGTGCTTAAACTTGAAAATAAGGTTTGTATCTGATACCAATTATTAGAGATAAAATCACTAAGAGGGGTATGAATCAGTGATGTAATCAATTCAATTATAATTCCAAAACTTCAAACTCTTAGTCACTCAATAAAAGTATTCATGAAGCACATAAACTAGTTATTACAAAGAATAAAGGAAACTACACAAGATCAACACACATACACATGGATTATGTGGGAAACCCTCATGGGGGATAAATATAACTCTAAAGTATACAAACAAGTGTACTATAGTCATATAAAATATTTACAAATAATTAACTTTATTAGAGCACCCACTTCACAAGGAGCACCAACACTTAAGCATGAACAAGGACCCACTTGTCCTAAATTTTGAGCACCCACACAACACCTTTTGATATCAACACCTCCATAGATATAAATATATTTAAATTTGATGGATAAATAGTTAAAAACCACTATTTTCAACCCTTCACACTATCTCAATCCTTTACACACAAGCAATGCATTCAAAATAACCTTTTGGATCACTCTTCACCTCTTTGTTCATCCTCAATATTCAATCATAAAAAACACTATTATAACATCATAAATATGACCTATAGGTCACACACATATTCCTTACACTAATTTTATCTTAAATTAATCTAGCACACACTCTCACACTTCTCTTTTGTTCACTTGTCAACTCTATAAATCTTCATCTTTGTTTGTGCTCTTTATCGAGCCTTCATGATCATCATCTACTTGGTTAGACATAAGACATAAATTAACCCTTGAGGATTATATCACACTTAAAATAAAATCAATTTCACCTACATAGGTCATCCACATATTTGATAGATCACCTTTAAGCAACATCACCTTTCAATTAGGCCTTAAGAAGCCCTTATAGATCCATGGAGAGCTATTCATCCTTTTAGCACTTCACTAAACAAAAATATGAACATAAGACCACTTCAAAGTACATAAGTACCCACCATAAGACCCATAAGACATATCCAAGTGATTCCATTCATCACTACACACCTTTTCATATGTAAAACTATCAATCATTTGCCTTGTACATGAAAAAACCATGAACAAACCAAAATTCAACTTGTAAGCAATTATTCATACTAAAGATGGATTGGTCAAACCTCTAAAATACAAAAATATTATCCTTAGGGAGTCTAAAAGACTCTCCAATATATAATTCACCTTGAAACATCCAAAAACCATCAAGAAAAACTCAAACATCCTTCTTACGTCACTTGTATAAGAAAGTTAAACCCTCAGTCAACTTTTGACCATTATAAATGCAGGTGTATGACCAATCAAACATTTAAATAAAATTTCCTTGATTTCCCTTGAATTTCTCTACCAATTTTATTTTTATACTACCATAAAATTCATCCATCATTAAAAGTTATTAAGTAAGCATTACACACTAGTTTTCCTTTATAAATTCAAATATTTAAATTCTAATAGTCACTTTTGAATGAAAATTTGATTATGGAAACTAGTGATATCTACTTGAGAGACCAACCTTGTACTACTACAAATTTTTTCATACATCATGTCAAGACTTAAAATTTTAAACACGTTATCTAAGAAAAAATTTGAACAAACCCATGTGAACACATTATTCTAACACCTTAACACATATGGATACTGACATCATCAATTTAATTACTCAAGAAGTTCTATCAAGATGACTAGGATAACCTAGACCTTCAAAAGACTATTCCAATGGTTTCCTTTCACTTCCACAAGTATGCCGATCACTCTTGACCCCTCATATGACCCATAAAACATGCTCAATAGATCACCAACATCCATTGACTTTCCTATCAAGGAAAACACAGTAGGGTCCATGCATGATCATTAAGGCACACTTTGTCATTGAGAACCATGCATAAATATAAAATCATGGACACTCTTGGCCACCTTAGGGACATAATTGACAACACCTCAACAGAATATTATGTCAACTTAACTAGTTTTTTTTTAAAACTTAATATTATTTCTATTTACCTCAAAACACTCTTTTGTTGTGGGATTTTCCCTTTCCCATTTCCTCTGCAATCAAATATCTTACATATAATAACTTTTATTCTATCCCATATCCTTAGGAGATATAAATATAGCCTAATGTCTATTGGACTATGTAGATAACATACAATTATATGGGGCATTTTGAGTTAGCCTTATCACACCTTCATTTTTATTTTATTCCCTCCTCCATTTAGGTTATTGTCTTGTACTGTCAATTGACTAATTACCCAAGAGTAATTATTTACTTTCACACATGCACAAATGATTCACTACTTTCTTATTTTATGGTGTGTTTCTATATTTATTTATCATGATTATCTTCGATTATTATTGGTACATTTCTTTGATCAACTAAATGTTTTCTATTATTTTTCTTTTAGTTTGTGTTTTATTTCTTCTTTTCATGTTTATATATTCCATTTTTGTGTTGTCATCTTGACTCAGTCCATTATGTTGTTAGGTTCATAATCATGGTGCTTATTTTCACATGGATATACTTTATTCCATCCATTAACTTTTTAAATCATTGTCATCATGGTTTTTATCATTGGTGCATCATTTTTAATTATCTATTGGATCAGGGGTTAGTCCTTATGTACATTAGAGTTTGATCATTATGGTGTTTTATATCATAAAGCATATTGTATGGTGTTATACATAAAATTAAGAAGTTATATATCTAATATCAAATGTTAAATTAAAATTTATCCATGTCTACTATCCCTCAAATAATTCATCAAGCACCTAATCATAATTTCTCGAAATGAAAATCCACCTTACTGGGGAAAACCTTTGAGACCAACCAAATGATCAAATTCACATACTAGGATAAATTCTTGAATTAATAATAAAATATTCCCTATTGGGTTAGATTATTATGATCAATTATAATTTCTCTTTTTTGGGTCATGCCCATAATTTATTTCATTCTAGATTCTTCCTCTCTTTTTAAATGGCCTATCTATTTCAAGTTCTTCCCTAATCATCCCTTATAGGGTGAATATAGGGATGTCAAGCACCCTTTGGGGAATTAATATAAGTTTATTAATTCATATAATTTCAAAAATAAAAGAGTGAATACATTACACTTCAAGAATTATCAAATTTATTCTTGATGACTTTATCAATATTTGAAAATATTTTATTATGACTAGTGTCTCAGAATGCCTTATCAAATAACAAAAAAATGTAGAGACTTAATTTTAACCATTTCCATGTATAAACTAAATTTAGAATTAATTTTTACAATAACATGCAAGTTGAATTGGAATTATTCAATTGTTACTAATTTACTTGTATAACTACCATTTAAACTAAATCACAATGATATATCCTTAATTAGGGAAATGGATTATCTTTCATCATTTATCTTATCTATTGGATCCTAAATTAAACCAAACATTTCCAAGAATATTCATGTGACAATTAAGTGAATAATTTATTAATAAATAAACATTTAAAATTTTACCTTTCTTATAATTATCAATTAATCACCTTGAGTAATGATCCTAATCATTCCTCTAATAGGAAATTCCATGATTTATAATAACCTATTTTTTGTAGAAATGAAAATTGAATTATATCCTCATATAGGTGATGTCATAGGGGAAAGTTAATGGAATATAGTTGAGTTTGGGTGAGATGGCTTATGAAATGTATACTTACACACAATCTTACATCTCTTACACTTGTCTTACACACTCTTCCCTCTTACACACTCCAAGAGGACTAATGATTGTACTTTCCTTACAAAATGCCTTCTAGACTCGAAAAAAGTCTTAAATGGCATCTCTTACACAATCCATGTGTGTAATTATGTATATGATTATTCATCCTCAACCCTCTATCTTGAGATGAGATGAATGGTCCATAATAGTTTAGGAAATATATAAATAAAACACTCAAACCTCTCATTTCATCAAGATTCCTAATGTAAACTTACTCTATTAGATTATTCCAATAAGCTTCATCAAATCTCTCATGATAAATCCAAATCATATATAGATAAGGAGAGATAATACTCACATGAGGATTAAACCATGGATAAATATGTATACATCTACAAGCTAAGCTCAACCTCTTTACATAAATTTTTAGGCTCATCTTAAATAGAGGTATAAATGTTGTGTTTATCTTCCAGGATTACATTTCTTGATTTATTTTCACATAGCTCAACATAGTGATTATTATTCATAAGTTATGTCTTCAAGTTTTTTTGATGATTTCACTAAAAATTGACTAATCTCTATTTGATTTATGATCTACAATAATAATGTTCAATCCCATATTAACACCCCCTTTGATCTTTCTTCAAGTTCAACCACCTCTAGGTGATATCACTTAAATGGTCCTGATTGTGACCCCAATGATGAATGTATCCATGTGAATAGTTTAGTTGACTCTAACCACCTCAAGAGAACCTTTGGTTACTCTATAGACTCCCCATTTTTTTACATCCACTATCCACACCACAACCCTTTATACTACTATGGTACAAGTTGATCTAGGTAAAATTCTTAAGAAAAAACATAAATTGAATCCCTCTAATCCTTATATTTAGTTCCAAATTTCTCCTCTTATCCCTCCCTAATCTTCATTTCCAATCACCATAGGTGCCCAAGTTTTGGCTGTAATAGATAATTTCCTCATTCTTATTGACTTATCCTCTCCTTGGGTTTGATTAACCCATAGGGAAATTTTACCCAAAACCATTGGCATGCTTAGGTGTTACAATGGGATTTATCGATAAGTTGTCTAATTGATGTCAAGGATTATGTCATTGATGTCAAGGTGCATCTGGTGAAGATTTATAGTGAGTGGTCTTTGAGAAAATTTAAATGCAACCTAATGTCTCTCTATTGAATTTTTTTAAGGCAACCAAATGATTATTTTGTTGGTTAGGTTATTACAAGTGGTGTGAAATTAATATTTGATGAACATTATTATTTGATAGCATCTTTTAGGTAATCATGTATGTGTACTAGTCCTTGAGTACAAGGTGTCTTGAGAAGCCTAGTCATTACAAATATAGTCATATCATGAACATGTGCATGGTGAGAATGAAGAGGTATGTACAAAGGTGTGACATTATTTTAAGATAATTTAAGGAATGTGATAAATTTATATAAGTATTAAAGAGTATTTCAAGATCAATTGTCAAGATTCAAGTGCTTGAGAAGCTTAGTCATGGTACTAGTCATAACTTATAAAGTCCTATTGAGAAGGTTTGAGCATGGTGGCCTAGTTATATGGATGTAAAAAGGACTATGAGTATTTATAATGTTTATTTATCATGAATATTATGTATTGGATCACTTATGAGATTTTTAATGTGAGCCTAGATGGGTAAGACCGTAAGTCTATGTATATAACTAGATTAGTTCTAGACCCTACCTGACCTAATGAGGTGTTATGAGGTACCTCCAAGGAATATTAAGGATATATGGTAGTGGTTGAGCATGATAAAATGTTTTATGTAATGTATGTGAGATATTTAGAGCTTGGAAAGTGGTTAAAAGGAGAATTTCAAGGCCTAATGTGGTTCACAAGACAAGGTCTAAGCAAACATTGAAAGAATATGGCCTAATAGGGTATGAGGTTCTATTTCAAAGTAAATTATGGAAATATGACCATGAATACATGTATTTTATTTTTTTAATCATGTTCATGAGGTATTAGGTCATGGTCTCTAAGATAATGCGTGAAAAATGGTTTTGAGGTCTCTCGTGTACACAAAATAAAGGGTTTTCAACCCAAGAAAGACTTTCAAGTATTCAACGACATATGTAACCTTTGAATGAGAACCTAATATATTAATGTTATATGTGTAATTTTCCTAAGTAAAAATCACAAGCATTATTATTTGGATTAAGGGGCTATTATTTATGAATGATCATTAAGATTGGAAGATGGTTTAAACCCTTAAAGAACCCTAGCAGTGACCTGATATGAAAGTTATTATAAAATGATTATAATGGATTGGTATGGATATATAAGTGATTGGAAGATGTATTAAACTATCTTAAGCGCCTCTAGGTCTGATTTATTTGTCAGTTGAGTGAGTAGGGGCTATGCTTTATGAATGATCATTAAAATTGGAAGATGGTTTAAACCCTTAAAGAACCCTAGCAGTGAACTAATATGAAGGTTATTATAAAATGATTATAATGGTTTGGTATGGATATATAAGTGATTGGAAGATGTATTAAACTCTCTTAAGCACCTCTAGGTCTAATTTATTTGTCAGGTGAGTGAGTAGACCCTACAAGAAAGGCCTTATTTCTTGGATATTTATTGTAGTAGTTAAAGTTGATCAAATCAAAGTTGTTAAATGGATGGAGGAGAAATATTGATAATTTTATTTTAGTCCATGGTGGTTTATATTCAGGTTATATCCCTTAGTAATTATAAATCAGTCATCAAAGACAACCTATCACTAGTAGGCCTAATAGTGTGAACATTGAGAAACTCAGGTAGAAGTGATAAGATGATTAGGGATGTGTTATCATTGATCAGGGATGAATAAAATTAAATGGATAAAATATTAAATACATATAATACATTTTAATTTTGGATATAATTTTTGGAGTTCAATGAATATGATGAAAATGTTTCTCATAAATTGACATGTCTAGTGTAGATGAGACAGTGAAGGTGTAAGGTTATGAGATCAATTTGTAAGAGAAATTTTGGCATTTGAACATGTTAAATTTATATATAATTATTGTATAATGATATAATAATATCATATAAATTCATTTTAAATATTTAAAAGTTGTCATACATGTTTTGAAGGTCATTTTCACCATGATTGTACTTTAAGGCAATCTGGCAGTTTTGGCTAGGCAAATTATAGTGATGAGTTTGAGGATCTATGCCATAAGTGGAAGAATATAATGTACATGGTGTCTATATATGTTAGTTTTATGTTATATAGATACATTTTATAAGGTTTGGTATCTAGTAAAATTAGTGAAAATTTTGAACCTAAAATGGCTTGACTAGCTAAGTGAGGTCTGTAAGAGAGAAGGTTAACACATTAGTATAAAATACCAACAATTGACATTAAATATTATGATATTTTTAAAAAAATATATATAAGTATTTTTTAGTATATTTTCATGCATTGGAGTTCCTTGAGTGTGTTTCTTTAGGTGTCACAATTTCAAGTTTCCATGACTATGTTTTGAGGCTAGTTTGTAGTTTAGAGTGAGCATTTTGCAAGGAAGATTTTGAACCTGTATACCTTGAGGTGAAGTATCTAATGAATTTTATGATTACCATGAGGTTTATTAATATGTTTCTTTTTCATAGTTGTTTATATAATTGGTTTTTAATATTTATTAGTTCAAGATAGACTTTTTGAGTATGCATAGGCCTAATTATGAACAATATTAATGGTGTGGTTCAAGTGATGGTTGAAGCTAAAAGGTGTTATGTAACCTAGATGAGATTATAAAGTTTATAGTTTTTGGAATATTATATTATATTGAAAATTATAGTTATTTTAGTATGTTTCAAGGAAGGTAAAGTGTAACATGTCCTAAAGTACACCTAATGGGATTAGGTCTCTGTGAGACCCAAAGATGAAATAAGGCCTAATTGAAGTATGTTAGACATAAAATGACACAAAGAAGTTTTATTATTACTTATGATATGTATTAATATATATTAAATGGAATATATAAGGGTTTAAATGTCTTTTTTTAACTAAGTGTTAATATGACCAAAAGGCTTGTACGTATAAATGATAGTTTTAGGCCTATTGGAGTGAGTAGAGTGTAAACAAATGAAATAATATATTGATAAGAAAAATACGGTCTTTTATAAAATCTTAAGATCATATATAAACTATTATGAATATTTTATAAAGGTTATGTTCATGAAAATCAAGGTCATATAACCTAATCAAGTCAAGAAGAGGACTAGTTGAGCGAAGAAGCCTAAAAGGTAGTTTGAGAGGGATGGAAGAGAGAGAAGAGGTAAAGAAGGAAATAATAATTTATTAAATGAGTAAAAAAAATTTATAAAGGTGATCAAGGTTTTTATTTGGTTGATATGGTGCTAAGTCATCTAGGCCATTGGTGTTTCTTTGTAAGTTGGTGCTTGCTAAAGCCTAGTTGAGTCAGTGCTTAGCTAGTTGGGGTTGGTGTTCCATGTGGAGTTGGTGATTCACTAAATTTTGTGTTTATATTATATTAATATATTCAATTTTTTAATATAAATAGGTTTTATTTACCTAGAGGTTTTCTCACATATGTGTTGTGTTCTTGTGTATTATGATCTTGTGGATAGGTGTTTATGCATGTTGATGAGGCCACTAATTGTTCCTTTTATAACCTCATCCATACCCAGTTACATATCTTTTTCCTATATGAATCCCTAGAAATATCCATGAATTATTTAAATGAATGATTATATGTGTGCATTAATAAATACATGTTGTTTTATGAATTAATGATTTTTTATATTTAATTAGATTATACTTGTGCACCCTTATTAAACAAACATTTGAAGGTTAGAATAAGAATACATGAATCTTGATTGGTCACAACACTTATAAAGCATCATAGAACATAAGGGGTTTCTAAATCATAAAAACTACATGATTCCACTTACAAGTTACATGTATTAACTACCAAGCTATAGGCTTTCCACCTATAGGTTACCTATAACAACTACCAAGCTATAGGCTTTCCACCTTCAGGTTGCTTTTAATAACTACAACTAAAATATTCACACCTACATGTTATCCATATCAAATATATATTTTCACCTATAGGTTATGTTAACCATTTTTTTCCCTATAGGCCAAAAAATTGGTCCCCTTCTATCCCTACTATTCTAGGCCATTTCATTTTTCAATTTTTTGTGAATCTGTTCATTTCTACAGACTTTGAAAAATTTCTATGGACTCTACGGGTCTAAATCTATGGAATTTACAAGTATAAATCTATAGACTCTATAGGTTTTGGATTTCTACAGACTTTATAGGTTAGTCCTTTGGTGCATGAAGGATCAGTTTAGAGAGTTTTGAGTTTTACAAGGCTTCTTCAGGCTATGGTCTTAAGAAAATCAAGAAAAGTTGGCATGGTTGAGCCATTGAACCAATGCAAGGCCTTGGTTTAATGTTTAAGCTCATCACTTCATTTTCAGGCCTTGGTTCAACATTTAAGTCCATCAAGCTTTGTTTCATCACTCAAGTTCAACGCTTTAGATAGTTAGTCAGCAAAGTTCAACGGGCTCGATGCATAGCTTTGAACTGTTGAACCGGTTCAACCAATTGGTTCATTCAGTAGGTTCAAAGCATTGGTTCAATTAGATGGTTCAATGATTTAGTTCAATCAGTTGGTTTAATCAGATAGTTTAATGCCAAAGTTTAATGAGCTCAACGCACTTCATTGAACCATTGAACCGATTCAATAGATTAGTTCAATTGTTTAGTTCAATGCTTAAGTTCAACACTTTGGTTCAATTGCTTTAGTTAAATATATAGTTCAACAAAGGGATTTAGTGAATGGTTCAATAGGCTCGGTGTCCAGCATTGAACTGTTGAACTAGTTCAATGAGTGGTTCAACCGAACAGTTCAAAGGCAAGTTCAAAAGATTGGTTCAATGGGCATCAGCATGTAGTGATTGAATTGTTGAATCAATTGAACTGTTGAACCAATTTTGGTTCAACGTCTTAGTTCATGGGTGTGCCCTATAGCTGAAGGGTAGTTAAAAGTCTAGAAGCCCTTGCAGAGGGTAGAGAGAGTTTTAAAGAGCCTGAAGAAAAGGACAAAGAGCGGCTAATTCCTGAAAACTTTTTGTCCACAGGAAAAAGCTTGAAACAAAAGCCCATGAAGTAAAAGAGCCATAGAAAAGGACCTAATGACTTTTGCTAAGGATGGTGATGTCTTGAAAGCCATCAAATTTAAATAGATGAACTAGCTGTTAGGTGACGGCTGCGTGAACTTCAATTTTTAATGCAGTGAAATATTTGTCTTGTTTTTGAACTGTTTGAGCACCAAGCATGAAAGGAGCCTGAGGAATGTAGCGACCCACCAGAAGATCAACCTAAGGGATAAAAGAGAAAAAAGAAGACAAGGAGTAGAAAAGACAAAGCAATTCAAGTGGTGAAGAGATGGAGAGTTATTGTAGATGATCGGTGTGACCTATTTTTCTATAGTTGGCATTGATGAGGGGACAAACTATAGTCTATTTATAGGAAAGAGGAGAAGCCATGTTCTTGCATTAATGTTTGAACACCAAAGACAATTTTGGTGATTGTAGAACATGGTTCTATCAGGCCTTTTCTAAAGAATGACATTAGTAACAATGGTTTCCTCTTCCCAAGATTTAGAACGCACATGGGCCACTTACAGAAAAGAGCACCAAAATCCTTCTTAGGAAGTGCCAAGTTTCTTTTCCTCTTCCTATATATTGTAAACTTCTCTTTTGAGAAAGGATCCACTCTCAACCTTAAGGCAAAACTCTACCCAAAAATCTCTTAGGCTTGTAAGGCAGAGCTTTGCCATAAATTTACCTTGAATCAAAACTTAGCATTTTTACCTCCATTCTCAATTTTACATCTTTAGTATGTGTCTATGCCTTGATTCTATGTTAAGTCATTTTATTAATGCTTTTATAGAATGATTTCAGCATGTCTGGTGTAATTTTGTGAGTTTCCTTTTATAGGTCTATTAGAAGTGTCCCTAGAGGAGTGTAGGTGAAGCAGATAGGCTGTTGTAGTGTGTCCCAAAATGCCTCTAGTAGTTATTTCCTCCCTGTATCTCCACAGACCCCTAACCCACTGATTCAAAAGGTTTTCTCACTTAAGATGAAGTGTATAGGTGCTTTTTTGGGTGAAATGTGTATGTTTGGGCTGGGTAGATCACACTTTTCTGGTGTATCACCTCTTTTCTTTTTAAGTTAGGCTTTGTTTTCAGCATCTCTCTCTCCCTTTTCATCCCCCCATTTTTCCATTTTAGTTGTTAGTAGTAGGAGAAAATAGGGCCTAAATGATACATCAGAGGGAGCTAGCCCTCATCTAGAGACTCTCCCCTCTAGCTTCGTTGGTCCCACAGGTGAGAGGGGAGTTTCCATTATTGCGTGAAGAAGGTAGGAGCTCAGCCTCCTACCAAGGGTGCAATCTTCTGCATCAACAGGTTACCCTAGAAACTATAGGCTTTCACCTATAGGAATTCATATCCACTACATATAACATACCATTATTATGATAATAAGTAATTGGTTTTTAAGGAAAAATCTAGTTGTCTTAGAAATAAAGTAAATTATTGAATAAAGTCCTCCATAAAATTTGTACAAACCCCTCACATGAAGTGAAACTTGGATGTGCTACCATAGGATGAATAAGAGAAGGACAATGAAAAGGAGAAAAGAAGCAAAACAACAAAGCAACACATATTGTCATTTACATCATCAAGCCTAAAAATAAGTAACTTTAAGTTACTAACCACTTGAAGGTTAACTAAGTTATTTGAAATGTATTTTTACCTTTCTTAGTTTAGGTTTTTTGGTTAAAGCTAATAAAATACCTTATGTATTTAATGGTAGACCTAGATTAGATTGGTAATGATGGAATTATAGACAATAATTGAATTCTAATTTTTGAATATTGTAATCTACTATTGAAATCTTTAATTTTTATAGATCTAAGTAATAAAAAGTTTGATTTTATAAGAAGTTTTTGTGAGTCTCTTGGATAAGGTTTGGAACTCAGTTCTAAATGAGGAGGCTCCTTTAGAAGGAGTTGTAGTGAAGATCTTAACCCTTCTTAGAATAAAGTGTGTTGTGTGAATTTATTTCATTACTATTTTGATTATATAAAGTGTGATGCATGTGACTCATAAGTGTGAAGAAGTTTTACATTCTATTATAATAATTTCTTTGTATATCTATATGGTTAAATCAGTATAAGTTCATTATACTACAACTAGAAATTAAGTTAGCTTATGAATCAATAATTCATATATAGTATGAGCATCCTTGAAAATCCTACGTACTCTAGGTTGACAATTAATGTTAAGCAAATTTAAGAATTTGGTATTAACTAGGTAATAAGTTTGACCAACATTTTGGTGTCATTGATAGGGAGGTTGTTAATTATTACTTTCTAGAGTATATTTACTGCTTTCATTTTCTATTTCTAGAGTAACTTTACTTCTTTCATTTTTTTTATTTTTTGGGGTAACTTTACTAATTTTATTTTTGCTTTCTAGAGTAATTTATTGCTTTCATTTCCTACTTCCTATATTAATTTTACTGCTTTCATTTCTTGCTTTCTAGAGTAACTTTCTCTCTTTCATTTCCTACTTTCATTAGATAACTTTACTACTTTCTAGAGATAAAATTTCAATTCCTTTTTTTTTTGATTTCTACATTCTTTCATTATTTCACTCATTTATGAAACAACCCATAAAATACAAAATGAAAAAAACTAACCCTGTGCAAGAAGGGACATGATAGCTAAAAGAGTGGCTAAATATTTATGTAGAGAGAAAGAGATTCTCGAGGGAGATTCCTACCTAACAAATCATAAGTTTCTACTAGGAAACAACCACAAGTACCTATAAAAACCAATAATCCTATTGAAAGATACACCATAAGTCATAGGGACCTTGAAGAAGAGAACACTACAAACCAAAGGAGGTAGCTTGTAGAAGAAGTACTATTGGTTTTAAAAAAGGAAACAAAATTAGAGGAAGTATTAACTAAGTTAGTAAAGAGAAATGAAGAGGAATAACTACATGAACCAATTACTCTAGAAAGTAGCATCATAAAAACATTCCAACAAGGCTTTCTTGAACAAATCAAAGAAAACTCAAGAGAGTCCTTAGACTTTTAATCTAGGAAAAAGACTATGAATCAATAGATAAATGTCTACTATCATGCTGACCAAATGACTGATATAGAATTTGAGAATGTGATCCTAAGTACCTTTGGTATTCATATCATATTAAAATCCATCATGAATGGACAAGGATAATTTGTAGATGACAATAGGGCTCCAAACATAGTTACTTTTGAATTTCCTATTCCAGATGAAACAGATGTAACATAAATGAAAAATATCCTACCCTCAACCTTGTCCAATTTCATAGGTACATTATTAGAAGAACCAAACACATTTTTATTCAAATTTGATATACTCTATATAATATATGACTATAAGTAAGATGCATAAAAAATGAAACTTTTTTCTACCACCCTCAAAGACTTAACACTTTGTTGGTTCATGTGACTAGGTAGTAATTCAGTCCACAATTGGAAAGACATGAAAAATAGGTTTCTAGTTAAGTATCAAGAGTATGGATGAGGAGAAAATTATATAAGAAGCAATATATTTATAATGACTCAAGAAGAATATGAATCCTTATAATACTATGTTGAATGATTCATGTTTAGTGTACAGAAATTCAAGCAAAATACACTGGGAAAATACCCTCTAAAACTCATCTTCCTAAAAGGACTTAGATAAGATTATCTAGAATCCTTGGACCTAATTATTGGTGGAGATATCTCCCAAATGACATTCAATAAAATCAAATAGCTGATCAAAACTTATACCAAGTCTACGATAAGTAAAGTTTGGGGCAACAAGCTTCTACTAGCAATCACAACTGGCCTATCAAAATCTAAAGTTAGTAACCTATTACAAGACATGAAAAGGATATCATTAGTTACTTGGAAACCCAAATGGATATCCTTAAAACAAGGTAAAATCAAGTAGTCTTGGATAAATATTTGACCATCTATTATCTAGATTAGAAGAAGAAGAAGAAGATAGACTATAGGTGTCATGAGGTTTGGGCTAAAGTAGCTAACATCATAGCTAAAGAATTAGAAACAATAGAGATACATGTTATAGGAGGAGACGGGGACCAAATTTTATATGTTTAAAAAATAAATACATGGGTTAAACAACCATCAATTATAGGTATTGGACAAAATCCACATTTTGCAAATTCTACCTTTTTCAATTCATAATTTGGAAATACTACTCCCAATTGGACTAGTATATGGATAAACATTCCACCTCCTAATCCTGGCTAGTATCCACCTCAAAAATGCCACCCCTCCACATCTTGGAAACCTCCATAAAATGTATCCCCACCTTGGATACAAGATTGGTAACCACCCCAAGGCCCACCCCTCACAAAATAGTGGTAGTAGCCTTGGAGACCCAATTATCCCTAGGTAAACTATCAGGGAGGATTACCTCCATAGTAACAACAACAACCTCATACTCTTTTTCCCACTACATAAATTACACCCAAGCCTAATTATCTCCCTACCTAACCCATAAAAAATATTATAAATAAGTTGATGCAACTGATATTTAGTACTAAACCAATTTAGTACCTAGAATATACAGTGAACATTAATGAAGTTCACCTATGTCCATGAAGAGTTATACCACCCCCAATCTCACCCATAATAATGGAGACATCTCAAAAAACTCCAAAATATCATACTAACCCACCTTCACCACCATAATAACTTTTTAAACTAGTAAATAAAGCCACTGATGAAGCATCCCCACCATTTCTAGAATGTCTTAGCCTTCAGCACCACACAACTGAGCCTAAATTTGACTTCATAGGGCAACTAAAGAATCTTTGTGTTAAAATTGCTCTCTCCCAAGCCATCAAATATGTTCCCATATATTCTAAATATATGAGAGACCTATGTCTATGTAAACCTAGAAGGAATAAAAGGATCCCAATACATTACATATGATTGGCCAGCTGGCAAACATCACACCACAAAATACCCTACCAAATAAATATTTAGATCCAAGATGCCTATTAGTAATAGTTCAAATCTATGACAAGTAGTTGTCCAATACATTGATATAATTGGGGGATGTAATATATATAATAACAATTGAAACCATGAAAAAATTATAGATGAATAATATTCATCCCACATCTACAATGTTTTAAATGAATGACAGGTCTATAGTCAAAATAGGAGTCATTGAATATCTTATCATCATTATAGATTCTTGGGACTATCCTATAGATTTATTTATGTTTTAACTAAAATATAATTTGAGTGGATACCCTCTCATCTTAGGACAACCTTGGCTTGCCATAGCTGATGCCTTCATCAATTATAGATCAGGTAACATGTTGATATCTAATGGTAACCACACTAAGAGATTGGTCCTTTATGGGCTGAAGAAGATGAGGTAGACTATCCTCCCTTAATTCTTGTATTCACCATAGACCATGCATTCACTTTGATTGATCAAGAAGAAGATACAATTATCTCAAATGTCCTTTAGAATAATTACCAGACTAATCTTGAAGATCCCAACAAGCTACAATGCATAAAGCTCCCATTTTCCAACCTCAAAGAAGAAGATAAATATATTATATCTATATAAGAAACATTATTTTAGTTGTCGACAAACTAGATCCATCAGTCATTTAAAAATGATGAAATCACTCATAAAACAAATTAAAATTTCTCCAAGAAGAACATTGCTTATTAATAGCAAGTTGGAGTCAAATGAGGAAAAGTGCCTAGTCAACATGTTGCATGCAAACCAACATGTTTTTGCATGGGATTATGAGGATATGCAAGGAATTATCCCAAAAACATGCACACATCACATATATATAAAAGAGGAGTGCCAAACAATCAAACAACCATAATGTAGGATGAATCTAGCTCTTAGAAAAATAGTCAAAGTGGAACTACAAAAACTCCTAACCATTGGATTTATATATCCCATCTCAAATAGTGAATGGGTTTCACCATTGCTAATTGTACCAAAAAAATAGATAGTGGCATGTTTTCATATATTATAGGGAACTTAATATAGTAATCAAAAAGGATTATTTTTCTTTACCATTCATTGATCAGGTACTGGACACACTAGTAGGAAAAAAATATTTTTCCTTTCTGGATGGCTTTAGTGGTTAAAATCAAATTAGAATTTATCATGAGGACTAAGTTAATACCACCTTCACTTGTACTTGTGGTACTTATTCCTACATTTTATTACTTTTTGGCTTGTGTAATGCTCTTGCAACATTTTAGAGGCTTGTCTTGAGTATCTTTTTACATCTGGCCAATGAATGTGTTGAAATCTACATGGATGACTTCATTGTTTATGGAGAAACATTTGATGAGTGCATGTAAAACCTGAATAAATCACTATAATGTTGTTAAAAGAACCATTTTCCATTAATCCACAATAAATTTTGCAAGCTAATGATAGAAGGCATTATCCTAGGCCACCATGTATCTACCAAAGGAATCAATGTTGACCTTGTAAAAATCAACATAATAAATTTTTTGCCTCTACCTAAAAAATAGAAAGATGTTAGGAGTTTTTTTAAGGACATACTAGTTATTACATAATATTTATCAACAATTTCAACAAAGTAGAAGTATGATTATTTACTTTCCTGACTAAAGATGTTGAATTCATATGGATTCCTACCTATGATGTAGCTTTTAAAAAATTGAAGGAATTATTAATCACCCCAATTTTTCATGGTCATGATTGTAAGATTCCCTTCCATATTCACATAGACACTTTAGATACTACCTTAGGAGTTATGCTAGGATAAAAATAGGAAGCACTCAATTATGCTATATATTTTGTAAGCAAGAACCTACATGTATTATAATTAAATTACACGGTCACTAAAAAAGAATTCTTAGTAGTAGTATATGCTATCAACAAGTTCTATCACTACATAATAATGGTACCAATTGTTTATTCATATAGACCATGCAACCATTAGGTACCTTATGAACAAACTAGTTGTCTTAAGTAGAGTGATAAGATGGTTGCTCTTATTACAAGAATTTGATTTAACTATTATAGATAAACCTAGTAAGGACAATGTTGTGGCTAACTTCCTATCACAAATAAAATCCAATCAAGAGGATACCATAGTGGATGACTCATTTCTAGATGAGCACCTATTCTCCCTCACCCTTACGACACCTTGGTATGTTGATATTGCTAACTACCTTGTAACAAGGCTACTTCCACAACACTTCCTAAATAAAAAAAGATCTTTGATTCATAAAAGTAGCAGGTATTTTTGGTTGTCTAGATTCCTTTTCTATACTGGGCCTAACTCCATCATTAGAAGATGTCTCAGAGAAGATGAAGTTCTATATATCCTAAAAGCCTGCCATGATGAACTTTGTGGAAGGTACATTGTATCCAAGCATGCAATAATAAAAATATTGAATACATATTATTATTGATCCTCAATCCATTAAGATACAATAAGGTATATAGATTATTATGATAAATGTCCATGTATGGGGAGACCAACACATTTGGATTAGATGTCTTTGCTACCTCAAATAGTGCTTAAACTATTTGAAAAATGGGGCCTAGATTTTGTAGGACCTTTTGATCCAAAATCAAACAACAAAGAGTAAATCTTTGTATGTATTGATTATGTCACTAAATGGGTGGAAGTTAAGGATCTTACACATGTTAGGGAAGAAAACATGGAAACTTTCCTATATGAATAAATATTCATGAGATATGGTGTGCCATGATAAATAGTCATTGATCAAAGACCATAATTTACTATTAGTTTAATTACCACCCTAGTATAAAAATATGATATTAGGCATAATAAATCAACTCCATATCATCCATAGTCTAATGGATAGGTGGAAGTCAAAAACAAGGATTTAGAAAATATTTTGACTAAGACTATTAGTATGCCCCATAAGGATTGAGAGGCTAGACTTCCTGAAGCTATTTGAGCACACAAAATCACATGGAAAACCACTACTAGTTTAACCCCATACGAGTTTATCTATGGGAAAAAATCTATCTTTCCAATTGAATTTAAGTATAAGACCTTACGGACAACATTAGAACTTGGGATGGATATATCTAAAGCATAGAAAGAAAGTATTATACAACTTAATGTCTTAGATGAATACAAATGGTAAGCACTTTAGGATATAGAACTTATAAAAAAATAGTGGATTAGATGGAATAATAGGTATATTAAGACTAGGCAATTCAATGTAAGATATTGGGCCCTTCTTTTTGATTCAAAATATAAGTATCATAAGGGAAAATTTTAGATTGGATGTCTTGGTCTATTTGAGATTGAGCATGTTCATGGAAATGGAGTAGTGCAAATCCAGACCATTGATTTGGTAATATTTCATATATTGTTCAATGTCCATAAGTTAAAATTGTATAAAAAGCCACTCACTTAAGAGGAATTTACCAAGTAGGTATGCAAGTAATTAAAAAATGGATTCAATAATGTGTTGTATCAACATTATGTCTTACCATCCATAGGGAGAACTAGCCAACAAGTAGGTGAAGGAGAGGAGGACATTATATCCCTCTTTTAGTATGAATAATGATATCTTCACATAGTCTTTGACAATTCAAACTCATAACTAACGTGGTAAGGACGTAGAATAAATATTTTACTATAGTTAGTAGTTAGAAGAAAAAAATTCAATAATGAAAACCATTTTGGGTGTTGTTAGTAGTTTTTGGGGAAAAAACTAGCTTGTTGGCTACCCAGAACTATAAAATGGACTAAATAGAAAATTAGCTTGTTGGCTATTTAGGGGTAAAAACCAGAAATGGATAACATGGAATCATTTTGATAAAAACTATTCATCTTCTTGTAACACATCTTTCTTTCTAGTTGCTTCTAGCCTCCATCTTCAGTAGCTATAGGTTCAAATTGTAGTTGTTATGGGAAAGAAATAACTATAAAAAAAGGGGGTATATAAGGTACCCCTAGAGTGACTTAGGGAATCTTCATAACTACTATAGGAAACATTAATTTTTGTAGTTACTATAGTAACCCTCATCATTTTTATAGGCACCTTTTTCAATGAAGGAATTTCTCCAATTATTATGGTCTATTCTATAGTTTTTGTGGGTACCTTCATCACTATCAAGCACAACTTTGTGGTGGCTATAGGATCAATATATAGCTATTTTAGGTACACCTTAACCCCTGTATACACCTCTATAGTAGATATAGGTTAATTTCTCACAAACTATGAGTTATGGCTTTGGCTATGGGGTACTGTGAAATTTGTGGAAGACACTAGATAAGCTACAGGAGTGAAGGAAGATTAGATTAAAAAACTTCAAACATTTATAAGGAATGACCATACCTATGAATAATAAAGAAAGGGCTACAAAAAAGGCATATACTTACAATATCCATTAGGAGTGTTGTAGAATATAATTTATGGCTACAAGGACACAAAATAACCATTCTCAGCTTCTGGTCATGTCATGGAAAATTATTTCACTATGAAAACAAGATATATCTAGGATTTTTGTTGTTTTAGAGAATAAGTCCCAAGTTTGATAAAATAGTTGATTTCCAAATCAAAAGTTTACTAAACAAGTATCCCATCATAAAACATCATCATTCACTAGGAGTAAGACAAAAGAGAAATAAGCCATCAGTAGGTTCATACATAGGAGATCAAGAACAACAAATGCCATCACCCTACCTCCTCTATGTTCATAATGTATTTGAATTATATAACAAACAAAGATCGATAGAAAACACCTTGTGGAAGCATTGAAATAGTCTCTCATACCACTACAAGACCACTATTTTAGTCCTTTATAGGTCATCATGATTGCATATAAGTTGTTGAGGGCATAATTGAAGGACAGGCTATTGTGATCACATAAGTACCTAAGGGTAACAATTTAACATAATCATGACTATCAGGGTGATAATTACATGAGGAAATAACAAGTTAAGCTTCCATTTTGATAAACATTCACATGTAGATCTCCTATGCCGCAACCCTAGGAATAAATAGTTTAAAAGGTATGGTATATTTTTTGTCATAAAAGTGCACTTTCTTTTTTAATATAGCATGAATTATATTAAAAATCATATTTAATCATTAAAACATCATTCATCAAGTCTTATCATGAGTTATGCCAAACTACCACTCACACCGTCATAATGACCCCATCATATCTCTTTACATCCTATATGTATCACGTCACTTAGGGACAAGTGACACTTCACATGGGGGGAGAAGAATGATGTAGGAAGTCAATCACATGCACTCCATGATAATCTATTCATGTATATTAAAATACCATTATTATGCCAAAATATGATAGGGGAAAATAAACAATTTTATTGCTTTCCATTTTTAGATCATAGATTCATTCAAACAAAGACCTAAGCTAGATATTGTTACAACCTATAACCAAAACTATCATTATTGAAGAAACTTACTTCACTATATGTAATAATTTGAAGGTAAAATTAGGTGTTTTAAATATATATTTATTTGAAAAATTTGATAAGAAGATAAACTAGATAGAATGGGAGGTTCAATAGTGAGAAGATAACCCTCATATCATAGGCAGTTGCAAGGAGACCTAGATAGTTGGGCCATATTCAACATGGTTGGATGGGATACCTATATTTAAAAAATATAGTATTTTTTATAACCTCTCACTAGATAAGTTTCAAGGAATTTTATAGGATAATAGGTGACAGCATTTGGCATCACATTTTTAGTTATAGAATAACTAGTAAGCCAAGTTACTAGGTTGCCAAGAACAGGGAAAAAGTGGGAAGATAAACCTAATGGACAACGAGCTAGGTAATAGTTCTATCAAGATAATGAAAGGATAGTGTTAAATAATGGAGGTTTAGAGAGATTGAGTCTACCCCCAACCTAGAGGGAAGTGACCTTGTATATCATCAAATATCTGACATGTGAAGGAAGGTATTCTTTGATCTATACCCTATAATTTAAATTTTTTAATCATTTAAGACATGGTAAGACTATTAATGTCCCAAACCACTTGTGTAATATCCTAAAAAAAAATCTGAAGAATACCAAATGGGGGTAGATAAAGTCTTGTCTCATCATTGCCTAATTTAGTTACTAGTTAGACAAAGATTAAGAAATACTAGACATGACCTTACCTAGGAACAATTTCTAACCCTAAAGACTGGTGAAACTCATCAAAAGGAGGAAAATAATGAGGGTGAATCTCCCAAGGAAGAATTCTAAAAAATAACACAAGAGGATATTATAGGCACTAGTACAACTAGCCAGCCCGTAGCTACTCAAGTTTCACCTATAGTTGTTATGGGTAGGAGGAGATGAAGAAAATGAATGTTACCTCTCAAGGACATGGAGGAGGAGAGTCCATCAAAATAAAATAGGTTTCATATTCCTTATCCAATAATTTCATCACAAAAATTAGAGTCTCCCACCATGGCTCCTTCAAAAGGTGAGAAGTTCTTCCATCACTAGTTTCATAGGAAGAAGGGGATCCCACAAAAATTGATCCTCAATGAAAAAGGTTCTTCCATCACCAGCTACATAAGAAGAGCAGGTTTCAATATCTCCCCTTCCTGTTAAGAAAAAGAAGACTAAAAGGAAGAATCCCTCTACATCAAAGAGAAAGATACCTCCTCTTAGGAGGTCTCATAAAATTAAAAGACAAAAGATAACCCTAGCATCCTCACCTATAAACATTAGTGAGGATAAAGGGGAATTAAAGGAGCCCAAAATTCATAAGACCTCTGATGGATTTGAAATAGTATAATGGTCTACTAAAGAAGAGTTTACAAAATATGAGGAAATGCAGTCACTTGAGAAACCTAGATTTATAGAGGAAGACATAGATCTGCTCAAACAAATAGGGTATACAAAAGAAGAAATAAGGTCATATTAGCCTATAAAAAAGAATAATTTCTTGAAGAAAGGACCATAAAATAAATAGTAGAGCAAGACACAATTCCTCATGGCCAAGAGTTCCAAATTTTGGAAAAATCCATGAAAGATATATATATATATATATATATATATATATATATTGAGGAATAAAATAGTAGAGTTAAAAGGTAAGAGAGGCTTGAAAACACTTCTAGGGGAAATAGAATTTATAGAGCCATTTATGGTAAGAGATTAAAGCAAGGAAAGGACATTAGAGGAGCTTGTAGCAACTCCTTTAGAAGTGCCTATAGTAGCTTCATCCACCTTACCTATAGATGGCATTAGTGTACCCTAAGAGGAACCTACAGTAGATAATGCTCTGAATTTAGCACCCTTCCACAATAAGATTTCTCCTACATTGACTGCTATAAAAATACCTAAAGTAGAAGAAGTGATTGATGTAGACCTTTCAACTACTAGACTAGTAGAAAGTAATGACCTTTTGAATTTTCTTGAGGAAAATTTTAGTAATGATGAAACTTACCATAATTAGTTGACACAAAGGTTTAAATTATATGTTAAATCAATGGAGAAAAAAGAAGATTAAAAAGAAAGCTTAGAAAAGGCTAAGACTAAGATGATAGGATATACAATGATCAGTCCTACATAGTATGTGATCTTAAATCTTTCTTTGAGGTCTATAGGCATGTGGACCCTGATTCTCAAGCATAATTAATTGAGTTTTACATGTATCAGTATGTTGTGCCACATGATACAAAGTGTAATTCCAATATATACCTAGGGGATGTCTAATTGAATGCCTTTATTTCATACATCCTCAATGAAATACGAATCAAAAAATAGGTTGAGGACTATCAAGAGAATGTATGAAATAATAGATGAATGTATTGCCTTTATGAACACAAATACATGTTGAGTTATGGATTAATGTTGTTTTTATTTGATTAGATTATACTTATGCAACCTGATTTAAAAAACATTTGAAGGGTGGAATAAGATTTTAGGAATATTTCTTGGTCACAAAAATTATAAATAATCCCATAATAAAAGGGTCTTATAACCTATAACAACTACAGGCTTCTACCAACAGGTTGCCTATAGTAACTACCAAACTATAGGCTTTATACTAATAGGTTGTCTATAGTTATTGCCAAGCTACAAGGATTTTACCTAAAGTATTCTCATAGAAACTATAGGTTTTCACCTATAGTTTGCCCATAGCATTTTTAAGCTTTCACCTATAAGAGGTCGTAGCCACTACATAGAACAAATCATTGATATGATACCAAGTAATTAGTCTTCAAAGACACATCCAATTATCTTAAAAATAAAGTAAATGATTGAAGAGGATCCTCCATAACATCTTTATGGACCCCTGACATAAAGTGAATCTTGGATGTGTTACCAAAGGATGAATAAGACAAGGATAATGAAAAGGAGAAAAGAAGTAAAATATAAAAGTAGCATATATTGTCCTTTACCCAGTCAGGCATAAAAACAAGTAACTTTAAGTTACTAACCACCTAAAGATTGACTAGGTTATTTGTAAAATATTTGTACCTTTCCTACTTTAGTGTTTTTGGTTAAAGATAATAATCTACCTTATGTATTTAATGGTAAAACCTAAATTAGATTGATAATGATGGAATTGTAGATAGTAATTGTATTCTAATTTCTAAATATTGTAATTTACTGTAGCAATCTTTAATTAGTATAGATCTAAGTAATGAAAAGTTTGATTCTATAATAAGTTTTTATAAGTCTCTTAGAGAAGGTTTAGAACTCAGTTCTAAATGAGGTGGTCCCCCTTAAAAGGACCTGGAGTGAAGATCTTGGCCCTTCTTAGAATAAAGTGTGTTGTGCAAATTGATTTCATTACTAGTTTTATTATATAAAGTGTGAAGCATATGTGACTCATAAGTGTTAATAATTTTTGAATTCTATTATAATAAGTTCGTTGTATATATATATGGTGAAATTAGTATAATTTAATTATACTAAAACCAACAATTAAGTTAGACTATGAATAAATAATGTGTATATAGTATTGATATCCTTGAAAAGCTTACGTACGTTGGGTTGACAGTTAATGTTAAGCAAATTTAAAAATCTAGTGTTAATGGGGTAATAAGTCTAACCAACACATGGTAGATCTATATGCTTATTTGAATGGTCTACAATTTCTTAAGTGAAATTAATAAGAATTTTTTCAAGGAATGATTCACCCCCACTCTTATTAATTTTGATTCCAACATTTGGTATCAGATCCTAGTCCTTTGAATAAGGTCTAAAATCCTAAAGGATATCCTAGAAGCAAGGATGGATAGCTAGCAAGTTTGAGGTGGTTTCTCTACCAATAAGAGTCCATTATTTAATAGATCTAATTATTCCCTTTATAAAATCAAGATGAAGATATATTTGATGTCTCAAGGTTTTGATATTTGGGAGTTAGTTATGGATGGATATAGTTCTCCTCCTATTCCACCAGTTGATACAAATAAGAAGTCTAGTTAAAATAACTCTAAGGAAATGAATGCCATTTTTTGTGGCCTATTAAAGGTAGAACTTTTGAATTTGATGCGTTATGTATCATCTAAAGAGATATGGGGATAATTAAAGACTATCTATGAAGGAGACACCAAGGTGAATATGGCCAAGTTGAAGACCCATAGGAGACAATTTAAAAGTATGAAGATTAATGAAGATGAAATAATTAAATCTAACCTATTGAAAGTTGATGAAGTTATCAGTGTCATTAGAATATTAGGAGAAGTGAAAGAATCTATAGTTGTTCAAAAGGTATTGAGATCACTAAATCCTAAGTTTGACTCTAAGGTGTCTTTAATGGAAGAGGTGCAAGACTTAGATAAGCTTTAAATGGATGGGCTTCATGGCATCATAATTACCTATGAGATGAGAAGAAATGAAGGAAGACCTCCCAAGAAGGAAGAAACTTTCAAAGTTGATAATAAGTCAAAATCTAAAGGGGTCAAGAATGAGGAATTTTTAGAGGTTTATTATGATGAGCTAACAACCATGTTTGCTAGGAATTTGAGGTTTGGATCTGGTAATTATAAGGGCAAGTTACCTTTAAAATGTATTAATTTTGGTAATATTGGTGACTTTGCATCTAAGTGTCCTAACTAGGAAAATATTAAGCATGATAAAGAAAATGATGAACATCATAGAGATGATAGGAAGGTCTATAAGCCTAATAAGAATAAGAAATATTTTAGGAAGTATGAAGGTAGGAAAGGTACATTCAAAAACATTAAAAAATTCTATACCAAAGTAGATAACTTATCTGATCTAAGTGACACAAGCACATCTGATAGTGATGACGATAACAAGAACATGAACATGACAACAATAAAACCTTATTCATGGCCATAGAAATAAATAATGAGGCTTGCTCAAATTGGAAAGGTCTTATGGTTGATGTAGAATCAAATGAAGAAGAAGGTGAAGTGAACCTTGAGGTAGAATTGGTAAGTGCCCTAAAGAATTTGAAATTCTAAAGAAAAAATAATCACAAATTAAGATAATTTATTAATTACTATGAGGACTAGATTGGTTTGTTTGAAAAGATATTGAGTAACACATCCAAGGAGAATAATGAGATCATCAATTATATTGAATCATATATGGAGATAAACACTAATAGATTAAAATCTAAAGAAGAAGGATACACCAAGTATGAATCTAAAGTGGAATCTTGAAAATATAATTTGAATCAAGCATATATAAATGTGAATACCTTTGTAAAGTTTGAAAAGAACACTGAGGCTTTAAATGACATCTTGAGTAGTCAAAAGTTTACAAGTGATAATATTGGTTTTGGTTTCAAAGAAGACCAAAAAGTGGAATCTCAAGTCAAGGAGAAAGCTAATGAAGACAAAAAGGTTAATATGAAAAGACCAATTATATATTCTAATGATATGAGTTATTCTAGTTCATTCAATGGTTACTATTTTGTGTGTAGTTAGTTTGGTCATAGAGAAAGAGAGTGTAGAAGACCCTCTTAGAATGAGTACTCATGGGACTATGAAAGGAATCATAATTTACATCATTAAAGAGGTATGTATGAGTTTGTTTTCTATAGTTTTTATAATGTGGGACACATTTCAATATTCTATCCTAATAGAGTTAGAAGGTTATCAAGTCAAAATAGGAGGTTTAAAGCCCCTAGAGTGCAAGAAGGAAGGAAAATGAATGTATAAAAACCAAATATAATAAATATGAGTCATGATTAGTCTAAAAACTCATATGTACTATTTTTTGTGGTATAACATGTTTCATATGTGAAATAAAGTTATAAATGTCTATTATCAACTCATATTGATGATCAAATGGTTGATTAAGAGGTCAAGCCTATAATGCCAATCAATCTTGAAATGATACTGAAGGATATTCAATCTTGTGAGAGCAAGGAGATATAGTAATATCCTAAACTAGTGTTTTTTTAGTGCTCTATGAAAGAGGTGAATCCATTAGGCTTCATGGAGACACTCTTTAGTTAACATAACCATGGTGGATGCTTGGTTTGAGGGGGATCCATTTAGGTTGTTGACTAAGCTTGATATATGTTGAGAAGTGGTCTTGTAATCTAAGTCCATTTGAAATAGGTATGCATGGATGAAGGGGGATAATTTTTTTATTAATTATTTATATTATGTGTGGAGCTTCTTTTATAAGGTGTGATTCTAGATGATATTTTATAGAAGATCCTTTGCCATTAATGTCAAAGGGGAGAAAGTTCAAGATGGAAGCTTGAAAATTTTTAGAGAGATGAGAGTGACTAGACTGAAGAATATTTTTCCATCAATGATAATTGGGGAGTTTGTAAGTGTTTTCATTTATGTTAAGGTGCATCTAGTGAAGATTTATGATGAGTGGTCTTTGAGATAATTTGAAGGCAATAATATGTCTCTCTCTTGAAATAGAATTTAAAGGAAAAATAATGATTATTTTATTGGTTAGGTTTTTTAAAATGGTGTGAAAGTACTATTTTATGAATGTTTTTTTTTTATAGAATCATTTAGGTAAGCATGTTTGTGTACTAGTCCTTGAGTGCAAGGTGTCTTGAAAAGCCTAGTCATAACAAGCATAGTCATATCATAAGCATGTGCATGGTGAGCATGAAGAGGTATCTATAGAGGTATGAAATTATTTTAGGATCATTTAAGGCATGTGAGAAATGTTTATAAGAATCAAAGAGTGTTTCAAGATCAGTTGTCAAGCTTCAAGTGCTTGAGAAGCCTAGTCAGGGCACTAGTCATAACTTGTAAAGTCCTAGTGAGAAGGTTTGAGCATGGTGGACTATTTATATGGATGAATATAGTCATAATATGTTTTATAAGGTTAATTTATAGTTTCAAGGTGAGCCTATATGGGTAAGACCTTAAGTCCAACTCTATAACTAGACTAGTTCTGACCTTGCCTGACCTAATGATGTGGAATAAGGTATTACAAAAGCGTATGAAGCATATATGTCATGGGTTGAGAAAGATAGAAGTTTTTATGGAATTTTTATGACATATTTAAATATTTTAAAATGTTTAGAAGGATTATTTTTAATCCTATTGTGGTTTGCAAGTCAAGGTTTAAGCAAGCAATGAGAGAGAGTATGGCCTAACAGGGTATGAGGTTTTGTTTCCAAGGAAAGTATGGACATATGATCATATAAATAAGTATTATATGTTTTTTAAAATATTTTTAAAATGTTTTCAGGTGATGGTTTGTAATACAAGTCCTAAAAATTGGTTTTTGGGTCTCTCATGTGCATATAATGAAGGGTTCTCAACCCAAGAAGGATTTTCAAGTGTTCATTGGTATGTGTAACCTCTACATGAGAAATTAATATATTTATGTTATATGGGGAAGGGTCTTAGATAAAAATTATAATCATTATTTATTGGATTAATTGGCTATGCTTTATGAATGATAGTTAAAACTAGAAGATGGTTTAAACCCTCAAAGAACCTTAATAGTGACCCAAAATGAAATAAGTTATTCTAAAGTGATCATAATGGATTTTTATGGATATTTAAGTGATTTGAGGTTTTATTAAGCTCTCCCAACAACCTCTATGCGTGATTTATTTTTTAGGTGAGTGAGTAGACCCTACAAGAAAGGCCTTATTTCTTGGAGATTTACTACATTAGTGAGAATTGACCAAGGCCAATTTGATAAATGAACGAAGGATAATTATTGAGACTTGTATTTTATTTCCAAGGTTTTTTATGATCAAATTATATCCCTCAATTATGCTAAACTAGTGACCAAGACAACCTATCGCTAACACACCTAATGGTGCTAATAGTGAGAAACCTAGGTAGAAGTGAGAAGATGATTAGAGATGTGTTATCATGGATTAGATATGAATAAAAGTGCATATAGAAAATTTTAAATACTTTTAAGATGTGATAATTTTGTATAGAGGTTTTGGATTTTAGTGAATATGAATAAAATATTTCTCTTAAGTTGACCTTTCTAGTGTAGATAAGATAATGAAGCTATAAGGTTATGAGATTGGTCTAAAAGACAAATATTGAAATTTTACCATGTTAAATTTATATATTATAATTGTATAATTATCTAAACAGATCATCTAAATGAATTTTAAATCTATAAATGTGGTCATACAAATGTTGAAGGTCATTTTCACCATGACTCTGCTTTAAGGCAAACTAGTAGTTTTGTGTAAGCAAGTTATAGTGATGAGTTTGAAGATCTATGACCTAAGTGGAAGAATATAATGCAAATTATTTTTATATTTTTGAAATATATTTTCTATCCATAATTTTTATAATTTTTGGTAGTTAGTGAAAGTGGTGAAAATGCCAAAATGGCTTGACTATCTAAGTGAGGTCTATAAGAGAGAATGTCAACAAATTGGTCTAAAATACCAAAAATTGACATTATATATTATGATATTTTTGTTATATATTATTACTAAGATGTTTTAGGACTATGTTAATTAATTTTTATTCATTTAGTGTGTTTTTTTAGGTGTCAAAAGTTCAAGTTCCCATAACTGTGTTATGAGGCTAATTGGTAGTTCAAAGTGAGCATTTTGTAGATAAGATTTTGAGCTTGTATACCCTAATTTGTAGTATCTAATGAATCTTTTGATGACCATAAGTCATGAGGTTTCTAAATATGTGATTTTTTTCCATATTTATTTATATAATTTATGTTTTATCTTTAGTAGTTCAAGACAGACTTTCTAAGTATGCAAATGCCTAATTATGAATAGTACTAATGCCATACTTCAAGTGGTGGTTGAATCTAAAAGGTGTTATAAAACATATATGAGAATATTATGGGTATATTTGAGTGAAATTTGATATGTTACTAACCATTATAGGTTTTTTAGTGCGTTCTAAGGAATCCAAAGTGTGATGTGTCCTAAAGTAGACATAATGGGATTAAGTCTCTGTGAGACTTAAAGATGAAATAATGCCTAATTGAGGTATGTCAAACCTAAATGGACTCAAATAATGTTTTATTAATTTTATTAGGTTTACTAATATCTATTATATGGATGAAGTAAGGTGTTAAACTTTTTTGGCTAACTAAGTGACAATATGAGCAAGAGGCATTATATATACAAGATAATTTTAGGCCTATTAGAGTGAGTAGAGGTAAGAAAATGAAATAGTGTATTTTTAAGTATAATAAGGTGTTTTATACCATATAAATATAATATATAAATTATTATGAATATTTAATATAGGTTTTATACATGAACATCAAGGTTATATGACCTAAATAATTGAAGAAGAGGACTAGTTGAGTGAAGAATCCTAAAAGATAGTTTGAGAGGGATAGAATAGAGAGAAGAGATGAAGAAGGATATAATCATATTTTTTATGGGAAACTAAATTTTCTAAAGGTGATCAAGGTTTTTGGGTGGTTGAGTTGGTGCTAATTCATCTAGGGGTTGGTGCTTTCTAAAGCATAGCTGAATTGGTGTTTGGATAGTTAGGGTTGGTATTCTATGTGTATTTGGTGCTTCACTAAATTTTGTGTTTGTATTATAGGACTAAAATCCATTTTTAGATATCTATTTGTTTTTCATTATTTATGGTTTCCCACATATGTGATGTGTTCTTGTGTTTCATGCTCTTGTGGATAGGTGTTTATGCATACTATATCTATATGCTTGTTTGAATGGTCTATGATTGTTTAAGTGAAATTAATAAGAATATTTTTGAAGAATTATTAACCCCCCATCTTAGTAATTTTTATTAAAATATTCTCCCCCATTCATATTCAAATATTTTTCCCACATGCCTCCTCCTCCTCCATGACTTTCTTCTTTTCATCCCTCTACTTCCCCCATTCCTCCTCCTCCCAGGCCTCCACCTTCCACCTATATCACTACCACCCCACCATCATCCTTTTATACCTTGGGAGTTATCATGGGACGAAGTTAGGCAAAAAATATATCAACTTAAGGATCATAATAAATAAAGTTGATCTTATAAGGTGACCTAGAGGTCTAATTAGAGTTTGATAGGGAGTCTAAGAACATTAGGAGGGTTATTACGTAAAGATTCACTTGGGAGGGAGACCTAGTGACATGGAAAATTGAACACAACATCTTCTCCCTCACTAAATTATAGACACCTAGAAGTTATTATAAAGTGGTTGAGGACCTAGTCTTCATGCTTCAAGATAATCATGCCTTTCTAAAAAACTCATAGAAGACATGAAGGAGTAGGTTTAAGCACTCAAATCATAACTAAATAGATCATTCCCTATAGGTATAGTTAAAAATGTGGATGATGACATAGTTATTCAAATCTATTAGGAAGGTCATACATTCCTTGTCCATATGTAGAGACTCCCTATAGTTAATTTAGGATTATTTGGACTAAGTAGTTCAAATGGACAAGTATAGGAAGATTGCAGTGCTAATAAGTAGAAACAAGTTTATAGAGTTAAAAATAATGCCTTTGGTAAACTTGATAATATACCAAAATCAAGATGGAAACATGATATATATATATAAGAGTGGTTCATGGAATATTAGGTGATAATCAAGACCTTGGAAAAGAGTAAGGAATATATTCTAACTTAATTTTGTGAAGTCAACATTATGTTTCTTTTCCACTTGAATAACACCTTGCTTGATAAGGTTGAATTTCATATCCACTTGGATGAATTTGATTGAGTTGTAAAAATAAGGATGGATAAATATAATAATGTTGGGGAAAATTTGATTTCAGAATTAACCACTAAATACAATTTATTATCAACTAGGTGTCCAATATAAAGGTCTCCTTGGAAACCATACTCAAAGTTCATGAGTGGTTGTTATCTTAGTTTGAGGTCATATTTAATGAGGCCCTTATAAATTTAAAAAATTTGGACCAAGAATTTGAATTTTTGATAGTTGCATTGGTAGCTAAGGAGGCAAAACCTAGATAGTTGGGAGTTGGTTCTTATCCAGCTTTGTATCATATAACTTGAGTGGGCCTTGAGAATCTTTTTAGGAGTGGGAAATATTTCTTTTTTGAGTTGTTGTAGTTGTAACAACCCTGGGTGGCCACCATGGACAAAGATAGGAGTCTCTTGATATTAGGGGTGATCCCCATCCTTATCTATTATTATAGGGTACTTTCACTTTTTAAGGGTTGGTATTATTATGTAAATAAACTCTATTGAAATGAATTCAAATTTCCTACTTTCTATTAACTAGTATATTTTTCTATGAATGTCATCCATTATCTTCCATTTTTTGATTGAATTATTATGTTAAATAATTGATAATGTGATTTTTTTATCAATAATGATGAAATAATTATAATGTTATTTGTTATTATAATTTATTTGAGTTAGTATTATTCCTTTTCAACACTTGCTAATATATGTGCTTGAAGATATAGATCATATGTGAATATCATGTGTGTAATTTAATTAAGTCCCTTTTATGTGTTTATATTTAGTGGAGAGTTCACAAATTAAGCATTACCTTTTATTTTTTCCTTAGACTCTTTCCCTATGTGATGATGAGATTGAGCCCCTTGTGAAACTTGACACACAATGATGTAACTATGGTTAGGCACATAGTTTGGTTATTTAAGCATTATCATCCTATCAAGCCATGAAACATCCTTTACTATCATACTTTACTCCCATTTTTTATGTTTGTTTTAATAGATAAACAAGTAAATCCCATTTACTTAGAAATTGGTGAAGTGAATCCCAATACCACTTAAGATTGAAATTGATTGAACAAGGTGAGGTTTGGAATATTTTTGTTATGATGATTAATAGATTTTTGGTCATAGGTTTACATCTATCAGAGATATATTTAAATAAATATATATCATGGAGACCAATACCTACATCTTGTGCACTAGATTTTCCTCTATGAAATCCTCAAATTTGAGAATGAAAGTCCCTTATTGTCTAAAATTTCATTCTAAACACTTAATCTCATAAGTGTCTTGGAGTGGGATCTTGGACTAGACAATATCTAGTGATAAAAGGAGAGCCTATTGAATAAGACAAAATTTAACCCACTGTTCTAACCTTGAGTAATTTGGAGCCTACTACATAGATCACTAGATATTGATTTGGGTGTAGTAGAAGGATTATCTCACCCTTGAAGTCACATAGGAGAGCCCAACTTGGTATAAATAGATTGAGGCCTCTAATGACTCACACTAACTCATCTTCCCAATCTTCCTCTAATAAACAACTAGTAATGGTTATCCCCATGGCCTGGGTTAGCCAGTTTAGATATTAATGTCCCTAGAGTCATTCATTATTTTTTTATTAAACCTAGAAAGGTACCTCCCATGTTTCATTAATAGTGTGGGATGAATGATAAAAGAACATATGACTTCATATAGTACCACCCTAAGGCTTATAAATATGGAATGGAACATGAGGATGTAGCTATCAATCTATTTCCATTCACTTTGATGGATGTAACCTATGACTATTTCCTAAATCTCCCTAAAGACTCCATCATAGGATGGTAGAAATTTAGCAACACATTATTGGCTTAGTTTAAGCATGTTATTGACTCTAATTTCCTCTACCAATATTCTTGATATATTAAAAAGGAACCAAAAGAGCTCATTAGAAATTTCAATTCTAGGTTCCTTTTGACTATTCAAGTCACCTTGGTATCTTGATGCCTAATATAATTCTTCATGATGACTATGATATCCTAAACACATGAATTTTAGGAGTTATTAATTCTCCTTAAGCATTTTTTCTTCATTATATGAGGTTTAACAATCATTTACTGAGGTCATGGGTTTGAATTAGTCCTATAGTAGGTTTATTGGGGTGGTTTCCAATATAAATGGATATCAAAATTCTTGTATAAGATATTTTTAACCTTGTCAAGTCTCACTTTTATGATTAAAGTCATTCAAGTTTCCTTTCAATAGAAAATATCACTAAAAGCCTAAGAAGCATTCTTAAGCCTTAGATTCATATTAGCCTTGTATAAGCCTATTCAATTTCTTTGCAATGTGAAATGGAAAAAAGAGTCTTAAATAGCACTCATAAGGTCATTAAATGGGTAAATGTATAAAAGTTTCATGAAATTCATTTAAAGTCCATACATATTATCAATAATGCATTTGACTTGGTTTTCCCTCCATTCCTAGTTCTTTGTGGACAATGCCATCTCCCAACTTGGGAGGAATGATTTTAGACCATGACTAAATTATTACCTATACTTAAGCCCTTATTGAAGGTAGTCATCATTATTTTGTATATTGTAGTCATATTTCAAGATTTCATGAGATTGTAATGAATAAAATATAACTTTGAATCATTTTGTAGGTTATAATGTTATCAAAATAATTTTTTAGGTCTATTGGAGAAACTCGAGATAAAATAACTAAATACAATATTTATACCATTGTTTCAAAGCTCATTCAAGGCCTTGAGCTTCAAAACATAAGGTTGTAGTCTTAGTACCACAATTTTTAATCATTTTATGTAGGTATAAGTAGGTTGTGATGGAAATATATCTCTCATAAATAAAAAAGCCATGAATGAGTGCAGTCCTTCGAAGGAAAGACCTTCAAGGTATTGAAACAAACTCTACATCCTTTGAAAATAAGATGAAGAACATAATATTTAAGGTTTGTAGCATACTTTCATGGCCTTTTAAAAGACTTAAAGAATAACAAGGTTTGGAAAGTAAAATAAAATCATCCACGGTCAAGTGATGACTCTTTAAGGATAAGATCATGCTCGAATTCATATAACATTTCCAAGAAATCATGTTTACAAGGTTCTTTTTATAGAACAATCACATCCTATCTTAGTCATGTTGATGCATAGATAAAAACAAGTCTTGGAGAGTGTTAATATGATTGTGAGGATTATATAAATAATGCTTATAATGATCAAGGAAAATATAATCACATCATTTCACCAAGAAGAGTGCTAAAAAGTCTAAAACCCTCCCAAAACCCTAACTTGAGGGAGTATAATATACAAGTATTCCAAGAAACTCAAATCATATAAATGGTCATGTAAGCCTCTTAAAAACCTCCTCAAATCCATTGAAATGTTTGAATTCTTGTAGGTAAGGTTTTCATGGTCTCCAAGAATTTGAAAGGTGTACACAATCCTAGGATTGTGATCAAGATTTGTGGTTTTTTAAAGCTAAAACAAACCTATCTAAAAACACCCATAAAATTAAAGAGAGCCTTCATGACTATCAAGATCCCTAAATATTATCCTATCATTATGTCAAGGTTTCCATACCTCTATAAAATACTCTAATCCTACAACTAGGATCATGGTCTATAAGGGGTTCTCAAAGACCACAAGGTTTTTAAGGCTTCTCAAGAAACCTTATACATGTCTATAGAACCTTTTAGAAATAATAATATGAGTCTTTGATATATTTCATCAATATAAGTATTAACACCAATATCAAGACCCTTCACACAATCTTGTAGGGTATGGAGACAAATATTTATGGCTTTGAAATGTTTGAAAATTAAAGAGATTGAAGTTTTAAGACCATAATGCACATAATAAGACTTGCAACATGTATTCAAGGATAAGTACCAAGGTATACAAAGAAATTTTGAGGAAGCATTTTGGTTTTTTATAATTCAATAGGGATTTATTGATTGACTAATATGGTAACCTAGTCTCAAAGCTACTTAAAAGACCTCTAGGCTAAGGTTTAGGAGTTCCAAAGAAGTTTTAGGAAGAAAAACATAATTGTAGGCCTACAAAGTCTTATTTCTCAAAGATATAATGATAATATAGATAGTTTTTATACCAAATATCTCAATTTTTCTAAAACCATATTTATAGGTAAAGAAAGAAGAATTAAGGCATGCATGATAGTTTCAAGGTTTTAAAGTGTAGAAAAGGTGACATATCTAATAAGATTGGATTGCTTTAAAGAAAAAATTAGGTCTGAATGTATATAAATAATAATCTAATGAAGTTTGAGGATAGGATAGGTTCTTAATTATATATATATATATCTGTGTGTGTGTGTGTATGTGTGTGTGTACACACACACACACACACACATATATGTGTGTGTGTGTGTATATATATATATGTGTGTGTGTGTGTGTGTGTGTGTGTGTGTGTGTGTGTGTGTGTGTGTGTGTATGTATGTATATATGTATATATATATGTATGTATGTATATATGTATATATATATATATATGCATATATATATATGTATGTATGTATATATATACATATATACATACATATATATATATATATATATATATATATGTCTTCAAGTTTAAAGTTTTCATTAGTTTTCAAGTCTATAGCTAAGCTTTTAACCATGCTTCCAAGATTATAGGTCTGCAAATAGGTTGCGAGGTCTTATAACAAGATCAAATGTTATAAAGACACATACCAGACCCTTTGTATACATATTATAGGAATTATATGATCATAAACTCTAGGTTTTATAAGTCTTTTTATTTCTATGAAATATACGTAGAGGTTTACATGTTAGATTTTAAGGTTTCCATGAACTCTTTTAAGCCTACATACTTCTTAGATGGTTTCTTCATGACCTAATAAATGTTAAAGATAAGGTATTAAATGATATATTAATTTATACAGGTATCCTATATGTGAAATAAGGTGATAATACACATGGTTTCAAAAATCCTCTAAGGATAACCAAAATAAGCCAAATTAGTAGGGTTTGTATGTTTTTGATGATGTAGGGTATTTGTAGGGTCGTTAAGAGAAATAAATAAGTCTGTAAAAGGTCTCTATGAATGATAAATAGAGTAACATAAGGTTTTCATGATTATTTCAAGATTAAATATTAATTTTATAGTCTCAAAACCTTGTAAACAAGTTTTTAGGTTTGTCAGAGTTGTGATCAAGAGTTTAGGGTGAAGAACAAGTTACCATATCTTGTAGTGTTCCCAAGATTTTGTATTCATAGAATCCTAATAAAATAAATTTGAAACATTGTTTTCAAATTATTGAATGATAATAATGGTTTTAAAATAGTAAAATCCTTCATATAATTCTAAACATAAAGGTTGTAGGCCCTTTCTTGATAACCAACAAAGCCAAAAAGTAGTAAATAGGTCTATAATAAGTTTGCAAAAGACTGTAAAGGATCAAGAGTAAGGAATAGGGCTTGGAAAAGTAATGAGAATGATTTTATACCTCATTAAGTTTAATATAAGGTACCATATAAAATTTTATAGGTCTTAGTTACATGTTTTAATTTCTTCAAAGTTTAAATCAATACCATTATGCATAGTTACAAGCTCTCCATGACTGATTTGGGAGTCTTCTTATTCTAAAATCTCTCATATAAGGAAAAGAGTCAATTATTTATGGTTATATGAGGTCTATAGGATGAGGGTAAGGGATAAAGAGCAATAATATGATATTTTAGGTTTATAAAAGTTTTGATCGTCTAAGAGTACCATAATATCTTAGGTATATTTTTATTATATGATCATTCTGTAGGTTGGAGTTGTAAGGCTCAGAAACATGAGATAAAGTGATTTTTAAGATCCCAAAAAATACCTATAGGTCTGCCTCAAACCTGGTATCAACATGTGAAGAACATAACATACTTGTATAATGATATATAAATGTTAAAAACATGTTTAAAAGCCTATATATATATATGTCTACATGGCAATTCAAGAGGAAGCAAAGAACTATATACATGACCAACAAGTTGTAGGGTTTTATAAAAAGTTGAAAGCATGTTCTAAACATGTTTTCTATGTTAAATAAGGATTTAAAAAGTTTAATAAAGTTTTAAAAATCCTCACAAGCCTAAAACATATTTCCAAATCCTTATAAGACTCCCTAAGGAGATGCAAATAAGGATACAAACCTTTATAAATAAGATGTAAGGATCCATGATTTTTCAAGAAGAGTTTTTAGGATTTATCAAAGGTTTTAGACCTATCACCAAGGTTTCAAGTCTTAAACTCCTTCAATAATTTGTAATCCTACTAACCAATTTGCAAATAAATATTCCCAAGCTATTTAAAACACCATCTTTAGGAGACACATAGTTATGAAGATATGCATAATAAGGCAATGTTTCTTGTCAAGTTTTGGGAGTCTCCATAAATAAGAAATATTGAGAATAATGATGCTAAAGTCCTAAAACAACATATAGTTCTATAGATAGGTACTCGAGGCCTCTATGGTGATGTGAGATTAGAAAATAAGAAATTGTAAGAGGCCAAAATATTTTAAAGACTTATAACCTATTGTGAGGTATAAAAATTGAATAGGATGGAGGTTTTATGACCTCATCACCTAGAGTAAAAACCTAATATAGGCTTATAAGAGTCTTTTAAGTTTATAAGGGTATGGTTTTAGGTTTTCAAGGAGGATGATATGACAAAATGGTATTTTTAAAACCTAAAAATGCATGCTTCTTAGATTCTCTAATAGTTATCATGAGCAAATATAATAATACACTAGATTCTCAACCTCTCTAAAATACCTTCACCTGAACTTCATAGATACTTTTAGATATTCCATGATCCTAAAACCTATTTAACACTATCATCAATTAATTAATTGGTCATAAAGAGTATGAGGGAGGTATGGAGGTGTTGTAAACTACCCCCAAAGTTATGTAACTCCCTCCATGGAGTGGTATTCATGGAAATAAGGATCTAATTAGATGTATGAGGTTTATTTTTAGGTTAAACATTCATCAAGCATAACATTTAAGGAGGCAAGTCAAACTTGGGCTAGATTCTCTCTAGCATGTATGCATAAGAGGAGGAGATGAATGAGTTAAGTCCATTAAGACATGATTTTTCCAATAATCTAAAAAAATTAAAGAATATATCCACCTTGTGCAATCCTTACTAAGGACAAAGAGAGAAAGATAGGGTCTCCACTTCCACCACTAGGCTAACGTTCTTTCGAGATCTTCATGAGGTAGGCCTAATGCATTGTAGAGGACTTAATTCTTCCATGTTCCTTATATATTTTATTATGTGGGATGATTGATGGAGTGATGGTAGAATTTATGAGGTATCCTTATGCTCTCCTCTTCTTTCTCATCTTCATTTTATTATATTTAGGGCTAAAAATGACTCTTTAGAAGCCCTCTCCTTGGTATGACAAAACTTTGCTCATTTTAAGTCTTGTAATGCTAGCTTATATTTTGAATCTAATAAAGAATTTACGTTTTCCTCCTCTACATTATCAATTTTATTAATTATTATGTAATTTTAAACTATTGATCTTCATTTTTGTATGTTTTAGTCCCTTGTATTTCTATCATATCATCTTTACACTCTCCTTGGTAGGTTATCTATAGTGTAGATCCTTACCTTAATATGAAATACTAATGAAAAGGTTAGAAAAGTTTTATGTTGTGTATAAGTTGTGTAATTTATAATTAGTCTTAAATATTTCTTGTGTTGTTTGAGTGAGGAATTCTCTAGACTTGTTACATAACCATTTTTTTATGAATTTCAATCATTTAGAGTACCTTTTTCTTGATGAAATCATAGTTTTAGTTGTAAATACGTCCATTTTATCATTATTTTAGGCTTGGAGATAATATTATATTAGATGAACATAGTTTATTAAGGAATCCAAACTTATCTTGAGGTCATCCTAAGGATCCAAGGACCCACAACTTGGGGATGATCCCATTATTATAGCTAAATCAATAATTGAGAAAGTAGGTAAGAGATTTAGGTCACAATAGTTTATACCACACCCAATGGGACAAAGTTCCATAATATGGAATAATTTATCTAAGGACTTGGTATTTTTAATTAGTAAGTTATATAATTGAATACACTTAAGAGGCACCTGGAGACTATAAATTTTTGGTCTCAGATCAGTCTTACATTTTTATGCCAAAGGAAATAAGGGATTTTAAAAAGGGTATTAGTTTTTATATTATTGAATTATCACTATCTCCTATAATAAGAATAACCATGCTATTAGGGTTTACTAAAAAAAGAGATATAAGTTATAGATAATCTTCCAAAAGGGCCCAATTCACACCTCATTTTGGAAGGTTTCCTATACCAAGAGGGAGGTTAAATCCTATTATTCATATGGTAACCCATAAAAATCAATTATTTGTTTAATTTTATGGATTTAGTCCTTTGGACCTTTAAAAACATGATGATATCCCATTTACATCTCTAAAAATCATACCTTATTTCACTAGGGATAATGTTACCACTTTAATAGATCGCATACAAGACATTAACAACATATGCTTAGTCCAAAACATTACTCTAAATAATGTGGCCATGAGACTTCTTTTTACTTCTTAAAAATAAAAGGCTCTTCAATGGTATAGAGGTTAAAAACTTGGTACAATAAATAATTATGATGAGATAGGAGAGAGACATTGCTATCAATTTTAAGAAAAGGGTGATCATCTTTCTCTTATGGAGAAACTCACTACCAATAAGAGAGATCCTCATAAATATATAGTGGAATTCAAATTTAGGTTCCAAAACACTTGGGATATAATCCCACTATTTTTTAATCCTACTCTAAATACTAAATTCTTATACTACTTGAGGTCTTTAAATAGTGACATTTATATCATGATTCAGTCCATGGGAGATAATGTATTACCAATTGCATATGACATTGTCACAAGGGCTAAAAATAGCCTAATTCAAGTGGGAAATATATCCCCTAGACCTAAAATTACCTTATGTCTTGAACCTCCATCCATACATCCCAATTTGGCTCCCATTACTATAGAAACCATCCAATCATCTCAATTTGATACTTTTCCTAATGAGTTACATGAAGTTAAGACATTATTGCATAAATTTGGTAATGAATTAGTGGAATTTAAAAGATAAAACCAAACTCAACATATTATACCATGTTAGTTTGATCTAGGAATTTGACTCGAGAGAGGATAGTTAGTTTGGTGTTAGTTCCAAAATGAAAATAAAATGAAAGAAACACACTAGCTAGCATAACATCTCTAGGCCTAAACACTAAGAAGAGCTTGGTTAATAGAAATAATGACAAACACAACTAAAAGCTCAGGAATAGAACACAATAATTCCTTCACCTCCTTGTATTCTCCCAATGCCTTTATAGTAGTGGCTTTCTTTGTTTTATGCTCATGAATTTATTAGCAATGGAAGTTTGGCTACCTCCATCTCTCCTTGGCACCATTGAATTTGGCTTGGCTTGGCTTGGAATAAATTTGGAATGGTAACAATAGTTACTTGAAGATTTTGGAACCAATCCTATATTATAACTTTTCATTATCAAGACTCAAAATTCATGTCGTGAGGCCTCCTATTTATAGATTTATGAGAATGTCTAGAATCAACCTGGACCATCCATCCTGAGATTGAGATGTGTGGTTGAAGATTAATTCAATTTTTTTGAATTAAGTTTTTAATTATCCTCATCATGATTTTGGAATAAGGGGAAATTAAGATGCATAGAAGGCACCATAAAAGGCATTGATGAGGCATGGAGGGCATGAATCCTGATATTTATGGCATTTATGGCCTAGGGATGTCTTCCTAAGAAATAAGGTCATATAATGATGTAGATATTTAATATTAATATCAAAAAATAAGTATTCAACAAGTTTCCATTGAATTATTGATTAGGCCTTGATTTAGGTTAATTATCTCTTAAGCATGATTAAGCACTTTATCCACAAATTACTCAAATTGATCAAAATGCCTTGTTATTGGTCTAAAATTTGACTTGATTAGAATTGGAATTCAATGTTAGATGCATTGAAACCATATTCCCATTTAGGATGTTACCAAAAACAAATAACAAAGGTACGTGTCTCATGTAATATATTTGATAGGAAAGGTCAATCCAAAGTACCCAGGGGCAAAATTAGCATTTTGACTTGAAATGATCTGATCAAAGTTATCTATCCCATAAATTACATTACACCATTTAGGGATACCTTAGACAAAATTGGAACTTTAATATATCAATTTCAAATCATTTAATGCATTTTAGTGTTTTTAGGTCATATTGTGCACTTTGGGTGGAAATTAGTCAAAAGCTTGATTGGAGGTTATCAATGGTCAGATTTAGGTGTCTACAATTTACCCCTATTAAGAAGATGTTGTAAACCATAATAAAAGCAATGTATTCTCAAATAATGAGAGATGGCATGTATGCCAAAAAAGAAGAAGATGATTAAAAAACAAAGCTCTAAATGATTTTGGGAAGCCTATGATGATGCCCCCTCGAGGGAGTGGCCATCAAATATGTTGATGGTCCCTTGGAAAGAAACAACAAGAAAGGTGAAATTAACCCATGGTTGAGATTAATCCAAATGAGTAAATGCTTGCATGCATTGATGTAAAAAAGGATACTAATTTTTCCAAAGGCAGTTATAATCAAGAATAAAATTCAAAATAATGATTTGCTCATAGGTGGTTATAATCATTAAGGGGACTTAGATTGGCTAAAACTGATGGTACCCTAGTTAGGGATGATTAGTGATCGCAACTCAAGGATATAACCTAGAATACATATTAAAGATGAGCAGGTGCAAAGTGATGAAATAGATGAATATAAGAATAAGATTGATCAGTGTGAATGATTCATTTATACTTGTCAATGAGGAGATGCTCATCTTGATTAACAACGATAAAACTAGAATGGTCAAATAAGTTATATTGATCAAGTGTGGGATGGAAGGATTTTCTAAGGTGTCAAGGAGAAAGTTTTGTAGCTCCATTGATTGTAGACCTTCTTGAATCTGATTATTTCTATAGCATGTAATGATAGGCATCATGATATAACACAATGAAGACTTGGCAAAAATATTCATAAGGACCAAATCTCAATCCAATAAACACTCAAAAAAATGCACCAATGATAAAAACCATGATGAAATTATTGACATATGAATATGGATAGACTCAAGAATAATGTGTGAAAGGAATCACCCAATGCATACATATAGACCAAGTCAAGGGAACAATGTTACAATAAAATAAACAAAAAACCAAACAAACAAACAAATAAACTAACTAAAATAAATAAACAAACAGAAAGTCTGAAAATAAAAGCAAAAGAAAGCATCTTAACAATGACCATGCCCCAGTAAGGCAGATCAACGATAACTGACTAGGCTTAGATAGGATAAATATTTTTTAGATTTTTGAAATGTTATGAATTTTTTTTGGAATTTTGAGGTATCTTAACTCATTAACGAATGATAATATACCTACTCACAAAATGGTAATAGCATTTGGCTTAGGTTGCTCACAAAATGGTGAGGGCATATGGAAAGGGGGACTGAGGTCACCTCAACTTGAATTGAGCATAACCTACATATCCTGAAATGTCCTCATGTCATAGTAATTCTATCCACACCAAAGGTGAGAAAAAATGAACTAGGTCCCAATAAGTTCTCAAATCTAGAAAATGGCTAGTCAAATGAAAAAAGTAATGGCAAGGTGATGCGATAATGTATGATAAATAAGTATTGCCCATAGTTTTCCCATATGTAGTTATAAATAGGATATAATATCATATATAAATGATCAATGATAATAATTTACCCATAGGTGGTTATAATTATTAGCAAGATTGGTAAGACACTGATTTGCCCATAGGTAGTTATATTCAGGCTCACATAAACAAGCTTGATAGGATGAAAGATATGTTACCAGATCAACTATCACACTACTTTCACAGAATGTCATTCAAACATGTATTGGATTCATTATTAACACTTGAATGGAATCCCCCCACAAAAGGTTCAGGAAGAACCAAAGGAACCAATATCAAAATAAGATTGGGTAGGATGACTAAAAATAGGCTTTGGTCTAGATATGAATGGAATGATAGGATGGCATGGTCTTGCTAAGGATAATGATGATTTGATAAATTGGATAAAAATGGTAAGAGGGTTTCCCCTAAGTGATGGGGTGAATGGCAAGATCTATGATAATGTAAAATAGGCATATGTAATAATGGAAATGTGAAATGGTATGGTACATGTTGTTGGCATGGGTGTGATTTTTGACTCTATTGTTTCTAATAATGGGGAAAATCATATCCTAATAAAAAATGATATAAATAAAATACTTGATCATGTTAATTACTATCCCATACCTCATCTAAATAACTGATCTATCAAAATTGGCTTACATATTTGGTTATAAAGAATGATTTTATAATCTTTATTGGTCGTTGATTATGATTCCTTCAAATGTTGAGACAAGGTATCTTTGTAGCCTCTATAAAAGATAGTGTGGCCATGGATGGTAGGTTTTATTGTGAAATGGAATGGAAAATGATAATAAAATGTATAATGGTGGGGAAACAAATGAAGATCAAGACTTTCAGTCACATGTAATGTTGTTGATGTTAGATTCAACATAATTTTGGTTGTGATGGGGCTGAAGACTTGTTCTCTTGATAGGACAAACAAAAAATTTCTATTGTTTGATCTTGAGAGTAGTTAACATCTAATTAGGTTGTAGATAGGAAGCTATTTTAATTTGATCTTTTATTTTATCTTCATCTAATAGTGAAGAAAATTTGTGCTTAGCTATTAGTGCCTCAAAAAGGTTTTCACCAATTAAATTATATTGATTTTCCCATAGTACCTTTGAGAAGGTTTAACTAAGAAATGTGGAACTTTGACTTTGATTGTATTCTAGTGCTTCAAAAAATGTTTCACTAGAAGATGTTGAGTTCTGACTTGGATAGTCCCCTAGTGCCTCCAAAAAGGTTTCACTAGGAGAATGTTCTTCTATTATATGAATGTGGTTTTGACCTCCTTAATCTTCTTTAACTACATTTTTTTTGATGGATGTGGTTCAATAAAGTGTGATTCTATCAATCCCAATCGACACTTATGGGAGATGGAATGCAAAACATATGGCTATTTTGGTTGATGATTATGGAATGTGGAATAGTAATGGAATGGGGAGAGGTTGCACAATCCTTGTAGAAGATACTAAGATAAATTGTGTCAAAGATGAAGTACTCATCCTTAAAAACTATAAAAAGATAATAACTATATTTAAATTGATCTATAAGGCATTTTTAACTAATGTTTTAATATCCATTAACATATTCTTCTTTTGAATCTAATTTTAACTCAACGGAGTCTCAATCTAGTGTTGAGATTAATGTTAACTCAGATTCTAAGGCTAAATATGATGTTGGCTCAAGAATAGAACCTAACTCTAACTTTTATTCTTCATTTGAGGGGTACTCTATTACAATGATGTCTTGTTGAATTCTTGGTATTAGATAAGTAACAACTTGTAACAACATGATGGGCTCCATAAAGACTAGTTTGTCAATGTGAGACTCCTCTAAGATGGAAAAAAGGTCAAGAGACAACTCCTTAGAGGCTAGCTTATCAATAGGAGTCTATTGAAAAATAAGCACATGGTCGAGGTAATGATTTGCCTAAAGGAAATTATAATCATTAAGAAGTGGCTCAACAAATATTGGCTCATCAGAGTGAGACAACTCAACAACTAGTATAAGATCAATAGGCAATTCATCATATGTTGAATTATCACAAATTATTGATTCAATAAAAACATCTTAGATAGGTTGGTCTATTTGGCCTTAGATTCTAATGAGTTGGAAACTACCAGTTTTGAACATAGCTTGGTCTTCAAAAGATTAGATGGGTTAAGGTTTGGATGGGATTGGTTCTGGATGAGGAATGGCTCATGGTTGATAATGGTAGGGCATTCAAGAGCATGATTGCTTGCATGAGACAAATGACAAGGTCTTGAGATGGTAATGATAGGGCATTATGGGGCTTGATTGCTTACACAAGCCAAAGCACTAGGTCTTGGAATGATGAAGGGGTATTTTGGATCTTGATTGCTCACACAAACCAAAGGATAAGGTCTTGATATAGAAATTATTGGGCATTATAGAGCTTGGTTGCTTACATAAACCAAAGGATGAGGTCTTAAAATGGAAATAGTGTAACATTGTGGTCTTAGAATAGAAATGGTATGATGCGGTGGAGCTTGATTACTCACATAAGCCAAATCATCCAAGTCTTCCTCATAAACCATATCATCCTAGTTGTGATTTGGCTCATAAGTTCGTTCTTGTTTATGTTCCATATATTGATTATTGAAAAGAGGGTATGGATTTGTATCCCAAACAACATTATTTATAGTTGGGTCCTTAAAGTCTTCCTCACAAGCCTCTTCATGCTAATCAAGATCTTGATTTGGATTTTGTGGATTTTGACTATGTTCCCCATATGGATATTGTAAGGAGAATAATAAATCTCCTTAGAAAATCTTTCTCTATAGGGGTTCCTAGTGGGATTTATGTAGCCATTCTATCATAAGTTAGAGTGTACATAACTCCATCATAAGTGTAGGAAGACATATCCAAATAAATTATGAATGCTTTGAAAATAAAAAGGCTTAGAGTTTTACAAACTCTAAAAAAGTGATCTAAATGAAAAATGGTTCAAACTTGGTCCAACATGGACAAAGAGGTGTACTTGTATCTCCAATGTGGTCTGAAAGTGGAGCTATATCTTTAAAATGGTTTGTGCTTAGAATTGGTATAAAACAATATAACATCAAATGTCTACTATCATATGCATAAATGGTCAAGCATCTAAATAAAAATTGACATGTCAAAGTTCTAGGTTAAAGTGTTCCAAACAAGATCTAAACTAGGAAAGGAAAAAAGTTGAGTTAATAGGACTTTTATCCAAATTTAGAGTCAAAAGATAGGATCAAACAAATATCCATATTCTATGACTTTTGGCCAAATGGTGTCAAAATCTAGACTTGAAACAAAGGCTAATGTGATTTGATTTAATATAATAAGTTTGGAAATAACTTTGACATAAACCCAGCACACAGAATCAAACATAAACATGATCAATTAACATAAGGCATAATACAAAAGGATCTTTGAAGAAATACTATGTTTTCCCAAATAAAGGCACAAACAATGATAAGGATAGGTACTAAAAAAATAAACCATCAATAGTTTTTAAATTTGGGTAATCGATGAACCAAAGTTATGTAACCCAAAAGAGAAAGATCTGTGTATTATCCCCATGAATTAAGGCCTAAAAATAAATCAATCAATGTTTGAATCCAAATTTGATAAGGTTAATTGAAAACTCAATGTTGAAAATTAAGATTTTACTAAATAAGCTAGACAAGATTGGATAGGATGATGACAAGATAAAGGTACAAATGGTATACACAAAATGGTTTGAAATAAATGGTTTTTGATACAATGTGAAACAAGTCTTAAAACAAATTGAGCATCCTAATGACATAAGCATGCTCGAATGATGTGATCAATTCTATGCTTCAAAATACTCAAAGGCACAAATAGTTTGACATGATTATGGTAGCATAACACTACCCTCCTCAACTCAAATGATACACACACAAACAAGTTTAGCAAAAATTTCAAGGCACAAGTGTGGTGTAAAATAACTGGCATAATGCCTCTTTAGACAAAAGAGTGACATATAGACAAATTGTTTTTGACATGGTTTATACACAAATAAACAAGTTTTAGTCTCAAAAAAACCAAGATAAATTACCAAAAAACACTAATTATAATAATCCAAATCCTAACAAAGGTATGGAATGTGGGGTTGAATAAACTATCAAGTTTCAATCATTCTAGGGGAATCAATTACACATTGACTTTCATGTCAAATGATGTAAAAGACAAGAATGGAAATTGGGTGACCATGACATTGGCTAGTTATAAAATGGTCTAGTCCTTTTTACAACCACTACATCCTACTATTCACTCAGTGTAGTGTGATGTCCAAATGTAGATACACCCCATGTTCAACTCTGAAGGAGTAAATGAATTCAATGCTAGGATATGAAACCTTATGTTAAAGCTTCCCTAAAGAAGTCATGGGAGTTAATGATGTCCCCCTCACAAGCCAAGTTTGCATGAAAATAAAAGACTAAGAGAAAGACTTTAGGGTCAATTTCAAGGTCACCCAAACTTTAATGCATTTTTTGGGGAGTGATTTAGATGACTTTCTTTCTAATCCTTGGACAAGGCTATTTTCAATAGGAATGGAATTTTGATTCCAATGGTTCCCTAAAGGGGACAAATGGAAGAGCATATACACAACACCCCTCTCTTTGCTAAATGAAATTAGATCAAACAACTATTGAGGAGAAAAATGACAAGCGAATTTAATTTTAAGCCCAAATGAAAGATTTGGTGGTGTTCATTTGACCCATTGGTCTTAATATTATGAACTTTTAAAACATTCATTTAAGCATCTATTTTTTTTTTGTTAAAACACCAAAACAAGGTTCCTGATTAATTTTTTAGCATGCAAAAGGTGATCTAATACATTTTTTTAACAAATGTCAAGCTTGATCCTATAGCAAAAATGTTATCACGTCCTTTGGCTTTGAATATCTTTTGGGTTTGAAATAATGAAATTTAGAAAAAGAGCTCTTGGGTTTATGTCTTAGGAAAAACATAGTGACCGATGTTAGTTTATATAACTAATGATGGTTACATTTCTAATCGATGTCAGTTATCTAATTGAGATCAATTATATCAATGTGATTGATGATATGTATATAACCAATGTCATTTTTAATAACTAATTTTGATTAATATATGTAACTAATGTTGGTCTTACTTGTTGATGTCAATTATTATGTAAAACTGTGGCAAACAAAAATGGCAAAATAAATTTAGAAAATCAATTTTCAAGATTTTAAGGGTCCAAATGAATATTTTAAAGTTTAAAAATGATCTTATTCAGGTTTGAGATATGTCTAGTCCCACCGGGCATGCCATATGTGGATCTATGAATTTGACTCAAGAGAGGATGGTTAGTATGGTGTTAGTTCTAAAATGAAAATAAAATGAAAGAAACACACTAGCTAGCATAACATCTCTAGGCCTAGACATTAGGGAGAGATTGGTTAACAAAAAAAATAAAAAACACAACTAAAGTAAGGAATAAAACACAATAATTCCTTCACCTTCCTTGGATGCTCCAAATGCCTTTGTATTAGTGGCTTGCTCAGTTTTGTGCTCATGAAGTCCTTGGAAATGGAAGCTTGGCTACCTCCATCTCTCCTTAGCACCTTTGGATTTAGCTTGTCTTGGCTTGGAATCAATTTGTAATGGTATAATCTTTTATAACCAATCCTACATTATAACTTTGCATTATCAAGACATAAAATTCATGTGGTGAGACCTCCTATTTATAGATTTATGAGAATGTCTAGAATAAACTTAAACCATCCATCCTAAGATTGAGATGTGTGGTTAAGGATTAATTAAATTTTTTGAATTAAGTTTATAATTATATTCATCATGACATTGGAATAAGGGGAAATTAAGAGGCATGGGGGGCATCATGGAAGGCATTGATGAGGCATGGTGGGCATGAATCTTGGTATTTGTGGCATTTATGACCTATGGATGTCTTCCCAAGAAATGAGTTCATATAATGATGTAGATATTAAATATTTATTTCCAAAAATAAGTATTCAATAAGTTTCCATAGAATTCTTTATTAGGCCTTGATTTGGGTTAATTATCTCTTAAGCATGATTAAGCACTTTGTGCACAAATTACTCAAATTGATCAAAATGACTTGTTATTGGTCTAAAATTTGACTAGGCTAGAATTGGAAGTCAATGTTAGATGTGTTGGAACGGTATTCCCATTTAGTATTTTACCAACAAAAAATAGCAAAGGCACGTGTCTCGTGTAAGATATTTGATAGGAAAGGTCAATCCAGAGCACTTAGGTACAAAATTGGCATTTTGACTCAAAATGATATGATCAAAGTTAGTTGGCCAATAAATTTCATTTCCCTATTTAGGGATACCCTAGCCAAAATTGGCACTTGAATATATCAATTTCAACTCATTTAATGCATTTTAGTATTTTCAAGCCAAATTGTGCACTTTGGGTGTAAATTGGTCAAAAGCCTAATTGGAGGTTATCTATGGCTAAATTTAGGTGTCTACAGTTAGCATTTCAATCATCCATATCAACACTTCAATTATACTTATTATCCTAATAAGAAACATTATTAATTTAATACACAATCTCAAGTCTATATTGCACATGTTAATCCCTTCAATAGTCAAAATTCTAATGCTTTCAGGACCTCAAAAGCCAATATATCCATGAAAAATAAATTGGTTCAAGATTATGAGTGGTTCTTCCCATGCAACCAACCTTACAACTAAACCATATAGCCAAACCAAGTGCTTAATAATTCTTTGATATTCCAATGTTTGTCTCTTTCTCAAGGTAATCAAGTGAACCATCTTCACAAGGAGAATAAGTGCACAAAAAAGTATAAGTGCAAGGTGACTCCATATTTTTAATTGGCAAGCAAGTGACCTTTGTAAAATGAATCATAATTAGGTCTCAAGTAAATGATACACTTTAGTGGTTTACAACATAATTTTAAAAGGAGGGAAATGGAGGGAGAGACATCTTCCTCATTTGGTCAAGTTCCTAACACCCAAGCCCCTCATTAAACTACCAAGGAGAAAGTAGATATTAAAATAACTCAAAAATAATAAAATTAGTTTGTTTAAAAGGAAACTCAACCTCAAATTAGAAAACATCAAAGAGATGATGTTTATATTCCAAAGTTCTATCCAAAATGAGGATAAATTTCCTTTAACACAGTTGAGCAAATGAAGAGAACAAATATAAATGTCACTATATGTAAGGATATCTCCATTCCTAATCAAAGAGAATAATTGAAAGAGACCTTAAGCCACCTTGGTATTGTGAACAAAGAAAGTGAAACAACTTCTCCCTCTAACTTATGCCAACCAAAAGAAGTAGATAGTGGAAATATCATTAAAACACCTCCATTCTACATCTCCTTGACTATTGGTAAGGACCTTGTACACAATAATATGATTGAGTCCAAGGTAATTGGCTTAGTTAAGCCTAAAAATATTTATTACCTATTAGGTTTAGAGTATTCTCCAATCATAAATGGAGTTATCTAGTTAAATGGTATAACTATTAAGATAGTTGGCATCATTAAGAACATTAATCTTACCCTACATGATTTCCCAAGTATTTCTATCTACCAATATTTTTTAGTCATACATATCCCTCCCTATTTTGTGTTATGAATTTATAGGGATTTCAATATAAATATGGTTAGGTATCTATCCTTATATTGGTCACACATGTTTCTTAGGACTAGGTATGGTACCAAATTAACTATCCAATTTGAGCCCATTTATAGAGACCACATTGATCCATACTCTCCTATCTAGTTCTAATGAATTTCTCCATATATGATCAAGAGGAGAGTTTTTTTATTCATGATACTATCACACATTTTGAGGAGGTTCCATATATCTTAGTTTATGAGTGAGAAAATGAGCACTATGGTTTTGATCCATATGATCATGTGGAGGAGACAAGATTGGGTACCTATTGCATCCTTGAAGATGAAGCTATTCTACCAAATATTGTGAGTATAAAATAGGATCTTAAAGGTATGCAGAAACTATTTTTTTATTTTTAAATGAGCATAAATGGTGTTGGTCTAGGTATTATGTAAATCTCCCCTCAAAAGAAGTAAACTTAATGATATAGTATATAGTCTAGTTTTACTAACAATATATCCAAATATGAGGAATTTATTCAAGGCTTATAGTTTGAATATAAGAAAGGAATAAAGGTGTTTAAAGTGTTTGGTGATAGTGATCTAGCTGTAAATTAGGTTAGATTCCAAAATGTAGTTAGTAACAACTTATTGAAGGCCTATAAACATAGAGTGTGGGATCTCATTAAAGGCTTTGATGCCTTCAATATTTAAGTTGTGCCAAGAAAACAAAATGTTGATGATAATAGGCTTGTTACCATGGGGTCTTAGTATAAAAGTCCCCATGATGTTATAAAGGATTTAGAATAACTTGTAAAATTGGTGGTTAGACCTATAGTTCTTGACAATATTGTTAGTTGGTAAGTGTTTGAGAATGATGAGTAAATTATCAACTTTATACAAGAGGAGGCAAAATTCTTATCTAAAAATCAACATAGGCTTCAAGACCAATATGATGATCAATTTATTTATCTAAGAGGTAAGAAGTTTCCTAAGGTTTTGGTCACTTTATAAGGAATGTTTAATTCATATGATCAACTTAAATGTGAGAGATGGAAAATGACAATCAAGGATGAAAACTATGAACCAATTTCCATCTATAATTCTAAAATTTTGAAGGTTTTTAAGTTATGTACTAAATATAAACAAGAATATTTCATTAGTATTTTTAGGAGATATGATGCTATATTTTCTTAGAGTTACCAAGACCTTAGAGGTTTTGAAATAAACTTGGCCCAACAGACCATTGAGCTCAAACCCAATGAAAATCCAATTAGGTAAAACAAGAGACCAATAAAACCCAAGATTTACCATTTTATGATAAAATATGTAAATAAACTCATAGAATCTAATATTTTATTCCCCATCAATCATTCCTCTTAGGTGGCCAAGCTAGTCCTAGTTAGAAAGAAAAATAGGGAGATTAGGATATGTGTGGAATTTAGGGACTTGAACAGAGTATCACTCAGATATTATTACCCCCATACACCTATAGAGTATATCCTTAAAATATTAATAGGGTTTAAATGTTTTGGAAATAATTTGGTTAATTCAAAACAAATTTTACCACCAAATGGGGTACCTCTGCTTTCAAGAAGATGCCTTTTATGTTGACCAATGCTAGTGAAACCCTATAAAGGGCAATGTACATGAAATATAGGGGCCTCATAAATGATATTATTTTATTTTATTTATATGATATAAATATTTTATCTAATCAATTATATCATTCAAGTCAAGTATTTGATAGTTGTACAGAGTTTAGATTATCCTTGAACCCCCAAAAAATGCATGTTTACTATTCATGAAGGTAAGTTATTGGGGCATGTTATTTATAAATATGGCCTTGTAATTTATCCAATAAGGGTAGAATTGATCTTCTCTCTTTAACTTCTAAGTCATAATAAGGGTCTCCAAAGCTTATTGGGTAACATAAAATTTGTAAGAAGGTTCATGCCAAACTTTGATACTTTGGTCAAACCTCTCACGTTTATGCTCAAGAAGAATGATAATTTCATCTAGTCAAGATAAGGTAAGTACAAATTTGAATAAAATAAAAATTAAAAATCTCAAGCCCTTACACTCATGTACCCTTGTTATGATAAGAACTTTATTATTGATGTTGTTATGGGGAATGAGAGTATATAATCTATACTATTATAATAAAATGGTGAATTAATAGAGTATCCCATTGAATTTTTTATTTAATATCTTAAATATTATGAGTTGAGGTATGGTTTCGTGGAAAATCAGGTCCTTGCTATCATATTATTCATTAAAAAATTTAGACACATGATTTTGAACAACAAAATATAGCTGACATTTTCACACTCAAGCATGAAGGAGTTCATGTTGAACAAGGATATAGGTGAAAAGAGACCTATTTCAGTAACTAAGGTCATGAAGTATAACATTGACATCAAGGTCACTAATCTTATCAGAGAAAAAGGGTTATGTGAGCAATTGGAAATAAACCCAGAAGTTGATAATAATTTAGTTTTTATGCTTCATGATTATCAATAAGATAATCATGAGGTTCCCAATGATTGTACTAGAGACATGGTTACCTTATTTAAAATTAGATACTATCCACATGGCCTCAAAAAATATTAAAGAAGGTACTCTATACTAGAATTAGTTCCATATGTCATTATTAATGGTATATTGTTTAGAAAGGATATCAATAGAGTACTTTTGATATCCATAGAGCCTAAATAAGTGGCTAAGGTGATCGAAGAGTTTCATGATGGTTCATAAGGAGGCCATTTATATTCCAAGACTAATATTTTTAAAATTATGAGTGTTGGTAACTATTGACCAAGTCTATTTAAATATGCACATGTATGGGTTAAAAATTACAAAAAGTGTGACATATTTATAGGCAAGTAAAAACTAATAGCTCTCCCTCTTCATCTCATCTAGGTAGAGCAACCATTAATTCAATGGGGTTTGTAATTCATTATGATTATTAACTCATATTCATGTACTAATCACAATTGGATTGTAACTACCAAAAATTACTTTGCAACATGGACACAAGTAGTGGAACTTAGAGATGCAAATGAGACCTTTGTATTGGACTTCTATGAAGGTAATTTTACTTGATTTGATGTTCCAACCACTATTATATCTAATAAAACTATGATTTTTGTTGTAACCAAAATTATTGAATGGGTAATCAAATATGGTATTAATTTGATCACTTCTTCCAACTATTAACCCCAAGGTAATGTCTTGGCAGAATATACCAACAAGAACCTAATAAGGATCATCAAGAGGACTATGGAAGAGAACCAAAGAATTTGGCATAACATGTTAAAAAAACATTTTGGGATGATAGGATAACACCCAAGAGGGATATTGGTAACTCCCCTTTCATTTTAGTATATGGGAAGGAAAAGTTTCCTTTATCACTTGAATTACTATCTCCTTAACCAAAATTTTGAATTGATTGATAAAATTGCCATGGTAGTGAGACTATCAGAGTTGATGGAGTTGGAGTAATCTAGGAACCATGCAATACATATAATAGATTGGAACCATGTAATGCATATAATGGATTTTCATCAAGATCAAATGAAGAGTACATTTGATAGGACATCTACTATTAGTTATTTCAAAGAAGGATATCTATTTTTAAAATGGGATGAAGATAGGGCAAAGGATGTGAAACACACAAATTTTGATGCCATATGGAGTGGTATCTACATCATAACCAACTATAATCAAGTTGATTATTTTCATATCTCATATTTAAATGGAGAGGATACTCCTATCCCAATTAATGGGATCTATCTCAAACATTTTTATTGAGTCATTTTTAGACCTTTATACATAGTATGTTAGCTATTTTATTCCTCCAAGTGTTGTGTCACATTGTTTGTTGAGTATGTAGTCGTTTTTATTTCATCTAAGTTTTGTTGCATAATTTTTAAATCTCTTTACTTAGTTATTGTGTGTTTCTAGGCATTTATTAGTCCATTCAAGGGCTGGTCTAGGATGTTTCATCCATGGTTTCAATTTTAGAATGAGTTGAAGCTTAGGTGAATCCTATGGCTAACGGATGATTAAGGATATTAGATTCTTACTTAGTAGGTAAGAAACCCATAAATGTTACTAAAATGTTGACTATTAAAGTTACCTTGGTATCTTGACACCTAATGTGGTTCTTCATGATGACTATGTTGTCTTAATGTTAGTTGTGTTAGGAGTAATTAAAGTTTCTTAAACAATTTTGCTTCATTAGATGAGGTCTAACGATCATATTTTGAGGTCATGGGTTGGAATTAGTCTTGTATCAAACCTATTGGTGTGGTTTTCAATTTAAATTTGTATAAAAATTATTTTATAAGGTCTTTTTAACCTTGACAAATCCTATTTTTATGACTAAAAGCATTCAATTTGCCTCTCAATCCAAAATCTCAATTAAATCTTAATAAGCATTCATAAGCCTTAGGGTCATATTAGACTTTTAGAGGCCTACTCAATTACATTTCAATGTGAAATGCAAAAAATAACACTCATAACATCATAAAATGAATAAAGTTCTAAAATTTTCTTGAAAGTTATTTATCAATTTTCAAACTCCTTCACAAGCTTTCAAAGTCCACACATATTATCAAAAATGCATTTGAATTGTTTTCCATCCACTCCTAGTTCTTGGTAGACTTTTTCATCTCCAATATTGGAGGAGTGATTTTTGAGCACGACTACATCATTACCTATCCTTAAGCACTTTTTAGAGTAGACTTCATTATTTTAAGAGATTGCAGACGTATTTGGAGATTTCATGAGATTGCAATGAAAAAATTGGAACTTTGAAGCATGTTGTAGGTTGTAAGGTTATCAAGAGAATTTGTATAGGTCTATTGGAGAAACTCTCATGATTAAATCACTAAATACAACATTTAAACCATGGTTTCAAATCTCCTTCAAGTTCTTGATCTTGAAAGCATGAGGTGTACCCTTAGTACCACAAGTTTAGAAATATTTATAGGGGTATAAGGAGGTTGTGATGAAAAAAAAATTTAATGAATAAAAAAAACATGAATGATTATAGTCCCCTTAAGGAAGGGCCTTTAAGGTATTGAAACAAAGTATACATCCTTTCAAAACAAGTTAAAGAACATAATATTTTAGGTTTTTAGTGTACATAGAGGGAATTTTGGAGAATCTCAAAGCATAACAGGGTTTGTAGAGGGAAATAAAATAATCCATGTTCAAGTGATGACCCTTGAAATATAATACCAGGTTTAAAATCATACAACATATCCAATAAATCATGTTCACATGGTTCTTTATAGAGAACAATCATGTCCTATCTTCAACCTATTGATGTATGGTTTTAGAAACCTATTGGAGAGTTTTAGGAGGGGTTTTTAAGATTCCACCAATAATACTTATAATGATCAATAAGGATAAAATCACATCATTTTACCAAGAAGAGTGTAGATAACTCTAAAACCTTGCCAAAACGCTAACTTGAGGGAGTACAATTTGCAAACATTTCAAGGAAGTCAAAACATATAAATGGTTATGTACACCTTTAAACACCTCCTAAAATACCTTATAAGGTTTATATGCCTATAGGTCAAGTGTTCATGGTTCTGAAGCATTCTAAATGTGTACATAGGCCTAGGACTATGATCAATAGTTATGGTGTTGTAAAGTTCAGATAAATCTATCTATAAAAAGCCCATAGGATTTAAGAGAGCCTTTATGACCATAAATGACCCCTTATACTATCTTGGAACTATTTTAAGGATGAAAAACCTCTCCAAAAGCCTCAAATATTGTAATTAGGATCATCATCTACAAGGGGTTCTTAAGATCATAAGGTTTTCAAGGCTTCTCAGTAAACCTTTTATAGATATGTTGACCCTTTTGGCAATAATCAAATGAGTATAAACAATATGTCATGGAGATAAGGATGAATGAAAAGATAAAAACCATTCATACATGCCTAAAAGTTAGGGAGACAATATTTATGGATTTTAAAAGTCTTCAAATTGAAGAGATTGAAGTTTTAGGATTGTAATACACAAACCAAGACCTATAACATGTTTTTCAAGGATAAGTACCAAGGTTTTTAGAGAAATTTTGAGGAAGGATTTAATATTTTTAGGCTTAAATATGGTTTTATTAATTGATCAAGATGGGAACCTAGTCGTAAACCTCCTTAAAATATTTACAAGCCAATGTTTAAGAGTTCAAAGCAAGTTTTAGGAAGAAAAACATGATTATAGGCTTGTAAACTTTTGTTTCTAAAAGATGTAATACTATTATTGGGAGGTTTTACCCAAATAAATCACTATTAGTCTAGAAAATTTTATTAAATAATCCATAACCATCTTACTAGGTAAACAAAGAAGCATTAAGGCCAATATAATAGTTTCAAGGTTTTCAAGTTTAGACAAGGTTATGGATCTGATAAGATTGCATTGTTTCCAAGAAAAAAAGTAGGTCTATAGTTATATAAAAAATTATTACTAAGCTTTAAGGATAGGATATGGATCCTTTATCATATATATAGGAATGCATGTTGAAGGTTCTCATGAGGTACCTAAGCTTCTAACAATGCTTCAAGGATTCCAAGGCTAAAAATAGGCCTATGAGGTTTTATAAGAAGTTCAAATGTTGTAAAGACACCTAAAAAAACATTTTTGGAACTATTATAGTAATTTTATGATCATAACCTTTAGGTTTTCAAAGTATTTTTATTATAATTAAATATAAATAAAGCTTTGTATGATAGCTTTTAAGGTTTTCGTGATTATTTTAAAGCCTACAGATTTCCTAGATGGTTTCTTCATAACCTAAATAATGATAAAGAGAAGGTATACGATGAGAATGTAATTACAAAGGTATCCTAGAGATTAAACAAGGTGATAAGACATAGGGTTTCAAACATTATCTAAGGGTAACCAAATTTGTAAGCCAAATTAACAAGATTTGTAGGGTTTTGATGATGTAGGGTGTTTGTAGGGTCTTTAAGAGAAGGAAATAATTATGCATAAGTTCTTTATGTGTGATCTAGAGAGGAAGATAATGTTTTCATGATGATTTAAAGGATAAATAATCATTTTATGGTCCTAAAACCATGTAAACAAATCTATAGGTTTGTAAGAGTTGTGAGTAAGATCTTTGGGTAAAGAACAATAAGTTACTATATCTTGTTGTGTTCCTAAGGTTTTAAATTCTTATAAACCTAATCAAAAAAGTATAAAACATTATTTGCATATCATGTAATTCCAATAATGGGGTTTTCAATGTTCAAAACCTTCATATAGGTATGAACATAGAGGTTGCAGACCCTTTCTTGATAACCAACAATGCCAAAAACTAGTAGATAGGTATGTAACAAGTTTGAATCACCCTGTCAAGGATTAAGACTAAGGAATAAGGCTTGGAAAAATAATATAATGATTATAGACCTCCTTAAGTTTAATAAAAGGTTCCATATAAATTTTTATAGGTATTAGTTACATGTTTTCATTGATTCCAAGTTTAAATCATGACCATTATGCATATTTACAAGCTCTCTATGACTGATTAAGGAGTCATATTATTCTAAAAGCTCTCATACAAGGCAAAGAGGTAATGATTTATGGTTCTATGAGGTTTATAGGGTGAGGTCATGGGATGAAGATAAATAATATGATTTTGCACATTTGTAAATATATCGATGGTTTAAGAGTACTAAAAGATCATAATTATATTTTCAAAACATGATCATCCTATAGGTTAGATTTATAAGTCTCAAGAACACGAGATCTTGTGATTTTTGAGATCCTAGAAACTACCTATATGTGTACCTCAAAGATAGTATTAATAATTAAATAACATTAAAGACCTATATAATGATAAATAAATGTTTAAAACATGTTTACAATCCTACAAATATATGTTTACAATCCTATAGGTACATCTATAGGCTAATTCAAGAGAAAGCAATGGATTGAATGTTGGACTAAGAAGTTGAAGGGCAGTCTAAAAATTTGAAAGGATGTTATAAACACATTTTCTATGTTAAACAATGATATATATATTTTTCTAAAGTTTTTAAACTCTTCACAAGTCTACAACATGTTTCCAAAGCCTTCTAGGACTCCCCAAAGAGAGGCAAACAATAATATATGCCTGAATAAAGAATATGTAAGGTTTCATGAATTTTGAAGAAGATTTTTTAGGGTTTATAAAAAAATTTAGGCCTATAACCATGGTTTCAAGTCTTAAACTCCTTTAAGAATTCATAATCCTGCCAACTAGTTTGCAAATAAAGATTGCCAAGGTCTTTCAAATACCATTTGTAGGAAACAAAGAGGTATGAAAACATACATGAGAATAAAAGGTTTCTTGGTAATTATTGGGAGAATCCATTAATAATAAATATTGATAAAAATTATCGTAAAGTCATAAAATAACCTAGAGTTCTACATATAGGTCCTTCAGGCCTCTATGGTGATGTAAGGTTAGAAAGAAAGAGATCCTAATAGACTAAAACATTTTCCAAACATACAACCTATTTTGAGGTCTTCAAATTGAAGAAGATGGAGGTATTATAAACTAAACACCTAGATGATAGACCTGATAAAGGATTATAAGAGTGTTTTAAGGTTGTAGAGGGTTGGTTACAGGTTATCAAGGAGGATGATAAGACAAAATAGGACTTTTAAAGCCTAAAAATGCATGTTTTTAAGCTTCCCCAAGAGCTCTAATAAGAAAATAGGAGGATATACTTTCTTCTCAAGCTATCCAAGATACCTCAAACTAAATTAAAAAGATTATTTTAGATAGGCCATGCTCCTAAAACTAGTCTATCAAGACTATGCATGAAGTATGTGGTCAAAAATAGCATGAAGGAGGTATGGAGGTGTTGAAAACTACCCCTAGAGATGTGTAACTCCCTCCATGGAGTGGTAGTTATGGTAATTCAACCCAAGTATATAAATATGTGTATGATGTCTATTTTTAGTTCAATAATTCATCAAGCATGGTAGCTAAGGAGACAAGTAAAACTTTGGGTTAGATTTGCTTTAGAATGCATGCATGAGAGGAGGATATGGTTGAGTTAAGGCTATCAAGATAGGAGTTTTACAATAATATAATAGCATTAAAGATGGATATACACCTTGCACAATCATTCCTATGTTTAAAGAGATAAAGATAGGGTCTCCACTTCTACCACTAGGCTTACTTTACTTGTATATCTTCATGGTAGTCCTAATTAATTGGAGATGACTTAATACTTCCATATTAATTGTTTATTTTCTTTTATAGGTTGATTAATGGAGTGGTGTTTATGAGGTCTCCTTGAGTTCTCTTCTCTCTCATCTCTATTTTCTTATATACAGGGTTGAAAATGACTTTTTTAGGATCCCTCTCCTTGGTATGACAAAACTTTACTCATTTTGAGACTTGTAATTATTGATTATGCCTTGAATATTATAAATAATCAATGTTTGACTCTTATACATTGTAAATTATATTTAATATTGTGTAATTTTTAATTGTTGACCTTAATTTATGAATGTTTTAGTCCCTTGTGTTATTATCTATCATATTTACACTCTCCTTAGTAGGTTGTATGTTATGTAAATCCCTACCTTCATATGAAATATTAATGTAAATATTTGGAAAGTTGTAGGTTGTGTAGTTTCTCATCAGTTCTAAATATTTTTTTTGTTGTTTGAGTAAGTGAGGAGCTCTCTAGACTTAGTGCATCATCATTTTTATGAATTTTAGTCATTTCTACTCCTTTTTTCTTGATGAAAACACAGTCTTAGCTATAAATAGGTGCATTTTAGAATTATTTTAGGTCTATATATGATCTTATATCACATGCACAGAGTTTAGGAAGGAAGTCTACTTTCTCTAGAGGTTTATCCCAAGGAGCCAAGGTCCCATACCTTGGGGATGATCCCATTATTATAGCTAAATAACTAATTGAGAAAATGGTCACAAGATTTAAGTGATATTAGTTATAAAATATGTATATCTTGATCACCATGCTTTATCAACCCAATGCTCAACTATAAAAAAATGTATAATAATTCATTTGACCCCTAGAGGACCATGTTTCTAAGATGGGATCCCATGATAATAGATCTACCCCAATCTTATTATAAATCCATTAAGGTAGATAGATAAATCAACCCTCAAGGTAAAATGCTATTACCCATTTGGAATGCCTTGCCAAGCTTACCTACCCTAAACCTTGTTCCCAATGTTAACCAAAATGTCCCATTGCTCCAACCCATGCCAGTGACAAATCATCTCTCACTAAGACACATTTCACCCAACAATAACCTAGGTTTCCTTACCCAAGTAAGTAATGAAGTATCCTCCTAGGCTCGTAATCAAGAACTATTACCCACTATGAATAATGTTTAAATCATACCTAAAGAGTCTACAAAGTATGGGTTGGATGTTGTCAAATGTATGGTGTAGAGGTTAAGCAATGATTTCTTAGGTCTTCTAAAATAAATGGGAAATGATAATTGTGAGAGGTATAACATAAAATTTACCTATCAATCTATAGATCTTAAAATCACCCCAATAATCAACTAGATACTTTAGCTAATAAATTATGTGAGATTAACAGCTATGAGATAACCCTCCCAAATTGGTGCCAGGTGTAAAGCATATCACAACACAAAGAACTTGATGGCATATAATTTTACAGTTCCTTGGTATCTTATAGTGAGAAATAGAAGAGAAAAAGGTGGTATCACACCATTAATAAACCCCTAACACTAATATACCTCTAAGTAAAGTAATGGTATTAGAGATTATGGAGTTCCCTAACAAAGAATAAAATGGTTTAGAGTAAAGTAAAAGTGATGTCCATGCATTATAATTGTTTCAAAGGATAAATTGTTCTCTTGGGAATTGCATGCAATAATAACCCATCACTATCTATACTCCTCCAAATAACAATGCAAAACCCCCTGATCCCAAAGTTAGGAATGAATCGCTATCCCCAAAGCCTATTTAGTCAAAGGCTCCTATAGAGGCCGAACAAGTTCAGAACTAGGTAGGATATCATAGATTATAAGAAATGAATAAAATAAAAGCTAATATAACACTTTATGATCTTAAATAGATCACTAAATGATGAGACCTTATGGTAAAGTCATTGTTGACAATTTTGACCCTATAGGTCAAATTGCCACCCTTACCATTCATATATTTTCATGTCATTTCCAATTTTCTTTTACTCAGAGAAGATCTAAAGGGATAATTAGAATAATTTGGGTTTTCAAAAAGTACAATAAATACTTTAGGCTTTCATAGAAGGAAGACTTTAGGTTTTGTCTAAGTATCAAAATTATTTTAGACTTTTTATTTGAAACAACTTTTTAGAGGACCATCACACAATTTCCCAAAGGACACTTTCATTTTCTCAAAGGTTATTCATCAAAAGGGTAGGTGGACTTTACAATAAATCCAAATGGTTTCTTCCCTTCAAAAAAGGACCAATTAAAAAATCTTAAAGGACACTTTCATTTTCTTGAAGGGTATTCATCAAAAGGGAAAGTGGACTATTCAATTTCTCTGAAAGGTAAAGAACAAAATCTTAAAGAGTCATTTTATTTAGTAAGGGCCATTTTAATATTTATTTCAAAAATTTTGTCTTATGGAAATCAACAAGATGATAAGACCATTTCACTTTGTCTAAAAGGTTTTTTACTTCAGTAATGGTCCATTTTACACTTTCTCGAAGGGCACTTACATTTCCCTAAAGGACCATTTACAAAATCCCAAAGGGCCTTGCCAAAAATCTAAAGGGACAAATTTGAAAGGACTATTACAATTTTTATAAAGGGTCTATTATAAAATCCTAAAAGGGACATTACAAAGAGGAGGGTCTATTTCACTTTTACTGAAAGGTGCATTTACAAAGTTTTGAAGGTATCTTACCTTTGAGAAGGATCATTTTCATAAAATCTAAAGGGTTCTTTTCAAAGGGTAAAGGACCATTTCAGAAAAGTTGAAGGGTATCTACCATTTGGGAAAAAGGAAATTTCAAAGACAAAGGGACATTTCAAAAAGTCTTGAAGGGAAATTTTTCATTTGCCAAAGGGTCCTTTCATTTTCTGAAGGGACATATTACAAAGTTTTAAGGGGAATTTTCATAAGTCATGAAGGGTTCTTTCCTTTTAGGAAAATTATTCCATAGAAAGGATGAAAGAAAAGAGTCTAAGGGAATTCCTTCAAATAAATAGTCTAAAGGAATTCAAGCAAAATAATTACTCCAAGGAATCACTTTGGAAGAAGGAAAAGACATGAAGCTCAAAACAATTCCTTAAGACAAATTGATTGAAGGAAATGAACAAAAGAAAAAATCCCATAGTCTGAAGGAATTCCATTAGACAAATTATCTAAAAGAATTCCTTCAAAAGGATTACCTAGGGAAGTAACCATTCAAAATCCTGAGGAAACATGAGTAAAGGAGACCAAGGAATTACATTGGGAGAAATAAACTGAGGACATCAATCCCTTTTGATGATTTGACTAAAGGAATTGTCACAAGCAAAAAGGAAAAGCTAAAAAAAATATGTTAGAAAGGTAAAAAGAGAAAATAAAACAACTCGTATTGAGCATATCCACGATGTAGCTAATCTTTGTTTAGTCCATAATGTTGTTGAGAATAATGTTTTTATTAGATTGCTTAATACTTATTTCAATGAAAAAGCATTGAAATGGTATATAAACCTCCCACTAAACTCCATTTCTACCTGGGATGGATTAGGCTCAGCCTTACTCAAGCAATTTAAGGACAAATCTGATCACTTATCCTTAGTTGAGTTATTAACTACCATAAATAGATCTCCTCATGAGTTCATGTCTAATTTTAACCTTATATTCCAAAATACATGGACCACAATACCTATGTTGATTATGCCATTCTTTGAATATGCATTCTTTTACTATTTGAAAGTGCTTAACTCTAACATTAGTGTGATGATATAGTTAATGGGTGGTACTACCTTGCTTGATGATTATGAGGTTATAATAAGAGTAGAGAATAGTTTGATACATGATGGTAAGCTTTATCCAAGACCTCTAATGCCTATATTCGTAGAATTGAATTCTATACCAGCCCATTAAGTTTCATCCTTAGCTCCTATTCCATTAGCTCAAGCTCAAATTATAGCCCCTACTAGTCAAGCTACTAAGATAGGAGTGTTGGAAATATTGTTACAACCTTTTGGAAATGAAATAGTGAAACTCAAGAGACATAAATATCAGTCTAATAGGCACTATCAACAACAAAATCAGACCACCTATCAGTACTTCAAAGATCATAGGCCTCTTTATTAAGATTTTAGAGAGAATAGACCACCTTATCAAACATAAGGAGACATAACTCTAGATAAGCCATATGATTCCCTTGATCCTAATGATCCTTCCAATTCAAAGGTTATTTTTCCCACCCCACCTCAAAACAAATTTATGCATGATTCAGGTTGGCAGTCCTCAAATCTCAATGACGCTCAAAACCAAGCCTTGTTATCACAAAACATCACTATGCCATAAATGACACAAGAAGATTTTTTTTTCAAGGAGGTTAGTACCAAGATACAATTTTGGCATCATAATGAAAGACTCAAAAATTTCAAGGGTATCTTAATGCCATTAATGTAAATTGGCAAGTGGATGATCATGTTGCTTTTACTCAGGGTGTTGAAACTAATAATATAATTGGTCAAGTTATAACTATAACTAGATTTAAAAAAAGAGCCATTGATGAGATGCAGGAGGTGAAAAATGATTTGAGTAATCCTAATTTTTTCTTAGGAGTACAAAATAACAATTTTATACCCCTATAACTTAGAAAAGTTAGAATATAGAGGTTAGTAAAGTTTAACGAATACCTCTAGTTCATGAGCAGCCAGTGATTTAGAAAGTCTAACCAAAGGTTAGTTGATCTCATTTTAGTATAGTGGATAAAATGAATAAATATAATATAAAAATTATTATATGTAATTTCCTTTCCATTATATGACAAAAATATAATCTCATTCCAAAGCTTTCAACTCTCAAATTGTCTCAAAAATTGGTTGAGAAAGAAGGTGTTGTCTTAACTAATTTATATTATCTATCTAAGTTGAAGTTACATCAAGTAATTAAGATTTTAGAGGTGGACATAACTAAGTTAAAATCAAATAAAAATCAATTTTTTACCTTTTTTTGATAGCAGGTGATACGTTGGTTAATAATTGTATGGTGGATAGTGAGTCTAGTAGTACAATCATGCCTAAATAGATTGAAGACAAACTCGACCTTGTTTATTAGCCAAATACTAAAGGGGTATTTAAATTGGATGGGTCACCAAAAAATATGGTAATAATCATTAAATATCTAAAGTTTTAATTACATGCTTGTCCCAATATTACTACTCAATAGGATATTGTTGTGGTAGACTTGCCTCCTTACTTTGCTATGTGTCTTTCAAGGGACTTCACCTAAAAGATTGGGAGATATTTATCAGATGATTGAACTTATTTAATGTGTATGGATAGATATGGTAACAAGGTAAAAATTAATTATAAACCCATTACATGTTTTCATATAGATCCATATATGTTATGTATTGTGAACACTAACTGTATCATCTTGGATAAGGTACTAGAAAATAGTGAAATAGAAAAGGAATCACCATTATCTGGATTTCACAATTTGTTTCTTGATGAATGGGATTCCACTTTGCATGATGATGATCCTTATAAGCTTATTGAAGAAGAAGGACATGGTGTGTATTGCCTTCATGAGAATGATGCACCAATTCTAGCCATGGTTAAGGATGATGAGTCTGGTGAAGGTCCATGGTAATTGTACTTTGATGGATCAAGGAATAATCATGGAACTAGAGATATAATGATGTTGGATTCTCAAACAAAGTAAAGGTATTTATCTTTTATTAAATTTTAGTTCAATTTTTCAAACAATATTGTTGAGTATGAAGCACTATTTCATAATTTGTAGTGGGCTAGGAAGACGAAAACCAACACCTTGCAAGTTTTTGGTGAGAGTGAACTTATAGTTCACCAAGTAAGATTTTTGAATATATGTAAAAATTTGTTACTTAAGTCTTAAAAGAATATAATATGGGACTGAATTGAATATTTTCAATCTTTTAACATTTAGGCAATATAGAGAGGTGAGAATAAACACACATATAGGATGACCACCATTGGATCACAATTTAGTATCCTAGCTTATATAAAAATTTAAAAAAAATAGTCACATATAAAGGTGGTTGTAAGGCCTTTTTTTCTAGATAATCATGAGAATTAGAAAGCTTTAGAGGATGACAATTGAATAATGAGATTCTTGCAAGAGGAGGTTGAGTTCTCTTAAAGAAACCAATCAAAGTATTTACAACAGTGTGGTGATTAGATTGTGTGAATAAAAACAAAAAAGTTTCCTAAGGGACTGATCACACTTGAGAACATTTTCAGTGGTGATGATGAGTTAAGGAAAAAGAAGTCATCCTTGTCAACAAAGGAAGAACACTATGCCAATGTATAGATTACAACTAGTAAGATTTTAAAGTTATGTAACATATGCACTTCTTCACAAATAGAAGATTTCATTGAGTTATGCAATAGATTTATTGATATATTTTCTTGTTAATATAGTGATTTCAAGGGGTTTGACCCAAGTCTACCTCAACAAACCATTGAGTTAGAGGCTGAAACTAAACTAGTGAGATAAAAACAAAGGCCCATCAATCCTAATCTTGAGATTTTGATGAAGGTTGACCTTCACAAGCTCATAGAATAAACTATTATATTTCCAATATAGGACTCAACTTAGGTGGTAAATATTATCCCAGTATGGAAAAAATGGTGAGCTTAGATTGTGTGTTAACTTCTATGATTTGAACAGGGTTTCACTTAAAGCTCGCTATCGATTGCCATTAATGGAACAAATTTTATTGTTAGTTTCAAGTTTAGAAAGGTTTTCTTTGTTGGATAAATATAGTGTCTATAATCACATTTTGGTTAAATAAGAGGACCAATTTAAGATAGCATTCATAACCAAGTGGGATATTTTTTCATATAAAAAGATGTCATTTAGTTTATCTAATATTGGAGAATCCTTTTAGAGAGCCATGAATATGACATTACAAGGCCTTCTTACAAAGTTTTTACTTGTTTATTTGGATTATATAATATGTTTTTCAAAGAGTAAAAAAGATCACATGGTTCATCTCAGGCAAGTGTTTGAAAGGTGTAGGCAATTTGGGGTATCTTTAAATCCCCAAAAATGTGTCTTCTCTATTCATGAAGGTAAGCTCATTGGCCATGTGGTCTCAGATTATGGTTTTAGTATATATTTTGAATGGATAGAATCCATTCTTGCACTCTCCTTACCTAAGCACAAAAAGGCTATGCAAAGATTCTTTATAAAAATCAACTTCATAAGGAGATATATTTTAGATTTTGCCACTTTAGCTAAGCCACTTACACCCATACTAAAGAAGAATCAAATCTTCAACTGGTCCAAAGGATTTAAAAGTTTTGAAGATATTAAGAAGGCCATAGCTAGTTCTCCTACACTTATAAATCTAGATTTCACAAAATATTTCATTTTGTATACATATACTAACATGGACACCATTTCAGTCATCTTTATGCAAAAAATCATGAGGCTTTAGATTAGCCAATATATTTCTTTAGTCAAGGCTTGGAAGAATATGAAACAAGGTACTCTTTCATTTAAAAACATGTACTTTTAGTTATAAGGTCTCTTAAAAAGTTTATATACTTGTTGTCTAAAAATAAGATACACCTAATGGTTTCTCATCCAAGAATCAATGAGTTCTTTTTTAACAAAGATATAAATGAGAAGAGAGTTGTTGGATAACCAAGTTAACAGATTATGATGTGGAAATTAAGATGACAAAGCTGATTAGAGGCAAAGGACTTTGTGAACATCTATATCAAGACTTGCAAGAGAATATTGAGGTTGTTTTAACATCAAATGATGAAGAGGTTGCAGTTGGTCTTACCTCACTTTCTACCTCATTTCATAACTTGGTAAGCTATCTCCAATATGGTATTTATCCTTCTCATCTAAATGCTTCAAAAATAAGATATTTCATGTTGTAATCAATTCTATTTTTTCTTTTTGATAGTATTTTGTTCAAGAAAGACATCAATGTCATGTTGCTAAGATGTATTGAGCCAAGCCAAACTCAGAGATTACTTGAAGAATTTAATGATGGACATGGTGGTGGATATTTTAATACAAGAAATATAGCCCTTAATATCATGAGAGGTGGGTACTATTAGCCTAGTATATTTAGTGATTGTCATGCATGGGTTAGGAAGTGTAAATAGTGTGCCTTGTTTGTAATAAAAGTGAAACTTGTAGCCTTACCTCTTCAAACAATTGTGGTGGATCACCCCTTTATCCAATGGGGATTGTACTTTATTGGTCTCATAAATCATCCTTCAAGTTTAGGAGATAAATGGATTCTAAATACTATAGATTACTTCACACATTAGATAGAAGTAGTGGCATTAAAAGAAGCAAATAAAACCAATGTTCTAGATTTTTATGAAGGTTTTCTTACAAGAATTGGAGTTCCTTCAACTATTATTTCTGATATTGCAATGGCTTTTGTGAGATCCAGGATTAGCCAATGGGCTATCTAACATGGAATTTATCTTAGCACTTCATCAAACTATTATCCACAAGGCAATGTAATTAATGAGTCAATAAATAAGAACCTATTAAAGATCATAAGAAGGAATATTGAAGATAATAAAATATCATGGCATCTCAAGTTGAATTTATTTCTATGGGCTAATAGGATCAGCTACAAAATATCAATAGCTAACTCTACATACAAGTTGGTATATGGCAAGGAAGCAAGGTTACCCATTTCTCTTAAGTTTAATGCTTTATAACTAATGCATCAACCTGAATTGTTGGAGAATGAGATTATGGAGATCAGGTATACTAAACTTATAGAGATATAAGAGATAAGAAATTATTCCATACTAGACATGGAGATTCATCAAGCACAAATGAAGAGAGATTTTGACAAAGGAGCTTCTTCACAAAGTTTTAAAGAAGGTTATTTGGTCCTAAAGTGGGATGAGGATAGAGCTAAAATAGGAAGGCACACAAATTTTGATTCCATTTGGAGTAACTAATACACAATCCCCAGTTGTAAATCCTATAATTCTTTCCAACTTGCAAAGATGGATGTTGATGATCTTCCAATCCTAGTAAATGGGATACATCTAAAACATTACTATTGAAGAGCAAAGCTCCTTGAATATAGTTTATTTTTCTCTCTTCTAAGTGTTGTTCAATAATAGTAGTTTCATTATATTTTGTTTCAATAAGTGCTTGTTTGCACATTTGCTTTGCTTAGTTAGGTTTCCCTACTTTGTGTGTTTTCCTTCATTTTTTTTGGAGGATGAAGGTTATTTTATTTAAACTCAAAGGATATAATTGCATTCATGGACCATATTTTCCACTTTTTTATGAGTTCAAATGTCATGTATATGGTATATTTCTCAAGCATAGTAGTCTATTTCCCAACATAATCACCAAAATGTTCACAATTTTGACTCTATAGGTCAAATTGCCACCCTTATAATTTGAAGCTTTTCATGTCCTTTCCAATTTGGTTTTTCTCAAATAGGTTATAAAGGGATAGCCAAAATACTTTGGGTTTTCAAAAATCATAATAAATACTTTAGGGTTTCATGAAAAAAAAGCTTCAGGTTTTGTCTAAGTATTAGAATTATTTTAGACTTTTTGTTTGAAAGAACTTTTCTGACGACCATCACATAATTTCTCAAAGGACATTTTCAGTTTCCAAAAGGGTATTCATCAAAAGGGCATGTGGAATTTACAAAAAATTTGAAGGGTTCTTTCCATCAAAAAAGGACCATTTACAAAAGCTCAAAGGACACTTTCATTTTCCTGAAGGGTATTCATCAAAAGGGCAAGTGGACTATTCAATTTATCTAAAAAGTGTATAACAAAAGCTTTAAGGGTCATTTTATTCAAGAAGGGCCATTTTAAGATTTCCTTCAAACCTTCTGTTCAAAGGAAATAAATGAGATGACATGACCATTTCATTTTGTCTAAAAGCTTTTTTCTTAAAAAATGGTCTATTTCACACTTTCATGAAGGGTACTTACATTTCACTGAAGGACCATTTAAAAAATCTTGAAGGGCATTGTCAAAAATCCAAAGGGATAATTTTGAAAGGACCATCATAATTTTTCTGAAGGGTCTATTATAAAATCCTGGAAGGCACTTTACAAAGAGGAGGGTCTATTTCACTTTTGTTGAGAGGTGAATTTATAAAGTTCTGAAGGTCTCTTACCTTTAATAAGGATCATTTTCAAAAAACCCAACGGGTTCTTTTCAAAGGTTAAAGTAACATTTCAAAAAAGTTTACGGGTATTTTCCCTTCAAGAAAAAGGCAATTTTAAAGACAAAGGGATGTTTCACAAAGTCCTAAAGTGTAGTTTTTCATTTGTTAAAGGGTCCATTCATTTTTTTATGGGACATATTGTAATGTTTTGAGTGGAATTTTCATAAGGCTCGAAGGGTTCTTTCCATTTAGGAAAATGATTCCACAAAAAACATGAAAGCAAAGATTCTAAGGGAATTCCTTTAGATAAATTATCTAAAGGAATTCAAGTGGAAGACTTACTCTAAGGATTTCCTTCAAAACAAGGAAAAGACACAAAGCTCAAAACAATTCCTTCAGATAAATTTTCCAAAGGAAATTAATAAAAGAAAAAATCCCATGGGAAATTAACATAGACAAATTTTGAATAAATTCCTTTGGAAAAGTTATCTGAAAGAATTCCTTCGAACAGGCTTACCTAGGGAAGAAACCATTTAAAATCCCAAGGAGGAAACCTGAGCAAAGGAGGCCAACGAATTCCTTTGGGATAAATAAACTGAGGACATAATTTCCTTTGAATAATTTGTGTAAAGTAATTTTGCAAGGAAAAAGGAAAAGTTGAAACAAATATGCCAAAAAGTTTGAAAGAAAGGAAAATTTGAGGAAATAGGCCACAAACAATTAAATGTCAGAGAAATACATGCACATAAATAAAGAGACCAAAAATTTTAGACCAAGAAATTAACATAATTAAGATAAGGAGTTCAATCTAAATGCACCTCTCACTCATCAAGATCCTCTTCCATGCAAGCAAAGGCTATCTATAGTTGATTGGTCAAAGTTTCAATTGACTATTGATTGAAGTTAGGCTTATCACCTAGTCATCTCATGCATTCAATGATCCAAATCCTTTAAGATCAATTAAGAGGAATATTAATTTTAATTTGTGGCATGGACTTCCATGCAAGTTTTGACTCGTCAAACTTGGACCCACCTCATCCCTTTTACGTCAACATAGAATTTTATGCATGTGCTCTTGTTTATCTTGTTGAAGGATTTCAACATTTCCAATAGTTCAAGTGAACTTATAAATTTAGTTTTGTCATTGATTTCATGCAAAGGAGATTGTTCTCTTATTTTAGGTAGTTCGAAAATAGTTTTATAGTTGGAGATTGGTATAGCATTATGGATGATGAAAGTTTTGACTCAAACTTGGGCTCTCCATCATTTTCAATGCCAAAGAGCTTTTCATGCAAGTCATAATATAAAAATAAATATCATTTGAATAATTTGATAAAAAAAGCTAGACCTAGTTGACGTCCTCTTCTATTTTTATCACCAATCTCTTGGCTATTATATACTTTTTCTATATAATTTGGCTTTGTAGCCTTTAATTGTATACTCTTTTTGGCAAGACCATAGTCTACCAAAAATTTATGTTGTGTAACATTTTTAGATTAATAGAAGGACTATTTTTAGACTCCAAGGTGATAGTATAGTGTATTTATGTTAGTGATTTGCATATATGATAGAATTTTCTTCCTTATCAAGTCTTGATTCTTACCTGGTTACTAGATGATCAGATTATGTAGGTTATGTTTTATGTTTGATATCTTTTGGTTGAAGTTATAATGGATATAAGTGGTTGGTTAGTGACTTGAACTAGGTGTATTCCATCATTTACCTCACGTTTTGATCACAAGATAGAAAATTTTCATTAAATACTGATGCATAGGGGTCAATTGTGGTTAAAAGTTTAGTTTGTTTATTATCTAATTAGTGTTTCTAGAAGCTCAAATTGAGTGGATCAATAAAAATTTAGGTGTATCACCATCATTAGATAGGATTTACTTTCAAGTTTCCCAATTTCCATTTTCTCTAGTAGTTTTTAGTGTGGATTAGACATCCTAATTGATACACCAAAGGGAGCTAGCCCATATAATCTAAAGATTCAATCCACTGATTAGGTTACCCATATCCTACAATTGTTTCCATGTTTTAGTAGACTGTGAAGGTCTAAAAATACCTTCACAAGGGTATGAGTTTGATTAAAAATAGCATTTGGCACACCTGATGGGACCATAATTAAATATTTATGTATATAAATAAAGTCTAGAGCAAAGGAGAAGTGTAATATTCTCCTCATCACAAGCTAAAGATTCTTCAAGTTTTAGAACTCATAGCATCATCAAGCAATTATTTCATGCCAAAGGTTACCATAAGGTCAATAAATAAAGGTATTCTTCTTGAATTTATATCTTATAATATATCAAGGTTTAGGAGGGAAAAACCATATCCTTAAAAGTGATATTTGTCTCCTGGTTATCCTACTATTCTAATCACTACAACCCCCACTACCCAAATGGCCATCAAATATCAAGTGTTTATTATTTTTAATAGAGGTAGCCCATTAAATTTATCCTAGTTTGATGACATTACAGTGTCTACCCTTAATATCATCCCATTACTCCTAGGATAAAATCAAACAACCCCTATTGAGCATATCCAAGATGTAGTTATTCTCTATTCAGTCTATAATGTAGTTGAGAATAATGTTGCTATTAGATTGCTTGATACTTAATTCAAAGTAAAAACATTGAAATGGTATACAAACCTCCCACAAAATTACATTTCTACCTAGGATGAATTGGGTGTAGCCTTAGTCAAGCAATTTGATGAAAAATATGATCAACTATCTTTATTTGAGTAATTAACCATCATAAATAGAGCTCCTCATGAGTTCATGTCTAATTTTAACCTCAAAATCCAAAATACATGGACCAAAATACCTATTTTTATTAGTCCATCCCATGAATATGCATTTCTATACTATTTTAAATACCTTAACTCTGACATTAGTGTGACTATATAGTCAATGAATGGTACTACCTTACTAGATGCTTATGAGGTAGCAATAAGGGTAGATAATAGTTTGATACAGGATGGTAAGCTTTATTTATGAAAAATAATGCATATTTTATTATAATTTAATTCTATACCATCCCATCAATCTCATAAAATTCCTCAAGTTCCATCCTTAGTTCCTATTCCATCACTTCAAGCTCAAATTACAGCCCGTACTAGTCAAGCAAGTGAGATAGGAAAGTTGAAAAGTTTGTTACAATATTTTGTGAATGAAATATTTTAACTCAAGAGACATAAATATAAATATAATAGGTATTATTAATAAAAAAATTAGACCACCTATAAGTATTTCAAATATCAAAGGCCTCCTTATCAAGGTTTAAGAGAGAGTAAACCACCTTATCAAACACAACGAGCCATAACTCCAGCTAAGAATATGTTTCACTTGATCCTAATGTTACTTCCAATTTAAAGGATATTTTTCCCACCCCACCTCAAAACAAATTCATGCATGATCCAAGTTGGTAGTCCTCAAATCTTAGTGATGCTTAAAACCAAGCCTTGTTATCACATAACATCACTAAGCCACAAATGACACAAGAAGATTTTTATTTTCAAAGAGGTTAGTACCAAGATATAAGTTTAGAATCACAATGAGAGAATCAAAAAGTTCAAGGGTGTCTTTATTCCATTTATGTAAATTGGTAAGTGGATGATCATGTTGGTTTTACTCAAGGTGTTGAAACTAATAATATAATTGGTCAAGTTGTAGGTGTAACTAGAGTTAAAAGAAGAGCCATTGATGAGGTGTAAGAGGGGAAAAATTATTTGATTACTCCTCATGTTGTTTTTACGAGTAAAAAATAATAACTCTCTACCCCTACAACTTAGAAAATTCAAATTATAGAGGTTAGTAAAGTTCAACAAATACCTATAGTTTGTGAGTAGCCAGTGCTTCAGAAAGTTCAACCAAAGGTTAGTTGATTTCATTTTATTATAGTGGATAAAATGAATAAATATAATATAAAAATTATTATATGGGATTCCCTTTGAATTATGGGATAAAAATATAATCTCATTCAAGAGATTTTAGCTCTCGAATTATCTCTAAAACTGGTTGAGAAAGAAGGTGTTGTCGTAACTAATTCAGATTATCTAGCTAAGTAGTAGGTAGATCAAGTAAATAATATGTAAAATGTGTACATAACTGGATAAAATAAAATAAAAATCCTCTTTTTTACCTTTCTTTGATATTAGGTGATACTTTGGTTCATAATTGTATGGTGGATAGTGGAGCTAGTAGTACAATCATGCCTAAACAGATCGCAGACAAACTCAACCTTGTTTGTTAGCCAAATAATAAAGGGGTATTTAAATTTTATGGGTAACCAAAAAATATGGTAGGAATCATGAAATATCTAAATTTTTCATTACATTCTTTTCTCAATATTACTATTCAATAGGATATTATTGTGGTAGACTTGCCTCCTTACTTTGCTATGTGCCTTTCAAGGGACTTCACCTCAAATATTGGGAGATATTTATTAGATGATTATAATTATTTAATGTATATAAATAGGTATGTTACAAGGGTAAAAATTATTTCTAAACCTATTTCATGTTTTCATATAGAGGCATATATGCCAAGTGTTGTGAACACTAACTATATCATCTTGGATGAGGTACCAGAAAATAGTGAAGTAGAAAAAGAATCACCTTTAGATGGTGTTACAAATTTGTTTATTGATGAGTGGGCTTAAAATTTTAATGATCATTATCCTTATAATCAAATTGAATAAGTACTTGGTGTGTATTTCCTTCATGAGAATGATGCACCAATTCCAAACATGGTTAAGGATGATGAGTCTAGTGAAGGTCTATGGCAATTTTACTTTGATGGATCAAGGAATAAACATGGAAATAGATCTGTAATGATGTTGGTTTCTACAAAAAATAAAATATATTTACCTTATATTAAATTTTAGTTTAGTTTTTCAAACAATGTTGATGAGTATGAAGCACTAGTTCATAGTTTGTAGTGGGCTAAGAAGATGAAAACTGACACCTTATAGGTTTTTCGTGAGAATAAAATTATAGTTCACTAAGTAGGGGGTTTGAATATATGTAAAAAATTGTTTCTTAATTATTACAATCATATAATATGGGACTTAATTGAATATTTTCAAGTTTTTAACATTCAGGCAATACTAAGAGGTCAGAATAAACACAAAGATAGGATGGCTGCCATTGGGTCACAATTTAGTATCCTAGTTGATATAAAAAGTTATAAAATTTAGTTACATATAAAGGTGGTTGTAAGGCCTTCTATTCTAGATAATCATGAGATTTGAGAAGTGTTAGAATATGACAATCAAAAATTGAGATTCTTGCAAGAGTAGGCTAAGTTTTCTTCAACAAACTAGTCAAAGTATTTCTAGTAGTATGGTGATCAGATTGTGTAATTAAAAAAAAAAAAGTTTCCTAAGGGATTGGGCACACTTGAGAACATTTTTAGTGGTGATGATGAGTTAATGAAAGAGAAGTCATCCTTGTCAACAAAAGGAGATCACTATGCCAATGTAGAGATTACAACTGGTAAGATTTTAAAGTTGCATAATGTATGCACTCCTTCACAAAATGAAGCTTTCATTGAGTTATGCATAAGTTTTGTTGATATATTTTATTTTCAATATAGTGATTTCAAGGGGTTTGACCCAAGTCTAGCTCAACAAACCATTCAGTTAGAGGTTAAAACTAAACTAGTGAGGTAAAGACAAAGGCCCATCAATCCTAAGCTTGAGCCTTTGATGAAGGTTGAACTTCACAAGCTCATATAATTAGCTAATATATTTCCAATCTATCACTCAACTTTGGTGGCAAATCTTATCTTAGTATGGAAAAAAAATGGTGAGATTAGATTGTGTGTTGACTTTCATGATTTTAATAGGGCTTCACTTAAAGATCACTATCGATTGTCATCAATGGAAGAAATTTTATAGCTAGTTTCATGTTTAGAGATGTTTTATTTGTTGGATGGATATAGTTACTACAATCACATTTTGGCCAAAGAAGATTACCAATTTAAGACAACCTTCACAACCAAGTGGGGGATGTTTGCATACAAAAAGATGTCATTCAATTTATCTAATGCTGGAGCATCCTTTTAGAGAGCCATAGATATGCCATTACAAGGCCTTATTAAAAAAATTGTACTTGTTTATTTGGATGATATAATCATGTTTTCAAATAGTATAAAATAACACATGGTTCATCTTAGGTAAGTGTTCAAAATGTGTAGGCAATTTGGAGTGTCTCTAAATCCCCAAAAATGTGTCTTCTTAGTTCATGAAGGTAAGCTCCTTGGCCATGTGGTCTTAAAGTATGGCTTGAGTATATATTCTAAAAGGATAGACTCTATTCTTTCACTCTCATTACCTAATCCCAAAAAGGCTATGCAAAGCTTCTTTTGGAAAATCAACTTTATAAGGAGATATATTTCAGATTTTGCCACTTTAGCTAAGCCACTTACAACCATACTAAAGAAGAATAAGAGATTCAACTAGTCTGAATAAGGATTTAAACATTTTAAATATATTAATAAGGCCTTATCTAGTGCTCCTACACTTATAAATCTAGATTTCACAAAATATTCCATTTTGTATACATATGCTAACATGGACACCATTTCAATCATCCTTATGCAACAGAATCATGAGGCTTTGGATCAGCCAATATATGTATTTATTAAAGGCTTGGAAGAGTATGAAACAAGGTAATCTTTTGTTTAAAAACATGTACTTTTATTTATAAGGTCTCTTAAAAAGTTTAGATACTTATTGTGTAACAATAAGGTACACCTAATGGTTTCTCATCCAAGCAACAATGAGTTCTTTTTGAACAAAGATATAAATGAAAAGAGAGTTGGTTGGATAAACAAAGTAATGGATTATGATGTGGAAATTAAGGTGAAAAATCTGATTAGAGGCAAATGACTTTTTGAGCATCTATCTCAATACTTTCAAGAGAATAATGAGGTTATTTTGACGTCAAATGATGAAGAGGTTGTAGTTGGTCTTACCTCACCTTCTAGCTAGTTTTATAACTTACTAAGATATCTCCAAGATGGTATTTATCCCTCTCATCTAAGTTATTCAAATATATATATATATTTTGGGTTGCAATCAATTCCATTTTTGCTTGTTGATAGTGTTTTATTCAATAAAGACATCAATGGCATATTTTTAAGATGTATTGAGCCAAGCCAAACTTAGAGATTGCCTGAATAATTTTATGATGGACATGGTTGAAGACATTTTTATACAAGAAATAAAGCCCTTAAGATCATGAAATATGGGTACCATTTATAAAATCCTGAAAGGCATTGTCAAAAATTCAAAGGGAAAATTTCAAAAGGATCGTTACAATTTTTACAAAGGGTCTAATGCAAAATCCCAAAAGGAACTTTACAAAGAGGAAGGTCTATTTCTTGTTATTAGATTTCTTGCTACTTACTTCAAAGGAAAATCATTGTAATGGTATATAAACCTCCCACTAAACTCCATTTCTACCTAGGATGAATTGGGTATAGCCTTAGTCAAACAATTTGATGGAAAATCTTCTCAACTATCTTTAGTTGAGCAATTAACCACCATAAATAGAGCTCTTCGTGAGTTCATGTCTAATTTTAAAACTAAATTCCAAAAGACATGGAAAAAAATACCTATATTGATTAGGCCATCCCTTATATGAATTCCTTTATTATTTGAAAGCCATTAACTTTGACATTAGTGTGATGATATAGTCAATGGATGGTATTATCTTACTAGATGCTTATGAGGCATTAATAAGGGCAAAGAATAGTTTGATACAAGATGGTAAGATTTATGCAAGAACTCCAATTCCTATATTCTTATAATTCAATTCTATACCAGCCCATCAAGTTCCTCAAATTCATCAAGTTCTATCCTTAGCTCCTATTCCATCACCTCAAGCTCAAATTATAGCTCGTCCTAGTCAAGCTAGTGAGATAGGAAAGTCGAAAAGCTTGTTAAAATATTTTGGGAATGAAATATTTCAACTCAAGAGACATTGATATCAGTATAATAGGCCCTATCACCAATAAAATCGGACCATCTATCAACACTTCAAAGATCAAATGCCTCCTTATCAAGGTTTTAGAGAGAATAAACCACCTTATCAAACACAAGGAGCCATAACTCCAACTAAGCCATATGTTGCCCTTGATCCTAATACTCTTTCAACTTCAAAGTCTATTGTTCCCACCCCACCTAAAAACAACTTGATGTAGGATTCATGTTGGCAGTCCTTAAATCTCAATGATGCTCAAAACCAAGCCTTGTTATTATAGAATATCACTATGCCACAATTGACACAAGAAGAGTTTTATTTTCAAGGAGGCTGGTACCAAGATACATGCTTAACATCACAAGGAGATACTTAACAAGGTCAAGGGTAGACTGATGTCATTAATGTAAATTGGAAAGTGGATGATCATGTTATTTTCACTTAGGGTATTGAAACTAACAATACAAGTGGTCAAGCTATCATTGTAACTAATTCTAAAAGAAGATCCATTGATGAGGTGTAGGAGGTGAAAAATTCTTTGATTACTCCTCATTTTGTTTCTTAGAGTACAAAATAATAAATCACTACCCTAACAACTCAGAAAATTTAGAATATAGAGGTTAGTAAAGTTTAGCAAATACCTCTAATTTGTGAGTATCTAGTGCTTCAAAAAGTGACACCAAAGATTAGTTTATCTGATTTTAGTATAGTGGATCAAATAAAGAAATATAATATTAGAATTAGTATATGGTATTATCTTTCCATTCTATCAAAAAAATATAAGCTCATTCAAGAGCTTTTAGCTCTCAAATTGTATCTGGAACTATTGAGAAATAAGGTGTTGTCTTAACTAATTTAGATCAACTAGCTAAGTAGTAGGTACATCAATTAAATAAGATGGAAAATTTGGAAATAAATAAGGTAAAATCAAAGAAAACTCCTTTAAATCTTTTTTTGATGATAGATGATACTTTTATTCATACTTGTATGGTGGATAGTGAAACTACTAGTACAACCATGCCTAAATAGATTGCAGACAAGATCAGCCTTGTTTATGAGCCAAATACTAAAGGGGTATTACAATTGGATGGGTTACCAAAAAATATGGCAGGAATCATCAAAGATCTAAAGTTTATGTTACATGTTTTTCCCAATATTACTATTCAACAGGATGTTTTTGTGGTAGACTTGCCTCCTTACTTTGCTATGTACCTTTCAAGGGACTTCAATTCAATGATTGGGAGATTTATCAATTGATTAAACATATTTAATGTTAATAACTAGGTATATTACCTTTAGGTCAGGATGATAATCAAGATATGGATATGGAAATTCAAATTGGAATTAAAGAGTGGGAACAAGAGGGCCGAGAGGATATCTTTGAAGAAGCCAGGAACAGTCCCAATAAAAATTTTGAGGAATGGAGAGGGAAGAAACAGAATGATGAAACACACACACCAATGACTTGGGTTAATTGCAAAGCAGAGGCATCTTCCCAATTTGATTCTTGGACGTGTAGGGAGATTATGGATCTCAAAAGGAAAGTGGAAACTATGGAAGATACCCTAAAAGCTGTATGGAACAAAATTAACAATATGGAAAATCAGATAAGAGAGATCCTAGTCAAGCTCAAAGCCTATGAGAATAACCTCTGGGAACTTATTAAGGACAACATAACAAGAATGGAGGAAGTTACGTCCAATATTTGTGCTGTTGCTATCAATATTGGAAAAAGAGCCAATGAGGAGACCAAAGCCTTGGAGGGACCTAGCAAAAGGATGAGACAAAGTTCAAGAAAGAAGGTGACACAAAAAGGAGCCATGATGGTGGCAACCACTACCCAGGATACTGTTATGAAAGGAAAAGAAACTATGAAAATGATATTGGAACTGGATGAATAATCTGGTTCCTCTTGTTGGTTATGAAACTGGTCTTGTTATTTGTTTTCTTTTTGTAATCCTTTGCCTTTGGTGTAACCAGATCTCTGTTAAATCTGGGTTTTGACCGGTAGTCTTTTTGGTGGTTTCAGGTCCATTTAAAACCTGTTTTTGCTACTTCCTTGTTGTAGTTTTTTAGGCTTTGCCTGTGGTTTTGGATGATCTTTCTTTCTTTCCTTGTACTAGGGTTTCGGGGCCCCTTCAAAACCTGCTTTTTCCATAATCTAAAACTAGGTATATTACCAAGGTAAAAATTCATTCTAAACCTATTTAACATTTTCATATGGAGCCATATATGCCAAGTGTTATGAACACTAACTATATCATCTTCGATGAGGTACCCAAAAATAGTGAAGTAGAAAAAGAATCACCTTTAGATGGAGTTAAATAATTTTTTCTTTATGAGTGAGCTTCAAATTTTCATGATCATTATATTTATAAGCTTATTTAAGAATGACTTGGTGGGTATTGCTTGTATGAGAATGGTGTACCAATTCCAAACATGGTTAAGGATGATGAGTCTAGTGAAGGTCTATGACAATTGTACTTTAATGGATCAAGGAATAAGGATGGAAATAGAGATGGGATGATGTTGGTTTCTAAAAAAAAAGGTATTTTTATTCTATTAAATTTTAGTTTTGTTGTTTAAACAATGTTGTTGACTATGAAGAATTAGTTCATGGTTTGCAGTAGGCTAGGAAGATGAAAATCAACACCTTCCATGTTTTTGGTGATAGTGAACTTATAGTTCACCAAGTAAGAGATTTGAATATATGTAATTTTTTTTTGATTAATTATTATAGGCATATAATATGGGACTTTCTTGAAGATTTTCAAGATTTTAACATTCAGGCAATACCAAGAGTTAAGAATGAACATGCAGATAGGTAGGCTATCATTCGTTCACAATTTAGTATCCCAATTGATATAAAAAGTGAGAAAAGTTAGTCACATATAAAAGTGGTTGTAAGTCCTTTTGTTCTATATAATCCTGAGAATTGGAAAGTGTTAGAAAATGACAATCAAATTGTGAGATTCTTGCAAGAGGAGGCTAAGTTATCTTCAAGAAACCAATCAAAGTATTTGCAGTAGTATGGTGATCAGATTATGTAACTAAAATCAAATAAGTTACCCAAGGGACTAGTCACACTTGATAAAATTTTGATTGATGATAAGAGTTAAGAAAAGAGAAGTCATCCTTGTCAACAAAAAAAGAGCACTATGCTAATAAAGAGATTGTAGATGGTAAGATTTTAATGTTGTGTAAAGTATGTACTCCTTCATAAATGGAATCTTTCATTGATTTGTGCTTGGAAATATAGTGATCTCAAGTGGTTTGACCCAAGTCTAGCTCAACACACCATTGAGTTAGAGGATAAAATAAACTAGTAAGACAAAGAAAAAGGCCCATCAATCCTAAGCTTGAGCCTTTGATGAAATCTTAGCTTCACAAGCTCATAGAATCAACTATTATATTTCCAATCAAGCACTTAACTTAGGTGGAAAATCTTGTCCTAGTATGGAAAAATAATGATGAGATTAGATTGTTTATTGATTTCCATAATTTGAACAACACTTCACTTAAAGATCACTATCCATTACCATCAATAGAACAAATTTTATAGCTAGTTTAAAGTTTAGAGAGGTTTTCTTTGTTGGATGGATATAGTGGCTATAGTCAGATTTTGCTCAAATAAGAGGAACAATTTAAGACAACCTTCACAACCAAATTGGGGATGTTTGCATATAAAAATATGCCATCCAGTTTATCTAATGTTGTAGCAACCTTTTAGAGAGCCATGGATATGGAATTCCAAGGCCTTCTTAACAATTTTTTACTTGTTTATTTGGATGATATAATAGTATTTTCAAATATTTCGAAAGATCACATGGTTCATCTCAGGCAAGTGTTCGAAAGGTGTAAGCAATTTAGGATATCTCTAAATCCTAAAAAATGTGTCTTCTCAATTCGTGAGGGTAAGTTCCTTAGCCATGTGGTCTCAAAGTATGGTTTGAGTTTAGATTATGAAAGGATATATTCCATTCTTTCACTCTCCTTTCCTAAGCACAAAAAGGCTATATAAAGCCTCTTTAGGAAATCAACTTCATAAAGAGATATATTTCATATTTTACCACTTTAGTTAGGCCACTTACATCTATTCTAATGAAGAATTAGAGCTTCATCTGGTCCAAATAAGGAGTTAAAAGTTTTTAAGATATTAAGAAGGCCATAGTTAGTGTTGTTACACATATAAATCCATATTTTACAAAATATCTCATTTTATATACATATGCTAACATGTAAATCATTTCAAGCATCCTTATACAACAAAATCATGAGGCTTCAGAGAAGCCTAATAACTTTCTTTAGTCAAGGCTTGGAAGACTATGAAACAAGGTAATCTTTTAATGAAAAACATGTACTTTCAATTATAAGGTCTCTTAAAAAGTTTAGATACTTGTTGTCTAACAATAAGATACACCTAATGGTTTCTCATCCAAGCATTAAGGAGTTCTTTTTAAACAAAGATATAAATGAGAAGGGAACTGGTTGGATAACCAAGGTAATGGAGTATGATGTGGAAATTAAGGTGACAAAGATGATTAGAGGCAAAGGACTTTATGAGCATCTAACTCAAGACTTTCACAAGAATAATGAGGTTGTTTTGACATCAAATGATGAAGAGGTTATAGTTGGTCTTGCTTCACCTTCCAGTTGGTTTCATAACTTGGTCAATTATCTCCAAGATCATATTTATCCCTCTCATCCAAGTGTTTCAAAAAGAATATATTTTAGGTTGTAATTAATTCCATTTTTTATTTTTGATAGTGTTTTATTCAATAAAGACATCAATGACATGTTGCTAAGATGTATTGATCCAAGCCAAACTCAAAAATTGCTTGAAGAATTTCATGATGGACATGGTGGAAGACATTTTTTTTCAAGAATTATAGCCCTTAAGATAATGAGAGGTGGGTAACATTTACAAAAGCCAGAAGGGCATTGTCAAAAATATGAAGGGATAATTTCAAAAAGACCATTACAATTTTTTGAAAGGGTCTATTGCAAAATACCAAAATGCACTTTATAAAGAGGAAGGTCTATTTCACTTTTGTTGAAAGGTGAATTTACAAAGTTGTGAAGGTCTCTTACCTTTCAGAAGGATCATTGGCAAAAAAATTGAAGGGTTATTTTAAAAGGGTAAAGGACCATTTAATAAAAGTTGAAGGGTATTTGTCCATCAAGAAAAAGGCAATTTCAAAGAAAAAGGGATGTTTCAGAAAGTCCTGAGGGGTAGTTTTTCATTTGCCAAAGGGTCCATTCATATTCTGAAAGGACATATTGAAAAGTTCTAAGGGGAATTTTCATAAGGCCCAAATGGTTCTTTCCCTTTTGGAAAATGATTCCATAGAAAGGCCAAAACTAAAGAGTTCAAGGGAAGACTTACTATAAGGAATTCCTTTAGAAGAAGGAAAAGATATGAATCCTAAAATAATTCCTTTAGATAAATTGTCTGAAGGAAATAAACAAAATAAAAAATTGCACAAGAAATTGACACGGACAAAGTATAAAGGAATTCCTTTAGACAACTTATCTAAAATAATTACTTTGAAAGGCTTACCTAGGTAAGAAACCATTCAAAATCCCAAGGAAGAAACCTAAGCAAAGGAGACAAAGGAATTCCATTAGGAGAAATAAACCAAGGACATCAATTCTTTTGAACAATTTATCTTAAGAAATTATCCAAGGGAAAATGAAAAGCTGAAATTAATATGCTAGAAAGTCCAAAAGAAAGGAAAACCCAAGGAAATAGGTTGTAGACAAATAAATTCTAGAGAAATACATTCACAAAAGCAAAGAGCCAAAAAGTTTTAGACCAGTAAATTACCATAATGAAGACAATGAGTTCAATTTGAATGCACCTCTCACTCATCAAGATCTTCTTCTATGCAAGCAAAGGCTATCTATAGTTCATTGGTAAAAGCGTAAATTGACTATTTGTTAAAGTCAAGATTATTACCTAGTCATCTCATGCATTCAATGATCCAACTTAGCTTCAAAATCAATTAGGAGGCATATTACTTTGAAATTGTGGCATGTATTTCCATGAAAGAGTTTGAATTGTCCAACTTGGGTCCAGTTCATCCCTTATACGCTAACACGAATTTTCATTCATATTCTCTTGTTTATTTTATTGAAGGCTTTAAATATTTCTAGTAGTTCAAGTGGAGTTACAAATTTAGTTTTGGCATTGATTTCATGTAAAGGAGATTGTTCTCTTGTTTTAGGTAGTTCAAGAGGATTTATATATTTGGATATTAGCATAGCATTATGCATGATGAATATTTTGACGCAAACTTGGGATCTTCATCATTTTCAATGCCAAAGAGATTTTTATTCAAGGCATAAGACAAAAATAGATTTTATTTTAAGGTTGTGATAGCACAATTTGGATTGAATTGACCTCCTCTTCTATTTTTAGCACCAATCTCTTGGCTATTGTATACTTTTTCTATTTAAGTTGGCTTTTCAACCTTGAATTATATCCTCTTTTTGGCAAGACCATACTCTACCAAACATGTATGATGTGTAACATTTTTAGATTAATATAAGGATAGTTTTTAGACTTTACAATGATGGTATAGTGTATTTATGTCAATTATTTGCATATATGATAGAATTTTCTTCATTATCAAGTCTTGATTCTTACCTAGTTACTAGCTGATTAGATTATGTAGGTTATGTTTTATGTTTAATATCTTTTGGTTGAAGTTACAGTGGATATAGGTGGTTAGTTAGTGCCTTGAATCAGTCCTTTTCCATCATTTCCCTCAAGATTTTATCATAAGATAGAACATTTTCATGAAATACTAATGTATAGGGGTCAATTGGGGTTAAAAATTTAGTTTATTTATTGTCTGATCACTGTTTTTAAAAGTTCAAATTGAGTGAATTAATCTAAATTTAGGTGTACCACCATCATTATGTAGGATTTACTTTCAATTTTCCGATTTTACCTTTTCTCCATTAGTTTATAGCATAGAGTAGATATCCTAATTGATACATCAAAGGGAGTTAGCCCTTATAATCTAGAGATTCAATCCACTAATTAGGTTACCCATAGCCTAAGGTTGTTTCCACGTTTCAATAGACCGTATAGGCCTAAAACTAACTTCACAAGGGTGTGAGTTTGATTGATAACCATCACTTATAGAGAGGCTGATGTAACTAAAACAAAAAACTAGACACACTAATGTGGTCATCCATAAGATCAAAAATGAATTTCCTCCTATCCTTTTAACTATCAATCTATTTGTAGAGGAATTTCATCACTACTTAGTTGACTCAGGAGCTTTAACTAATGTACTTCCCATGGGAATTTGTGAGAAGTTATGGTTAGCCCCTATACAATAAAATAAGGTAGTCATTCATATATTTAAATCAAAGGTTAAGGTAGTTGGTGAGATTTCAAATTTCCACATGTAGCTAGATTTTGAGCCTAGGATCTAATAGTTCATAGACATTTAAGTATTATAAATCCTTGAATCCTAAAGAATGTGTATACACATAATATTTTAAAATTTTACCAAATACTGATGCTTTACATCTTTTAAGAACCCATCATGACTCAATCTCTCTGAGTGCATTCCCTAAGGGGTGTACCAGGGAAGGGGTGGTAAGACCTTTGGTGATTTTCAAGATTGTTGTCCCTTATTACCACATTATTTCTAATTGAACTAACTCCTAAAACCTTTTCCTAATCTATTTCTCATCCCTTACACATTCCTCTAGTATTTTTCTCTTTCTATCTTTCTTCTCCTTATTTCATAGCCTTTTTGACTTGATTATCAAACTAGGTAAACCTAGTTGACCTAGTGTAGTTTAGGGTCACTTTAGCTCTTTAGTTTTCTTAGCCTTCCAATTAACCTAGTCTAGACTTTAGGTATTAGCTAAAAAATGTGCTAGGTTGATTGGATCGACCTAGCACATTTGACATTCTCAATTATTTTAGGGTGAGATACTCCTATATATGCAAAGTCATTTTGATCATTATTAGAATATGCAATCAAGAGTTATTATTATTGTGCTTCTTCACAATCTGCTCTTCCACCATTTTACTTGAGGAGTCTTAGCTAAGGTTTCTTATTTTTGAGAATATAATATTATGGATAGGTCTTGGATTCTTTGGCCTAGCAAAATGATCTTTATGAACTAGAATAACCTCTTATGAAGCCCCATTGACCAAAGGAGATATTGAATTATGATGGGTTCACATTTAGGTAAGTATATTTTAACTTTGTTCTCCTCTCTTTTAGTAGATAGAAGTAGCATAAGTGTTTGATCAAATAATATTACTCTTCATATTATATGTATTAGTGTGTTACTCATACTTACTTTATTTGAAGTTCCTTATACATATTTGATTGCTTTGCATCTAACCCCTCACATTGTGCCACAATCTCTAGTGTGCACTAGATTAGTTTACTTTTATTTTTATTACAATAGTTTAATTTCTTATTTATTATCATAAGCTAAATATCAAATCATAGGACTCTTTAAGGTTGTGAAATTGTGTTAGACTATAGCCTTTGGAACCCTTCTAGTATGATATAATGTGACAATTGATACAAGTGATCCCCTAATCAGGTCTAATTGATCCCCATATTAGTCATGCTCCCACTTAATAAGTGTATACCCAATTGAAAGTGTAGGTGTGATCTATCTTATCTAATGAACCCAACATGTAGGTGTGATCTATCTATTGCATCATGTAATTTGGATTGCATACATTCTAGTGAACCCAACATGAATCAAACTCTTACAGGATTTTCTTCACTTTTCTTTCTTTTATATCATTATTTTTATTATAAAATTTATCACTTATTTATTCCTTATTTGAATTCTACACATCATCATGAATATAATTAATTTTATGGTTTGAAAAATAGATTAGTATAACCAAATATATAGGCAAAACAAAAATTGCTATATTTGTTTGTTGTACTAGGTTGACCTTGTTGACCTAGTATCTTTTGTAGCCTCTATTCACTAAACTAGGTAGACCTAGTCAACCTAGTACTATCTATAGAATATTTTACCTCTTTTATAGCCTCTATACATTGTACTAGAATGACTTGGTTGACCTAGTATAGTTTTATAGTTGCTATTTTTGTGCTAGGTCGATCAGGTCAACGTAGTATAGTTTTTTGCCTTCTTTGCTTTCCAATTCAACTTTCTACTTCCCCTGTATGTCTGACTTAGTTATTTTTCTAACTAAATTAGTTATTTATCTTTGTCTATTATTATTATTCTTTATCATTATTTTCATTTTATCTTCAAGCATCATATTCTCCATTAGAATCTTCTTGGATAACCTGAATCCATTTAGACACTCAATGGGGTTATCATTTATTCTTATGCTTTCCTATCTCTTGTTCCTCTTTTTAGCTATTGGGGCATATTGTGATGCCCACCCACATATCATTTTATACTTTGGGGTATATTATGATGCCAATACCTGTATACACTTATCCTTTGTGACATTTTTTGATGCCCACTCTTATTCTCCATTACATGCTACCAAACTAATTCAACTCCAAGAAACATTTCAAAACACATAGGCTTGTCTCTCACATGTTAATCACTAATATAAAATTTAATTTAGGATACATTTCCTTATTATCATGCTTTATATCTATGTCTATCTAATATATTTTATAGGTTACTTAATCATGGGTCTCTTCCTTTGTAGAAGTTTCCTCTTGTTCACAAACTTTTAGTCCTCCCTTTTGGTCTTGTGGTTTCTTGATGTACCATAGTCTTCATTATCTTATTTTTCATTCTCCTTATATTTAATAATTTTGATTTGGTTCCCCTTGGGGTTTTATTTTTTTATTTGCTTTATAAGACCATGGATAGGACCTAAAATTCCTCATAAAACCACCATCTTTTACTTATTTTCTTTTTCTTTTTGTTGTTTGCCACTGCTATTTTCACATGCTTTGGTTTTTTATTTTATGAGGCGCTTTGTAAAAAGGTTCCCTCACTTTTATTTACTCTTGATTATTATCACGCTTGTGGGTATCTCTTTTATGAGTTTCTTTGTAATACCATGGATAGGACCCAACCCTCCTCACAAAATTACCATTATTTTCATGTTCTTGATCTTTGTTATTAGACATTAGCTTTTGCAACTTTTGCTAGATGGAATTTGTATAAAAAACTATGTTAGCATGTTTTCCTCCATATCCCTCATTTTTATGATAGGGAATCACACCTTTGCTATCATTGTATCCCTCTCTTTGTCCTTTGTCACATTTTTTGCAATTTTAAGTAATTTCAATTATTCCATGTATCATTCCTCTAGATTTCCCCTTTATCTCATCTCCACATTGGAAAAAACAAGGTAGAAGTCAATATAGCACTTTTATTTCACTTGGATTTATGAGACTCTTAGACCCCATACTCTTTTAAGTTTTTATCTTAACAAGCTTGTCCTAATTTTTTAAATGAAAGTCATCTTTAGCACCCATGTTTGGTATTCCAAATCTGTATGGAGGAGGAATAAAAAAAATCCATCAAAAAATTTAAAAGCCAAATCATTTGAAATAAAAGGTAATAATATCTAAAAAGAAACATAAAAATCTAAAAAGTCAAATTCACACCAAAGGACATGATTACAAGCACATCTCCTATCTAAAATTGAAGCTCAAATTCCATAGTCATCTTCACATAGAGCCAAAGTACTTTGGGATGTGATAGGCCATTAGATTAGAATAAGGGAATTCAAAAAAAAAATATGGTGCTACCTACTTTCTTATGCAAGTACCCAATCTTTGCAGTAGATTGATGACTTTGTAAGGGGTCCTAAAGAATGGAGAACAAATTGTGGGGAGGTAGGTCCATTTTAATTTTCATGCATATAGCCTCCATGGGATGATCTATACACTCAATTTTTTTACCTAAGACTTGTGTAGCTAAGACAAGTTTTTAAGAGTCCCTAAGGTTGACAGTCATCTTATTTTGACAAAACAAATTTGAGTGTCTTGACTTTGATAAAGAGTTTCTCTACCTTGGTTTTTCCTTCATTTTCCCTTCCACCCATTTCATCTCCCCCCTTGACATCCAAATTGTGATTCCAAATCTTTTTTCCCTCTTATTTAAAATCCTTCTTATTCATTTATTAAAAACATGCTAGCACTACTTTTTTTTAGTTTTATCTATCTTTAGAGCAAAAAAACATGTTTAAGCAACTTTGGATCACTTTCTTTACATCATTTTACATTTACTAGACTTACTTTACTTCCTTTTTCCATTTATGATTATTTTTATATCTTGTTATTGTGGACACCTATGTTTGCACCCTTTTTCCATTGTGGAGTGAGATGTGGTTTGTTACTACTCACTTAGAAATGTTATTTTCCCTTTTTTTCATACCCTTTTTCCATTGTTGAGTGAGATGTGGATTGTTACTACTCACTCATTAATGTTGTTTTACTATTTTTTAATTTTTACCATTGATTTGTCTTACTTATCATTCATTTTTAAACATGTATCCTTATTTTGAACTGGTGAATTTGCCTTTTCTTACTTGAGGTTTACTTATTGGAGGTTTTTGGTCTTTAGTAGCATTGGATTTTTGGTTACCTAATTTGCTCTTATTTGACTTGGTCATTTGGTCTAACATAACACCTGTCACCCAGCTTATAAATTCCCAAGTACGTCTTGTCTACATAACAACAATTATCTTAGATTTTCTTATGTTTGTTTGTTTTTGCTCCTTAGTTTTATATTTTTGGGTTTGTTGAAAGTAGTTTATATGCCCTACATAATAAAAACTAAAAACACATTTGATAATCACCCTATAATAATGGTAATTCAAGTTACGCATCAATTTTAATTTCTAGTTATTTACCTTTTATATTAGTTTCCATTTATGTCATTTACTTTCATTTATTTTATGATTTTTAAAATATTGTAACTTTTTTAGCATCAACATTATGTGCTTATGTTTTTTCTCAAAGCACCATCCCCTATTACACCTTAGTGACACAGGATGAGATTTAAGTGGGTCATATGTATACACATAATAGTTTTAACTTTTACCAAATAATAGTGTTTTACATCTTGTAGGAACATTTCATGGCTCAATCACTCTAAATGCATGCCCTAAGGGGTGAACCAGGAAAGGGGTGGGTAGATGTTTGGTGCTTCATAGGATTTTTGTCCCTAATTTCCACATTATTTTCAATATAAATAGTTCCTAAAACATTTCCCTAAGTTATTTCTCCTCCCTTGCACATTCCTATAGTCTTTTCCTCTTTCTATTCTTCTTCTCCTTGTTTGGTACCCTTTTGACCTGATCAACAAATTAGGTTGACTTGATTGACCTAGTGTAATCTGGGGTCACTTTAGCTCTTTAAAATTTTTTAGTCTTCTAGACAACTTAGCATAGACTTTAAGTATTATCTTAAAAATGTGCTAGGTTGATTGGGTCGACCTAGCATAGCCAACATTATAGAATGATTTTAGGGTGAGATACTCCTATATATACAAGGTCAGTTCAATCATTATTAGAATATGCAGTCAAGAGTTATTATTCACTCACGCTTCTTCACAATATGCTCGTCCACCATTCTACTTGAGGAGTCTTAGTTTAGGTTTCTTATTTTGGAGAATATAGTCTTATGGATAGGTATTGGATGGTTTGGCCTAAAAAAGTGATCCTTACAAACCAAAATAACCTCTTGAAAATCCCCATTAGCCAAGGGAGAGATTGAATCACAATGGGTTCACATCTAGGTAAGTATATTCTAACTTTGTTCTCCTCTCTTTTAGTATATAGAAGTAGCATAAGTGTTGGTTCTAATAATATTACTCTTCATATTCTATGTATAAGTGTGTTTCTCATACTTTATTTAAAGTTCCCTATACACATTTGATTTCTTTGCATCTTGTTGGTTGATTATTTTGTCGATCAGTGTATTGATAAAAAAAATAGGTTTGATCAGCCAAAGTAGGAAGATTGGTCATCCAAATGTGTAGGTTTGTCACATGAAAAGGGGACTAATCTCTCCTCTCATCAAGGGGAGGTTCCATATATATATATATATATATAAACAAAAAATAATACTCAAGGGTAGGATAAACCATCCATCTCTCTTTCTTCAGAGATGATGAGTGCAAATTAAAGGAAGAAAATCAAGGGAAATGATAGAAAGCACTCCTCTTATTTTAGAATTACTATTAAGAAAACCACAAGAATACTCCTAGTAGTAATTGCAAAATGTCACCAAGGATGTAGTAACCAATAAATTGAGATGTAGCACAAAATCTCCACCTGAATTTCCCAAGAGTGAAATACAAAGGACAATGAGGGCACGAAGTCATCCCAAGGTCCTTTACATGAAAACAAAAAGAAAACACACTAAAGGCAATTATGGGGGCACAAAGTCTCTTCACATTTGACTTTAGGACACCTTCCTGACTACTTTCACTAATTCTATTTGTTGAATTAAAAGAATAGAAAATATATTAAGGAAAAAGACATAAGAACATTTTCCCCAACAACAAAGATATCATAGCACAAAGTCTGAAAAGTCACTTGTTTTCTTATTCCAATAAAAAAATATGATCAACAATCTAAGCTCAAAGTCTCAGTAATGCCTTTCAATTTGGGTAGAGTTTCATTTCTGATTATCAGATAGAGATCCTTTTTACACTAACAAGAGATTCCCTTATATAGCCTCTTTAGGAATGACTTGGGAATAGTAACACATCATGTTGCATTGAATTTTGTTAAGAAGATAGGCTAGAATTTAGGGGCATTTACCCATTTGATTTTCTCAATGCAAACAAATGAGTCATGCTATTGAAATTTTGCATCTTTCCATGTCCACTTGGTGATCTGATCCTTTTTCATCATTTCTCCTTTTCTAGTTAATTGAGTTAGGTCCTTGATTTAATTTGATGCTCTATTCCTTAGTTGTTTCCTGACCTATAAGGATCAATGGCTATTTCATCATCACGACTTTGACGTCCACAAGCACATCACTTTCCTTGACAATTCCTTTGGCTTTATCATTTGAGCTTTCATGGAAGGGACTTGCCTTAAGAAATGATCCACTTTGGGTCAGGAAGAGCCCCCCACAAGGGTATCTGCCCTTCAGGCAGTCTTTAGATGGCCTTCAAGCTTCTTTCTTCTAGTGGGTCACTAAGTTCTTTGGCTCTTCTTTAAGGCTTTTCAAAATCAATAGCTATTTTATGAACCTCAACATTGACGTTCACGCACCTGTCACTACGTTTGAATTTCCAATGGCTAGTTCACCATTCTTGACTTTAACATCTTCAGGCACATCACCCCTAGACTTTCTTCAGCTTTCTCTACTACTTACTTCCTTCAAATTTCTTGTTTTACATCTTCCTGAAGGGAAGGTGACCCTTTAGCTTTGGGGAAAGTGTCCTTCAATTTTGCAGCTGAGAGTCCCTCGTAAGGGCACCTACCCTTAGGGATCCTTCGGTAGCCTTTTATCTTTGGAATCCTTCAGAGCTTTCTCACAAACTTTTTCCATGGACATTTTCCTGTGGACAAAAAGTTTACAAGAATTATTGCTTTGTCTTTAGCCTTTAGAAATTCCTTTAGGCTTTCCTCTGCAGCCTTTTCGAATTCCTTCAGATTTTTTGTCTAAAGGAATTCCTTCAAACAAAAGTTTGAAATAATTATGCCTTTGTCTTTCAACTACCTTAAACAAAATTTTGAAAGAATTTACCTTTGCAGTTTCCTTGAAAACAACCATTCTAAAGGGTGATTTTGTCGACCAAGTGCCCTTTGCAAGGGCACTTGTCCTTAAGGAGGCTCTCTTGAACTTTTGCATTGAACTACTCCTTTGAACCAATAGTTGAACCAAGCTTTGAATCAAGCGTTGAACCAACCATTGAACTATGCTTTGAACCAAGCCAATGAACCCTTTGATTGAACCAAAAGCTGTTGAATCCTTTGATGAACAGATTGAGTGAACTAAAGCATTGAACCAATTGAATTGAACCAACTTTGGTTCAACAGTTCAATGGTTCATTCCCTTTGATTTGGCTAAGTCCTTTTGATCCTCATTGAACCAAATGCATTGAACCCATTGAACCTTGAACCTGAGTGGTTCAATGGTTCAATGGTTTAATGGTTCAATGGTTCAAGCCTCAAAAACTTGTTCTTCTAATTGAATCTACTTGTAGAAGCCTTTAAACTTGACTATAGAAGCCTTTGAACTTAGAAGCGGTTTAACTCTTGCTACTGATGTTGAACCTTTGAACCTATTGAGCCTGTTGAACCAAAATAGATCAAGGTTCAATAGTTCAATCCTTACTTAGAAGCTTGATGATGAACTCTTTTGGTTAAACTTGGTCATTAAACCAACTTTGAGATTTCCTAAGTGTTGAAAGCTTGCTTCTTTCCTGTAGAGTCTATAGAAATCAACCTATGAAGCCCATTGAACTTGGTCTGTAGAGTCCATAGATTTCTCTTCCTATAGATTCCATCGATTTCTCTTCTTATAGAGGCCATAGATTCAAGCCTGTAGAGTCCGTATATTTTTGAGAATCTTTAAAAATGAGGAATTTGAATGCCTAGGACAAATTTTGAAAAGGGAAGAGATAATTTTGGTTTGTAGGACCAAAATAGTTCAAATGTTGTCCCAAAAATGAGTGATATTTTTGGGGGACAATAGCTGGCTCCAATTGGGGAACTTCTATGAATTATAAAAAGATTTGAAGGGAGTAGAATCTAGAATCTCCAATGTTTTCATGTGTACCATTAGGCTACGGAGTCATGTTACCCAAAAATGGAAGGCATCAAAAATGGAAATAAACAAAACAAAATAGAATTAAAAACTATACAAATATACATATGTATAGATGTAATAATCTGATACTTCAAGAGTTGAAGTGTTTTAGATGTTGCTTCTTGAGAGGTAGTGAAAATAGTGTGCCATCTTGGTAAACTAGTAGGAAAACATTTTGTCCCCAAAAATGGTGATGGGTGAATGGAGCTCTCCACTAGGAAACCAATTTTATATGTCTTCCTCTTGGCCTTTTCTTCTTCTTGCTCCATGGTAGGACATGGTCTTCAAACTAAAAACCATAACTCCTTACTCTCCCTATGAAGAATTCCTTTTGCTAACTTTGAAATATAGTAGTATGGTCCACCACCATACCTTGTTCTCTTGTTGTTTCAGTCCAACACATAATTTGATTTTTAGCATCAGACCCCTAACAAACCATCATCTTAGCACATCCTTTGGTGTGAAGGAGTTTTATCTCTTCATATTGAGCAGTCTTCAATTCGAGCAATAGAGATCTCCATCTAGCTGTGGAAGAATTGCTTCCATCAAATTCCAATATCCAAGCATCATCAGAAGCTGATCTTCTATCAAATTTATCTTCATGGGAGATGTAAGATCCTTCTTGATTTGTACTATGCCCTACCAATTTTTCTAATACATTATTAGGATGAAATCCTAGATTGCCAGCTATGGGAAATTTATCAGCTGAGACATGAGCATCCTCTGTGGTTAAGGAGTAATTATCACTGCCTGAAGGCTCAAATAGAATTTGAGCTACAGGGGTTGACATTTGGGTAACCACAATTTTTGCCTCAAACAAGTCCACACTTGGTTCTCCACCAATGTTTAATTGCTCATGATTGGCTTATAGGGATTCAAACTTAGTCATCTAAATTTTGGATTTCTTGACATGATCAATCATGGCAAATGACTGAGATGGACTTAGAAGAGAGGATGGGAGTTCATCCTTTTAGTTTTTGGGAGGGGGAGGAATGATCTATGAATTTGAAGTAGAAGGTGTAGAGATGTTTGATGTACTTACTTCTTTGGCAATCTATGGGTCCTTTGACTAGAAAGGAAAAGTGGTTCTCTACTCAGCAATTGAAATTACTAGTTGGGGTCACTCCTCTATCTTCACTTTTGGGTTCATCCTAGAAATTTAAGAAACCAATGTGAGAGTTACCAACTGATTCTTTTAGATCTTCCCTGAAGAGATCGGCACCATTTTCTTGCTCAAATTCAAGTTAGAAATATGAAACATGCTCTGTTTCTAGATATCCAACTACTGAGTTGGTTGGAGGTGCTTCAAGGGCAAGGTTCCTCTATGGGGGAGGAAGATGATTTTGTTGCCCTTGACTTCAAGAAGTGTTGCCTTGATATGGCTGATTCGAGAATGTCCTCCTTCATATATCTTTATATAGAGGAGCAGAAGACATACCTTGTGCCATTTGCCTTTTCAAGGCTAGAAATTCATTTGCTAGCTTTTGTACCATTGGGTCATGGTGACTATGGGTGAGTATTTAGAAGATGAAGAGGGTTTACCTCTATTTGTGTCTTTCCTTATTTTTCTTGCCAAGATAAGGTCATCTTATACCTTAGTAGCCAAGTCTTGAGAAGTAGCAAGGTTTATGTGGCTAGCTCGTCTTAGCAGAAAACTCACTTTAGGTAGTTGTGAATTAATGAAAATCATTTGAGGTTTTGAGGTGTCAGCTAGGTGACCATGGGAATCCTCTGCCTTAGCTTGTTGAACTTGGAAATAAAATCCCTCATAGGCTCATGATACTCTTTTTTCATTTGAGTGAGCTAGGCTAGCAAGGCATGTGCATCTTCTATGGGTTTGAACCTTACTTTGAACTTGGCTTTGAGTGTATCCCAATCAGTCACTAATCTAGTTTACAAATGGTAGAACCAGTCTACAGTAGCACCTTGTAGTGTCTCCACAAAAACCCTGACTACCATGTCTTCAAATTCCACCCCTATAACACCATAGGCTATGTTGAAGGCTGCAATGTGTTCTTCAGGGTCAACTATCCCATCACCAAAAAAATTGGGAAAATTCTTTCTTGAACTATGTGGGAGTTCATGTAGAGGTGGATTCAAGTTGAGTGGGCCAAAAGAGTTACCCCAAGGGCCTTGAACTACCATGATTTAATTAAGAAAAATAGAGATAGCAAATCTGGATGGAGTGGCTAGATTATAGAACAAAAATGGAAAAGGACTGGCTCAGCTTCAGCTTGAGGCTTGAGGCTTCAAACTGTGCACTCTTTCCCAGTAGCTCTTGTTTTGTAGACTAGATAAAATAATAAAGGTGGAGAAAGATGGTAAGGCTATAAATGGATAATGGGTAAGACATGAAATGGAGTCGCTAGAGTCTATAATGGATAAGGGTTATAATGATAATAGGTAAGACACAGGTGATGTTTCAATCTGAAACTTGAGGTTCCAAATTGCACAAAATTATGTATATCCCCAGTGGAGTCACCAAAAACTATTAAGTGAGGCTGGGAGGAAAATTTTAATTATGGGAAAACACTAGAGCAATTCATTCTTCCACAGTGGAGTACAATGGATAGGTTATAACAATAATGGGTTATATCCCTGGTGGAGTCAACCAAAACTATTGGTTGATTATTTTGTCTATCAGCATACTGATAAACAAAATAGGTCTAATTAGCCAAAGTAGGAAGATTGGTCATGCAAATGTGTAGGTTTACCACATCAAAAGGTGACTAATCTATCCTCTCATCAAAGGGAGGTTCCCCTATATATATATATATATATATATATATATATATATATATATATATATAAACAAAAAATAATACTCAGGGGTAGGATAAACCATCCATCTCTCTTTCTTTAGAGATGATGAGTGCAAATCAAAGGAAAAAACTCAAGTAAAATGATAGAAAACACTCCTCTTCTTTCAGAAGTACTAGTAAGCAAACCATAAGAATACCCCTGTTAGTAATTTCAAAATGTAACCAAGGACATAGTAACTAGTAAATTGAGATGTAGCACAAAGTCTCCGCCTGAATTTCCCAAGAGTGAGATACGAAGGACAATGAGGGCACAAAGTCATCCCAAGGTATTTTACATAGAAACAAAAATAAAACACACTAAAGTCAATTATGGGGGCACAAAGTCTCTCCACAGTTGACTTTAGGACACCTTCCTGACTACTTTCACTAATTCTACTTGTTGAATTAAAAGAACATAAAATATATTAAGGAAAAAGACATAAGAATAGTTTCCCCAACAACAAAGATATCACAGCACAAAGTCTAAAAAGTCACTTGTTTTCTTATTCCAATAACAAAATATGATCAACAATCTAAGCTCAAAGTCTAAGTAATGCTTTCAATTTGGGCAGAGTTTCATTTCTAATTGTCAGAGAGAGATCCTTTTTACACTAACAAGAGAGTCCCTTATATAGCCTCTTCAAGAAGGACTTGGGAATAGTAACACATCATGTTGCATTGAATTTTGTTAAGAAGATAGGCTGGAATTTAGGGGAATTTACCCATTTGCTTTTCTCAATGCAAAGAAATGAGTCACACTATTGAAAGTTTGCATCTTTCAATGTCCACTTGGTGATCTGATCCTTTTTCCTCATTCCTCCTTTTCTGGTTAATTGAATTGGGTCCTTGATTCAATTTGATGCTTTGTTCCTTAGCCATTTCCTGACCTACAAGGATTAATAGCTATTTCATCATCATGACTTTGACATCCATGAGCATGTCACTTTCCTTGGCAATTCCTTTAGCTTTGTCATTTGGGCTTTCCCAGAAGGGACTTGCCTTGAGAAATGTTCTGCTTTGGGTCAAGAAGAGCCCACCACAAGGGTATCTGCCCTTTAGGCAGTCTTCGGATGGCCTTCAGGCTTCTTTCTTCTTATGGGTCACTAAGTTCTTTGGCTCTCCTTTAAGTCTTTTCAAAATCAATGGCTATTTTATGAACCTCAAAATTGACGTTCACACACCCATCACTACATTTGAATTTCCAATGACTAGTTCACCTTTCTTAACTTTGACGTCTTTGGGTGCGTCACCCCTTGGACTTTCTTTAGCTTTCTCTGCTACTTTCTTCCTTCAGATTTCTTGTTTTACATCCTCTCAAAGGGAAGGTGACCCTTCAGCTTTGGGGAAAGTGTCCTTCCATTTGATAACTGAGAGTCCCCCATAAGGGCACCTACCCTTCGAGGTCCTTCGGTGGCCTTTTATCTTTGGAATCCTTCAGAGCTTTCTCATAGACATTTTCCTGTGGACTTTTTTTGCAGACATTTTACTACAAACAAAAAGTCCACAAGAATTATTTCTTTGTCTTTGGCCTTCACAAATTCCTTCAGGCTTTCCTCCCGTAGCCTTTCCAAATTTCTTCAAAATTTTTGTCTGAAGGAATTCCTTTAAACAAAAGTCTAAAAGAATTATGCCTTTGTATTTTGACTACCTTAAACAAAATTTTGAATGAATTTACCTTTGTATCTTCCTTGGAAATGACCCTTTCAAAGGGTGCTTTTGTCAACCAAGTGCCCTCGACAAGGGCACTTGTCCTTCAAGAGGATCTTTTTAAATTTTGCATTGAACCGCTCCTTTGAACTAATCATTGAACCAAGCTTTGAACCAACTATTGAACCAAGCTTTGAACCAAGTTGATGAACTGACTGAGTGAACCAAAGCATTAAACCAATTGAATTGAACCAACTTTGGTTCAACAGTTCAATGGTTCATTCCCTTTGATTTGGCTAAGTCCTTTTGATCCTCATTGAACCAAACACGTTGAACTTGTTGAACCTTGAACTAGAGTGATTCAATGGTTCAACGGTTCAATGGTTCAAGCCTCAGAAACTTGTTCTTTTGATTGAACCTACTTATAGAAGCCTTTGAACCTAACTGTAGAAGCCTTTGAACCTGGAAGTGGTTGAACTCTTGCTGTTGATGTTGAACCTTTAAACCTGTTGAGCCCATTAAACCAAAATGGTTCAAGGTTCAATGGTTCAATCCTTGCTTAGAAGATTGCCGATGAACTCTTTTGGTTGAACTTGGTCATTAAACCAACTTTGAGATCACCTAAGTGTTGATAGCTTGCTTCTTTCCTATAGAGTCCATATAAATCAACCTGTGAAGGCCATTAAACTTGGCCTGAAGAGTCTATAGATTTCTCTTCTTGTAGAGTCTGTAGATTTTTCCTCCTACAGAGTCTGTAGATTCAAGCTTGTAGAGTTTGTCGATTTTTGAGAAGCTTGAAAAATGAGGAATTTGAATGCCCAAGACAAATTTCAAAAAGAGAAGAGACAATTTTGGTCTGTAGGACCAAAATAGTTCAAATGTTGTCCCAAAAATGAGTGATATTTTTGGGGGACAACACATCTAACCCCTCACATTGTGCCACAACCTTTGGTATACACTATATTAGTTTAATTTTCTTATTATTAGAATAGTTTACTTTATTGTTTATTACCATAAGTCAAATATCAAATCATAGGGCTCTTTAGGGTTATTGTGTGATTGTGTTAGATGAGGATTTGGAACCCTTCCTAACATGATATGTTGTGACAAGTGATACAAGTGATCCCCTAATTGGGTCTAGTGGATCCCCATATTAGTCATGCTCCCACTTAACAAGTGTATACCCAACCATAAGTGTAGGTGTTTTATATCTTATCCGATCTAGGATTAATTCATGTGAATCATGAATTTTTTTTTGCATACATAATGCTTCTGAATAGGGACTAGTCTACAACCTTGAAAGGGTACATGGCTATTTACTTTTCTCATATGTGGCTTCCCTAGAGATGTGTAAACAATCAAATCAAATTATATAGAGAACTTAGGATGAAACACATGATCATAGAATATAATGTCTTAAATCAAAAGGTTAACTTGGTATCCTCAGATCTAAGGATCTACACCTTATTTAGAGAATTTAATAAGTATGAAATTGGAAATAATATCAAGGTGCCATGTTTTTGGTCCATATTCTTTAATGAGGCCTATTATAAATAATGTTATGAGTTAAGAGTCCTTATGATTAACCCACATGGAATAAAGCACCTAGACACATATATACATTAGTTCCCCTATGCTAAAAACTTAGAAGAATATGAAGCCTTAATATTTATGTTACAATTGTACTTGAAACATAGATTCAAATAATTTAAAGTGTTTGGGGATTTAGAGATGATCATAAACTTAGTCTCGAGAATATTCTAATTCAAACATTCCTATCTTAGGAAGTGGAAACACATGGTATGGGATTTGATATAAATGTTCATGGAATTTAACATTATTCCCATTCCCTAAGAGGAAAATTTAGTAGTTGACTCTTGGAAATATTTCCCATAAATATAACATGTCTAGATGACATGATATTACAGGAGTTATCTATTGATTTTATCTCTTATCACTTTGTCCTAAATAATGTTAAAAAATTATAGGACTTCAAGGACAACCAACATATCATATAATTACTAAATAACATTGAGGTGTTCAAGGATCAAATTATTGATGAAAAGGAAAGAGATGATCTGAGAGATGTATATTATGATTGGGATGACATCATAAGCCTTAGATAAAAATGATTCCCAAAGGCATGATCTCCTTTGAGCAAGTGTTCAACCTTGATAAGTATAAAAACCCATCTAAGAAGTCAAGGTACCAAGACATGAATTTTAATACTATCGATATTAGGTCCCCTAACCACCCCTAAACCATTAACATTGGCCTTAAGTGTACATCAAAATATATTGATAAACTCAAAGGGTCATTGTTGATATATGAGACATAATTGCTTGGGCTTATGGATATCTTAAGATCTTCAACCCAAGTGTAATAACCCATACTATCCCCCTAAAACCAAATCAAGAGCCTTTCAGACAAAAGTAAAGTCCTATGAACATGACTCTATAACCACTTATATCTAGAGAGGTTCATAAGGTCCTTTTGGCAAGAATCATCTTTCTACTCTTCCACTACATTTTGGTAGAAAATTTGGTATCCATTCATAAGAAAAGTGGAGATATTTGACTTTATCTAGATTTCTAAAACTTGAATAGATAATATGATAAATATAATTACCTATTAACCTCTTTAGATGAATGATTCATATGGTAAGTAAATCTGAGATGATGTCCTTTTTAGATGGATTCTTAAGATACAACTAATTTATTATCAACACAAAATATAGAAGCAAAACTACATTTACAATGAAGTGGGGCACACTTTCCTACAAATGGATACTATTTACAATGATTAATATGGGAAACACTTTTCATAGATATAAGTATTTCTCCTTTGAAGGTTTGATATAAAAGTGTATTTTTATATACATGTATGATTTAAGTATCTTCTAAAAATACATGTCATATCACATTTATCACTTGTATAAGATATTCAAGAGATGCATAAGGTATGGTACCTCTTTAAACACAAAACATAAAATATTTTGTGTTTCCTAAGATAAGATTATCAGTCAAATTATCACAAATTAAGGTATCTCTATTAAACCTGAGAATGTAGATGTTATTTCTAAGATATCTCTATTTAATAATAAAAATGAACTAAAGTATTTTTTGGAAAATTAATTTCATGCACAAATCTATTTATAGATTTTTTGAGATTATTAAACCTTTAAATTCCATGATAAAATAAGAAGATAAATTAGAATGTAACATTGAATCCAAGAAGGCCTTCCAATACATCAAAGAGGCCATCATGCAGGTACTAGCTCTAATAATCCTAGACTACACCAAGGATTTATACCTCTACTCTTTTACTTATGAGTATACCATTATCACCATCGTCACATAGAAACATATTTAATAAGAAAACTTAATTCATTTCATGAACACAAACCTTAAATATGTAGAAATAAATTATTAGACCCTTGGCAAACATGCATATGCCATGGTTAAAGTGGCAAAGAAATTTATGAATTACATTCTTATGAATAAGGTGCATGCCATTATCCTAGACTCGATATAAAATTTATGCATGAACATAATGAATTAAAAGAGTGTATGGAATGGTGAATGGCCAAGCTATAAGAGTTTGATATGGATATTAGACCTACTAAGATTATTTGAGTCTAGAGTCTCTTAGAATTAATCACAAAGATTGATCTTTGGATTACACTACATCATGTATACCAAATAGAAGTACTTCATCAATATTGGTATGCTTAGATCACTAACTACCTTATCTATGGAAACTCACCCTCTAGACTGAACCAAACCTCAAAAAGGGGCCTTAGGATAAAATCAATTAATTACATGCTCAATAAATGGGTCCTTCATAAAAGGAATTACTAAGGCATCTATCTTAGGTGCCTATCTGAGGAAGAATCCAAGGATGCAATGACTAGTTTCCATGAGAATCTAGGTACTAGCAATCCTTCTGGGAATGAAATGACATAAAATATTATGATAAATATATTATTAGACCACTATTTTCAAGGATGTGTGTGTAATATCCCCTATTTTCCTTGAATTCTGAAACTAGATATTTTGAATTGCTTTTCTGTGTATTCTAATTTTTTTGGTGTTTTATGCATGTAATAAGAAAAATTGGATGTTTTTCTAGATAAATTTGAATAAACAAATAAACCACAGTATAATCTATCAACTGAGTAATCAATGATCTTATTGTTCTTCTAGATGATTACAAAATTGAGTCTCTATCATGCATATAAAATAATATGAAATATTCCTCAACAAACCCTGATTGTTCTAGCAAACTGGAAAATAACTCTAAATCTGGACTGCTCAGGTTGCTGTGTCGACACACAGTCACTGACATCAGTTATACTGCCATCATCAGTTGATATACTACCAATGTCAATCTCTGTTAGTCAGCTACTTTGTCGATGTCGGTCTTCAGTCGGCCGATGTCAGTCTCTGCACTTCCCTGTGGCCTGCAACTGCTAACGACACCCTTCTTTAATCTATGATTTGGCTGGTACAGCCTGGTATGGATCTATACAGATTTTGTACAATGGTGAAATACAATATAACATAGCCTGTATGCTAGACCCTTGATCTGTAGAAATATGGCTCTAATTTGAAAGATCTTAATTTGGATAATAGTTGAATCAAACCCTAATAAAATAAACACCTAGAAAGCTCTATGACAACTTCTGTATGAATTTACCTCTCAAACTGGCAATAGATCAGCTGATATTTCATAGCCTCTAAATTGCACACACTAAAGAGTGAATGTTCTCCAATGTAAATGGAATATTGGAAACCCTTGACTCCTTCTCAAAACAAACTTAGCAAAATTCTTCAATATCAATAATCTTCAATCATCCTCACTCTCTCCCATGAGAAAACCTTATACCCTCAAAAAAAAATTATGCTTGCCCTAATTAGGGTTTCTTAAATTAGAATTAGGGTTTCATAATTAAAATATGTTAAATAATTAATATTTAATTAAATTAATCAAATATTAATATCTCCCTCAATATTGTCAGATCATCAAACCGTCTAAAGCTAGTGAACTAGGGAGTAATTCTACACATGACCATACCAAAATAAGGGTGCTCCACTGCATGTCAGACGTCCCTAAATAATAGGAGCTCAAGCAAATGTGTCTGAAAAAGCTTGAATGAATGCCAACTATAGAAATTCTACTTATTGAAGCCAAGCCAAGCTCCATCACGACCCTCTATCCATCCTATCAACCTAAAAAGGTTGCATAATAGGGTAATCATCAACTCTGAAGATGTCAACTAAAAGGGGACATGTTAATCTACCCCTCCTAAAATTGCTTGTCCCTAAGTAATCTCAAAACAACAAACTAATCAATCTACCTGGATCCCATATGTAGTTATGATCTGCACTATTGTTAATCAATGTAAGCTCCTGTAATATCCTCTAAAATAGAACCAAGAGGAATCCACAACCAAACTAGTGAATGCAACTCAACCAATCTCTAAAATCATAACTGCCCTGGATGTGTTGATACTGTAGGCTGTGTAACTTTCAACTACCAATTCCATCTACAAAAGATGGTGCTAATGGATGGTAAGAAACTGGTGCTAATCTACACCTATGTGAAATCAAATTTTCTATCTCTAGGTCAAAAGAAAAATAATGAGCATACCCCACCATATAATGCCAATAGAAACCCCCAAACTCTACTACTGGCTCACTACTACCAAATTGGGAATCAATAGATGGCTCCAATCTCTAACTCCAAGTAGTTGTAGGCTAGATAGGACCTGTGTAACCCACTCAACAAACCCTGCCTCAAAATCCCTGTGAGGTAGCATAGTAGAAAGGATCACTATAATCTCCCCACCCAATCTGCTAATAACACTAGTACCTTTGATGAGAACCTCTTCTATCACTTTATGCGAGTCTAGATGAACACCTACACTATCCAACACATACTCCATGAATGATTCAGTGTAATAAAAATTATATGCAGAAGCATCAACATACTCCCGTACACACCACAAATGATCCCTCTATAGAGGTGGCACAACTAACTGGACCACACTGTCATCTGTGTGAGAAGAATCAATCTAGAGACTCAACTCCACTGGTATCCCAGACTCATCAAGATCAGGTACTCCCAAATCTTGAACATGTGTGTCAGCCCCAACAACATGTTCCTCAACAAAAACTGTAGGAATGTACTCACCACCAACCACCTCAATATACAAATGAACTAGGTCTGGGGCTGGTAAAGACTATGAATGCTCCAACTCCACGGTCACCTCCTCTGACTAAAATTGTGACACCTGTAGATCTCACTGTAAGTCATCACAAGAAGACCCTACTGTGACTCCTTTCTATCTCTCCATGTTAGAGAGATTAACCTTCCCTTTTATGTTTGAAGGTGCTCTCTTGCATTGGCAGCCACTAATCTAGCTTCCTTGGCCCTTTGTGACCACATATCACATAAATTTTGTGTCCTTTCCATATCCTTCCAAGTTTGATGTTCATGATGTGAAGATGAAGTAGCAATATGATCATCCAAAGAATTCATACCCCTATTATCCATATCATTAGCATGCTCTATGCTAGCCTCTAATGTAGAAGTCTCAAGTGAAGCTTCTTGCAAAGATGATATAGAAAACTCAATCCCCATGGCTGCCCTCATATCCTCTTGTTTCTCTTTTCTATTTTGTGATGTGGACCCTCTCAAAATGGATGTCATATACTGTACTAATTTGGCTTCTTTTGTAGGGTCTGAAAGAAATTCATTCATCCTCCTTTGGTTTTCAGCCAACTTGCTCAAACTTTGTTTAAGATTCTCCATGTTATTGTCCCACTGTGTTTGAGTATTTGAAGTAATCATGGTTACTTAGCTGATTCAATGACCAATCTACCCAATAGGATGGTAGAACAAAAGCTTTGATACCACTGTAATAGTGGTATCACTATACAAACCAATCTACCCAAACTACCCAATAGGATGGTAGGACAAAAGCTCTGATACCACTGTAATATCCCCTATTTTCCCTAAATTTTGAAATTGGATATTTTGAATTGCTTTTCTATGTATTCTAATTTTTTTAGTGTTTTATGCATGTAATAAGAAAAATTGTGAGTTTTTCTAGATAAATTTGAATAAACAAATAAACCACAATATAATCTATTAACTGAGTAATCAATGATCTTATTGTTCTTCTAGATTATTACAAAATTGAGTCTCTGTCATGCATATAAAATAATATGAAATATTCCTCAACAAACCTTGATTGTTCTAGCAAATTTGAAAATAACTCTAAATCTAGACTGTTCAGGTTGTTGTGTCAACACACAGTCACCAACGTCAGTTATACAGTTGTCATCAGTCGATATACTATCAATGTCAATCTCTATTAGTCAGCTACTTTGCTGACATCAGTCTTCAGTCGGCTAATGTTGGTCTCTACACTTCCCTGTGGCCTACAATTGCTAACGGTGCCCTTCTTTAATCTATGATCTAGATGGTACAGCCTGGTATAGATCTATATGGATTTCATATAGTGGCAAAATACAATATAGCATAGCCTATATGCTAGACCCATGATCTATATAAATATGGCTCTAATCTGAAAGATCTTAATCTAGATAATAGCTGAATCAAACCCTAATAAAATAAATACTTCAAAAGCTCTATGACAACTTTTGTATGAAGTTACCTCTCAAATTGGCAATAGATCAGCTGATATTTCATAGCCTCTGAATCGCACACACTAAAGAGTGGACATTCTCCAATGCAAATGGAATATTGGAAACCCTTGGCTCCTTCTCAAAACAAACTTAGCAAAAATTTTCAATATCAATAATCTTCAATCATCCTCACTCTCTCCCATGAGAAACCCTTATACCCTCAAAAAAAAGTATGCTTGCCCTAATTAGGGTTTCTTAAATTAGAATTAGGGTTTCACAAATAAAATATGCTAAATAATTAATATTCAATTAAATCAATCAAATATTAATATCTCCCTCAATATATGTCAGATCATTGAACCGTCTGAAGCTGGTGAACCAGGGAGTAATTTTGCACATGACCAGACCAAAATAAGGGTGCTTCGCTACATGTCAAAAGTCCCTAAATAATAGGATATCAAGTAAATGTGTCTAAAAAATCTTGAATGAATGCCAACTATAGAAATTCTATTAATTGAAGCCAAGCCAAGCTCCATCATGACCCTCTATCCATCTTATCAACCTACGAAGGTCGCATAATAGGCTAATCATCAACTCTGAAGATGTCAACTAAAAAGGGGACATGACAGTGTGTGGGCATGTACACTCATGTCACCAATTCCATGACTTTTCCAAATAGTAGGTTCATGTTACAATGCCATTTCATCCTATTATTGAAAGAAAATTATTTATAGAGTGATGAATTGACTTCATAGGAGTTATCAATCCAAACTCCTCACCTAGGCATAGATTCATGCTCATGAACACTAAATATTTCATAAGGTTTATTGAGGTAGAATCCACCAATAATAGTACCAATAATGAGGTGATCAAATTTATATAATAAAACATAAACACCTAATTTGGCACACCATTATCACTAGTTTGTGATAATGGGCTTGCATTCCAATATATAGATTTTACGGGGTGGGCATATGAACATGGAGTCAAATTGAGATTCTCATATAATAAAATACATAATGGAATGGTTTGGTATAATATAAAACTAATAAATTCATCAATGTGATCAAGAAATATGTTGAAATGAAGCCCCATGAATGGTATTCATTGCTAAAATACACCCTTTAGGCTGATCACACTAGGTACAAATAAGACCTTAGAAGTTTACCATTCCTATTATTATATGGGTTAGAGTATATCTTACCAATTACCCTTATATTTCATAATTATAAGTTTATGAAAGATTATATTGAAATTAATAATAAGGTAGACTCAAGTTATTGGATATCATCCATCTAAAAGATGCTCGAGAGGAGGTCATACAAAATTTTAGGAAGCAGCAAGGCATTGTCAAAAAAAGGTTTGAAAATAGAGTGAAATTGAATTACTTTAGGATTTAAGACTTATTAATACTATGGGATAAATCATATGAAAATAAAGGATAACACTCCAAGTTTGACCCATTATGGATTAGTCCATATCGGATCGCAGAGTTACTTGGACAAAATGCATTCCACCTCAAAGACCTCAAAGGTAGAAAAATTATGATTTATATTAATGGGAGGTTATTGAAGAACTAATTATCATATTTCCCTTCCAATAAAATGTTATCATAACATCAACATGAGGGTGTTAATGTATATATATTATATTAGACTTAGGTTAGTTTACTTTTATTATGTGTTTGCTTCTGCATTATTGTTTTATTCTTTGTTTCATGTGTCTATATGGCATTTGGTTGATCTAATAAACTTAACATATTTTTTTATCCCAAGTATCCCATCACATGAGGGAAAACCTTACCATGATGATTCATAAAGATGAATTGAGTTCATATGAAATGATGACTACTTGAAAGGATGACTAACTAGTGAAAACTATATTAAAATTGGAAAAATGTAGACCTCTAATATTGAACACAATGATAATAAAGGTAACTCTATAAGAATAAATAAGGGAATTAAAATCCATTGATTCAATAATGAATAAGTGAATTGAGAAAGGCTCTACTTTATCTAAGGCCATCATAAACACTTTAAAGTAAAAGAACAAGAATATTATGAATAATTGAATAAGAAAATGGTCATATAGATATTTAAAGCCTAATAAGACTACCATTCATGTTAGCTACATTGGTATCCAACCCTATCAAATAAAACATTAAATATCAAATTAAAGGATGTAAAAATTTCTAAGAAAAAAATGAGTTTCTTCCTCAAAAAGGGTGATTTTGGCAAACTTCATTGCAAGTTTTCTAGCCTAGATAGAAATTGAGCAAGACTATTAGTGAGACCAAAAGTATATCTTTTAGAGGTATAAACACTTAAATGGAATCTAAGAAATTCTCAATCCTTATCTAATTATCCTAGATTATTTAAAACACATACCCTTTCAGAATCCCTTTAATATCCAAAACATACCTAATCTTACTCAAGTGGTCCATCAAATAAAAAGGAATCCAACACTAATGGACAAGGAAAACTCAAAAGGAAATAAAATCTAGTGTTTTACTTATTCAAGAATACTTGAGCACTTTCCATACTAATATTATATCAAATAGAGTTAGGCTTACCTATCTCTACATTCAATATTGAATAATTACAATTTGGGTTCTAAATATTTGGGAAAAAATTTCCCCACAAAGTTTCCAATTTATGGCCAACGCGATCCCCCTTGTTTGAAGAAGTGGAAGACCCTTCTAAAAATTATCAACTCAAATCTTTCCCAGAGCTTCAAGCCCTTTTTCATTAGCATTAAAACTTCTAAAAACTTGAACCTTTGTTTTACCTTGATCTACCAAATGTTTCATGATATTTTTGATGATGAGGTGGTCTTTGTTGATCCCTATACTCTTTTAATTCTCAAAATAGTCTATCCCTTATTGGGTTTTAAAAGAACATGGGGTTTTCATACTTATATTTTTTGGCACTAACTTTTTTTTTGTATAACTAGACTATGTCACTTTTCAGTAGTGTCAATATATTGAGTGTATCATAAGTGTTAGATCTCAAGAGATCCTGACTAATGAGACTACCCATCTATCATAAGTGTCAGTATCCTAGACCTACAAGAAGTGTCAGATCCTAAGATAACCCAACTAATGAGACCAACCAATTTTTAAAAGTGTTAGTCTACAAGACCTATTAGAAGTGTTAGATCCTAATAGATACTACGAGATGATATTTCCCAATTATTAGAAGTGTCAATTTCCAAAACCTATTAGAAGTGTCAAATTTTAAGAGAGCTTGACCAATGAGAAAACACCATGTGACATAGTTGTACCTATCTAAAAAAATGTTTGGGTTACCTAATGTAATTAAATTTAATTATAGTTATAATAAAAATCCAATTATAAGATACCACATGTTAGCTTACTACACCAAGTGGCTAGTTTTGGCTCTTGAACATGTAAAAGTGTAGCACCTGGCTACACTTAGGTATCATCTATTATAAATAGGAACAACTAGTGATATAAATGTTTTGCATGATGAATCCACATAGGATACCATAGGGGTAGTATATACATGTAGATACCATGTTTCTCACATTAATTAAATGGGATATTGGGCCCTAATTAAATAATTTAAAACATCTCATCACAATTGCCAAATCTAAGTAGGGATCATATATTTAAAATTCTTGAATCTATGCCAAATTTAGGAAAAAAAGAGTAGATTTTTTTTTTCTAATTCAAATTTAAACATGAAAAACATGGGAAATAAAATCCATTAATTAAGTATATATTTTCAAATCCCTATAAGTTCCTAAATGTGAATTTATCTATGGTTATTTGTCCCAATTTCCCAAAGTTCATCTCCTCATTTAGCTCATTCTTTTACCCTCTATTCCCTCCTTAATTATATTTCATTGATGTCAAGATCAATCTTTCTACCATGGATACTTCATCCTTAAACCCTAATCCTGAGCTTGAGTATAGGGATACCACCTTACCCATAGACTTGACCCACTTTAAACACTACAATGAAATGTTTAGAGTGATTGAAGTTATGCATAAAACTACCTCTAATTATGATGAATATGAAGTTGATTTCTTAGATAAGCTTAGGGAATATGAGAATTATGGGTTTCATAAGTTCACAACAAAACTAGAGGTATTACCATGTTATAACCTCTTTGACAATATGTTTCTCACCTCTAATCAAGTTCAAGATGCTACCCAAGATGCAGTTTACTCCATAGAGTCCAAGCATAAAATTGCAAAGATTTATAGGGTCACATTAATTTCATCTTATAATCTCTAATATTACATGATAATTTATTAAAATACCACTATAGATGCATGGTCCAACATCCAAGAGATATATGAAGTTATGTAAGGCTAGTCAGTTGATGCCAATGTCAAGTGGGTTAATGGGGAGGGAAAAAATTCTTACACTATATACACATTCTAAAAATGGGTTCATATCAAGATGATATTTTTGAATCATTTATTTGGGTAAACTAGTTATATGCATGTTAATATTTTATGGGTTCCCCTACTTATCATCATCATTAAAGGAGAGGAGATCCTAGACCTTGGGATCATTATCAACTTATGGTTGGTTCACTACATCAAGGAAGCCTAGGATGGTGGTAACTTTTACATGATGAGTTACCTAGTGGATGTTTTTATACCACCCTTATGTTCACACCTTCCATGTTCTCACCATGGAATCCTAGGGGTGATATGGTGCATTTAGTTTTATATAAACTATATGGACACCACTACAAAAATCACATATGAGAGATCTACAAATTATTCTACCCATTGGTCTACATGGCCATCAATGAAACAACCATACCTTCGATATCAAGTGAGATCAGATAATCCCTCAACCCTATTAGAATTAATTGGTATTACCAGAATGACACCATAACCTAGGTATCAAGCATCCATAAGGCCCCACTCCTCCCACCTTATTAAGTCCTAGACTAATTGGCTGAGTAAGAAATAACATGTTAACTGGTGGAAAGCATTTTTAGACATTCCATTAGTCACTATTATAAATTACCATCCTTCCCCATCATCATATATCAACATGTATACAAGAATTTTCCTTCTTCATTATATAATATGGTGGTGGGTAAGGAATCTTATTCCCTAGGTAGAGTAAATCACTTATAATGGGACCCTGATGGTGTCATCAGGGCTGATGTGATGAAGTAACAATCACACCTCAACATCATATATAGACACATGATACATGCTCTAAAGTGATGATGAGTTTCACCTCAACCGTAATAATGATAATGAGTAAATGGTTAGGGTCTAGGGGAATACAAAGATTAAGGGAAATCAATTCCAACCTAAAACATCCACTTAGAGTATCCCTACTACAACTATGCCAACTCAAGATGGGGGAGAAATCCAAGAGACTATATCTTAGATTTAAAAGAAGATAATCTATGGGGTCCAAGATCTTTCTCCTCTATGATTTATTCCCTTAATATCTAATCTAGTTCCACCACCTCACATGACTTAGGTTACTCAACCACTAGTTATACACATAATGTAGTTTGATGTTAGTATTAACCATGAATATAGATCAAAGTATGAGAAATAATAGGCTCCCATGGATATTCATTCCACCACTACCTCCATTCTTTAATGACCTAGTCGGGCATCCCCTATTTTCCTTATCCCTACTAGGGTCACTTAAGTTATGCTTCATATGTTTCCCATTACACCACCTCCATGATTAACTCATGTACCTATGGTTTAGGCCATGTGTAAAATCCACACATATTAATTTTCCTCCACTCAAACCATTAAATCCATAAGATTCCCTATGGCTCACCTTTAGTCTTTACGTGTTTCTATTTCCTAGCCCATGGTGCCCCCAATGTTCAGTACACAATAAGTGAATATTACAAGGCTTACACCAACTCAAATCTTTGTGACCTCCATATCTATACCACTGGTAATAATAGTGTCTCCTATATTTTCATCCCCTTTTATCACTCTTTAAGTTCAACTACCTCTAAGAACTATCCCTCCAATGGTCATGATGATGAGACTAGTGATGAATGTACTTGTGTGCATAGTTTAGTCATCTCTAACCACTTCAAAAGTACCTACAACCACTCTATGGACTAACAAGACCACATATCATTATACTATTGTGTCATAAGATGATATAATAAAAAGTACCAAAAATAAATAAAAATTAACTCCCTCTTATCCTTCTATTCATTTCTTAGTTGCTCTTCTTGTCCCTCCCTAGTTTTCCCCTTTCATCACCCTAGGTGCCCAAGGTTTTAGATTTAACCAGTTGATTTCCTCTTTCCTATTGAATTAACCTCCCCCTAGTGTCATTAACTCACATGTCAATTTGACCTAAGGTTAGTGACATGCCTAAATGTTCCTATGAGCTTCCCATTTGTCCTTCCCCCTTTTACCCCATGCCTCCTCCTCCTCCATTACATTTTTCCTTCCTTCCCTCTTCTTCCCCTATTTCTCCTCTTCCTAGGCCTATACCTTCCACCTCTATATTTAACACCCCACCATCATCCTCGTATATCTTTGTAATTATCATGAAACCAACTTAGGTTACGTCTTTAACACCCTCAATATCATAAGGACTAGATGCAATCTTTCATGATGACCCATAGGTCCAATGAGATTTTAAAAAGGAGTTTGGGAAAATAAGGAGGATTCTTATGTAGATATTCACTCAATAGGGAGACTCATGATATGGTAAACTAAAAATTATTTATTCTCCCTCATCAAAGTGAGGACATCTAGTGGGGAAAATAATGTGGCCGAGGACTTGGTCTCCATGATTCGATCTACTCATGACCTTTCTAAAAAACTCATTAAGGAGATGAAGGAGTAGGTTTGAGCACTTTAATCACTAATGAATAGCTCATTCCCTAAGATTTTAGTTGGTGATGTGGGTGATGCTTTGACATAGTTGTTTTAAGATTTTAGGATGGTCACCTAAGCCTTTTCCATAAATATATACTATTTGTAGCAACTCATGACTATTTAGACTGAGTAGTTTGAATTGATAACAAGTGTTTGAAGCTCATAGTGCTAATAAGTAAAAAAAATCTCTTAGAGTTAAAACTAACACCTTTGGTATACTTGGTCCTATACAAAACTTACGTATAAAACATGAGAACATCTCTAGAAGAGAGGTTGGTGTTCACCTAGGTGGTAATTGAGACATTGGAAAAGAGTAAAGAAGAGATGTTGTCCTACTTATTAAAATTCAACATCATTATGTTTTTGCACCTAAATGGTACCTTGTTTGATAAGGAAGAATTTAGTGTCCACTTCACTTAGTTTGAATGAGTCATGTGTAGAAGGTAGATAAATCTAACAAGTCTAGGGAAAATAAATTCTTGAGTTATCTACTCAATCCATAACCAACATCATCTAGGTGTATGATTTAAATGTCTCCTTGGTATCCCTACTTAAAGCTCACATTTAGTTACTATCTCAGTCTAAGGTCATCTTTTGTGAGCACCCTATGAGCTTATAAAATTTAGATCAATAATTAGACTTGGTGGCATCTATGTTGGTATACAAGGATGATTAACCTAGATAGATAACAGATGGTTATTTTCTAACTCATTAGCATATTATTTGAGTGGGTCTTGGGCATCCTTTGAGGATTAGGGAATCTTTCTTTTCTGAGTCATTATAGTTGTAACAACCTTGGGTGGACATCATGTCCAAAGATAGGAATCTCATTCTACTAGGGAGAAATATACATCCTTATATATATATAATAGGTTTCCTTCCCTATAAGGGTTAGTATTTTTATGTAAATAAACTCTATTGAGATGAATGTAAATTTTTTTCTTTATGTCAATCAGTTTATTTGTCTATGAATGTGGTCCATTTTTTTCCATTTTTTAATAAATGTTTGTGTTAAATAATTGATAATGTGATATATTACCAATAATTAATGTATAATTAATAATGTTATTCACTATTATAATTTATTTATGAATTATTCTTTTTCCTTTGCAACACTCATTAATATGTGTGCTTGAAGCTACAAATCATCTATGAAGATCTTGTGTGCAATTTATTGTAGGCCCCTCTATGTGTTTACATTTAGTGGATATTTAAAAAATCAGGCATTCACTTTTTTTCTTATACTCTTTCCATGTGTGATGATTATTTTATCCCCTTGTGAAACTCAACACATAGTGGTGTAACTATGGTTGGGCACATAACTCAATTCTTGAAGTATTGACATCCTCTTGAGCTAGGAAACATATTTTATTACCCTGCATTTCTCTAATTATTTTATTTTTGTTTTAAGAGATAAATAATTCCATCCCCTTTACTTATAAATTGGTGAAGTAAATCCCTATAGATCTTAAGATTTGAATCAATTGAACTGAGGGTTGGAATCTCTTTATTAGGCTAATTATTGGATTTTTAGTGGTAGCATTGCATCTCTTATAGATATATTTAATGTAGGATATATCATGGATCCCAATACATTAATACCATGAAATGTATTTCCCTCTATTGAATCCTAAAATGTGAGGAATAAATTCCCTTATTATCTCAAAGTTCACTCTAAACACTTAATCTCCTAAGTGTCTTGGAATGAGATCTTGATCTAAATTTTATGTTTAACCAACAAAGATACTTTTGGATGCATTATTATAATTTTTTTAACCAATTATCCATATTATTTAATTATAATATTATGTAATACAATTATAGGGTCAATTCATAACATATTTGAGTAAGTTAAAGACAAGAACTCTGGGTAATCATGTAAGAATTTTATAAAACATTTGCCTCCATCATCCTTTAATATGGCCACCAAAAATACTAGCATTAGATATATATTTCTTATATAATTTAATTCAAGTGTTTTTTTATTTCTAAAAAATGATCTACCTTCCACATATAGTATAGTGAGATTTATATCTAGGCCCTCTAGTTAGACATCAATATTAGGACAATCACTCTATCTAAAATATGCAAAATAATTTTTTGTATGAGGAAACCTATTCTTATGATATAAGGGATAGAGATCCTCATATTCCTCCAAATTGTGACAAGTGTCATAATCCTATGAAGTGAGACAAATATGTAAAACACCTAAACTAGTCAAACTAGTTGGGGAGATAACCTCATTCATACATGACAATGAAACTAGATAGGAAATAACCATGTTCACACCAACACACCCCCCCCCCCTTAAGTGAAACTTAGAAGGAATGAGAAATGAAAATATGCAAAACATAAAGAATGGATCCTATAAACAAATTCTGATGAGGTACCCATGTACAAAATAAACTCTCATAACTAGAGAAAATGAGGAAAACCCATAAGAAAAAGCTCCTCCCCAAAAGAAAGAAGAGATTCAAAAGCATAAACAAATGATGGAAGGAGGTATCAACATGACCTTTGAAGTGTGAAATCCATCATGAATATACAATTAATAACCCCTCCATGAGGAAATAAATGTGATATTATGAGTCCCACCCATAATGAAGTAACTTGTGCGCCAATGGTGAATGTTGAAAGATGCATGTTGAAGATGATCCAATGTTGACAAACTAAATTTCTCCATTTATGAAGAAATAAGTCTAATGGTTAATGTAGAATAAAATCCCACTATAAGAATCTATGTGAGAAAAGAAGTCTCAACATGAATGAGGCCTCTAAAATCTACTCAAATGTTGCCATGTCGATGTCGAAGGATGAGAATCTAAAGCCAAGTGGAAATGGATGAAGAACAAGATCCAAACATGAAAATGCCTCCTTTGAATATTTCTTATCCAAATGATGCTCAATGATATCCAAGCTAGTGCTAAATTTTAATGAATGCTTATGTGATGGATAAAGTAACATAGAAGACTTAAGGATAATAACCATAGATGTATGGTTCTCACCATGGGCAATATAACTAAACCAATAAGAATCTAGTACTGCTTTAGAAGGTGTCAATGAGGACTGAGTTAAGACTTTTAACTCATGAATAAATACAGAAGGTGTCATTATAGAAGCATATGTAGGAAAGGAAAGAAAAAGAGGGTTTGAATGTGCCCTTGAAACATCTAAAAAATTAGAAGCTTTAGATAAGATGTCATGAAAGAGGAAATGAATATCCTCAATGATGTCCTCTAAATCTAAAATATGAGACTCACAAAACAATCCTAAAATATCTAGGAAGTAGTCATCCCAAGGAGCTATATCTAGAAGATCATAAGTGTTTTGATACACTAAAAAACTACAAATAGGAGAGGGAGGAGTGGGTGATTCCTCCAAAAATTATTGAGATATATCCAAACTGATGCCAATGAGTTACAAATTCTGATCAATGTGATCATGAGTAATGTATGATTTAAGTTCAAGAACCATGGATGTATGGTTCTCACCATTGATGAGAGAAATAAATAGAGGAGAATCAAGTGCATCTACAAAATGTGTCAATGATAACTGAGTTGAAACTATCAACTCATGAATATTTGTAGAATCTATCACCATAAAATTTTGATCAATGTAATTAGGATAAATGCTCAAGTGAAGTTTAGTAAATAGTGATTGAATCTTTTCTAGGATAAGGCCATGAGATTATGACAAACTAATGTTATTAGTAATACAAAATTGCCTCACTTCATGAACTTGAATGAGTTCTTAGAGATCATCAAGTATTTTTTTGATGCAATCATCATAGCTATGTTGTTTACTTTCATAAAAATGACACTTATGTTTCTAGTCATTAGGAGTCATGATTAGAATCAATAAAGAAATGATCACCACAAGATCACTTCCCCCAAAATAAATTACTTAATCAAGAATCTCCCCCAATAAAAAATGATTTAACACTTTATCTTTAGTGTGAGCATAGTTTCCACTAGAAATAAATGCAACGTGGACTTGACTTCATTATTTTACAAATTCTCATGCAATGAGCATATATTTAATTTCAATTTTGGCACAAAAAAAGTGTAATTATTGGCACCACTACAAAGTATACAAAAAATTATGCACTTTCAAAAAAAGAAGTGTCTTGATCTGAGGTTATCTATAAAATTTATGTAAATTTGAAGATCCCAAAACTAGGATTGAATAGGGACACCTTTGAGAATATGTAATTTTTTGAGAAAGCAAACATTAAAATTGAAAACTATCTACATTGGTGTAGATAGCATGAAAAATTAACCCAAATAAAAAAAATTACGTGGAAAATGGAGGTTCTGTGATCAAGTTATGGTTGTTTGAAGTTGAACTGTAAATTCAAGAATGCTAATAGAGAGGGGTTCCATCCAAAATGTTTCCAAAGATATCAAACTATTGATAAGTTTATAAATCTACCAACTTTAATGGAACTATTTCCAAGTTTAACAAAACTCCAACAGAATTAGAGTTCCACCAATTTTAGAGGAAGCCACCAAATTTGACCAAATTTTTAAAAAAAACATTTTTCATGTGCAAAGAGAATACAATTTCATTCAGATTTGTCTTCTAGCCAAGATTTACTCCTCCATAGACATGGAAAACATGTGATGTTTAAAAAACCATCACACCTAAATTTATTTAAAAACTAACACTTCCAAATTTTATAAAAACCTAATAATTTTTAACAGTGCAAATTTGGCAAAACCTAACAAGTTTGAGATTTGGATACCAAACACAGTCCAAATATCCTAAATTTTGTAGAAAACTAATTTTTAATGAAAAAAATGATTTGTTTGGTATTTCCTCTAGTTTTTTTAATTTAAAGATAACCTAAAATTCAAAAAACTATGGAATTTTGGGGATCTTTATTTATTTTATTTATTAAAAAAAACATTTGTGGAAAAAAACACTAGATGTGGGAAATGGCCGAAGGCCTAAGGGAGGCCAGGAACTCACTCACCAAAGGCCATGGCCTGTGTAAATAGGCTGTGGGCCTTTTCTATAAAAAAATGTATGAAGTTTTATTTTTTTACCATGAAAAAAAACATATGTGGGTTGTTTTTTGTTTGGTATCTTTTTTGAGATTTGTTTTTTTCTTTCAATTTTTTTTGATATATTTTTTATTTTCAATATCCAAAAAAATATTTTTTTATTTTCTTTTTTTGAGATTTTTTTGATAATGTTTTTTTTATAAATTGCAAAAAAATGGATTTTTTTTTTGAAAATTACTTCCCCCCCCTTTTTTAATTCTAGTTTTTTTTTTAATTTTTTCTAACAATAATATAAATGTTTTTATTTTTGTTAAACTTGAGTTTTGAGAAAGTAGATGTAGAGGAGTATTTTTTAAAACAAAATTATAATTTGAAGGAGATAAATACATATTCTATAAAAAAACCTTCAAATTCTACTCATTCAATCAACTAGATACATGCAAAACTGATACAAAAAATCACCTAATGATGTAGCCTCCATTGCTCGACTGGAAAAACTAAGAGTATTAAAAGATGTTCCAGATGCAATGGCAAGCTTTGATGTGCTTCTAAATTCCAAAAAGGAACTTAAAATTGAAACACTCAAAATGAAGCTCCCCCTCAAAATCTTATTATTCTTCTCATGTATTTCTAATTTTTAGGGCCATCCTTACAAATGAAAGAGAAGAGCATATGGACTGAGATAAATTCATAAATTATAATCCCTACTAAGCTACCCTAGGTACCTTAACCAACTATGGTACTTTGTAAGATTGATCAAGAATCTAACAAGCCTAGAGAAGCACTTAGACTAGGGAAATAATGATCACAAAATGAGGAATAAATTGTATTCACTCTATAGATTTTATGTGTACATAATAAGGTTACAAAGGAGGGTATTTATAGGAAATATACCTCACCAACCCTACATAGGATTGTGACAAGTGTCATGATCCTGTGAGGTGAGATAAACCTCTGACCAACCTTGCATAAGATTGTGACAAGTGTCATGATCCTGTGAGGTGAGACAAATATGTAAAACACCTAAGTAAACTTAAACAAATAAGGTGTGATTGGATCCAACTAGTTGAACAGTTAGAGAGATAACCTCATTCACACTTGATAATATAACTAGATAAGAAATAACCCTATTCACACCAACAATCTAATGTATTTGTAATAAGTCCAAATTATTTAAAATGATTAGAAATAATTAGTAGTCTATTTTTTCAAAATTATCATAAATAAATTAGACTTTTTAAAGAGTTAATTGGACTTATAAATAATTATTTGGACTTATTATAGATAAATCACATCTATCTAATGTATATATAGTAAGCCCAAATTATTAAAAATAATAAGCAATCAAATTTTTGAAAACTATCAGATATCAATTGGACTATATCAAGATTTAGTTACACTTATTACAAATAAATAACATCTATCTAATGTGTTTTTAACAAGTCCAAATTATTTAAAATGATCAAAAATAATTAGTAGTCCATTTTTTGAAAAAATATAGAAATAAATTAGACTTTATCAAGATTTACTTGGACTTTTCAAGAATTAGTTAGAATTATTACAAAAATATCACATCTATCTTATTTATTTGTAATAAGTCCAAATTATTTAAAATAATTAGACATAATTAGTAATATTTTTTTTGAAAACTATGATAAATAAATTGGACTATATCAAGATTTAGTTAGACATATTACAAATAAATCACATATATCTAATGTATTTTTAATGAGTCCAAATCATTTTAAAATATTAGAAATAATTAGTAGTCCAATTTCTTAAAACTATTACAAATAAATTGAGCTTTATAAATAATTACTTAGACTTATCAATAATTAGTTGAACTTATTAAAAATAAATCACATATGTCTAAGTGTAAAAAATAGTCATATCACACCATTAGAAGGCCTATGGTATTTCTATCTTCAATTTAATTTATATTTCCCTTCAAACTAGCTCACAGACTATGATTTTATAGATAATATTAATTTTGGATAGTTTAATTCATAAGGGAAAATAAATCATATATAGATAATATTAATTTTGGATAGTTTAATTCATAAGGGAAAATAACTCATACATCAATTCGGTACTCAAGTGATATGTGATTAGGTCATTTAGGATGACTGGGATGCCATATATCAGCAGTTGATTAGATCATGATTTATTTTTTTAATATTTAGGTGACATCCACATGACCTTAAAATTGTATGTCATATTTTTATAGGCTATGTGTTAATCACTCAGAAACTAGTTCACCCATGTTGACTTTGGTATTCATGAGAGAGTCCCCAAGATTGTGCTGAGTAGAATGATCATGGATGCTCATGTATTTTGGCACCTCCTAAATATTTATATAGTTTCCCACATAGCTGAGTTATTGAGACTATGATGCATGCCAAAATATCAGATGCTTGTATTGTTATGGACTTTTATTTTGACTATTAATCCTTATGCACAGTCGAGTCATTGAGATTGTGCCACATGGCATGATCTCAAGCACTCAACCATTCACACTTTGAGTTGGTGATAGAGAGGATTTATGAGTGATGTGTTTATAAATACCATTTATTCTTAAACTATGAAGTGTAATTTGAAAAACTAAAAACTTGAAGACCATTTAATGATATGCAAATGCCAAAGAACAAATCTTGATGCATAATTATGTAATTCCTAGTTCTGATTGCCAATGCATAGAATGACAATGCATAAATATCAAAAATACCTATTATAACCAAATATTTCACCCTTGGAGAATTTATTTTATACCTCTCCAAATTTGGCTAACATGGGATTACCTCTAGGCCTATGGGTTGCCTATAATAGAGGTAAGCCTCTAGATTATGTGATAGCTCGCTTGATTTATCTTTTAGGTGAACACACTACACTAGAATAATCACTATTGTGGGTGAAAAGGGAATAATGAAACATAAATAAATATATAATAATGAAGGTGATAAACCAAAGATAACTCCAAAAAACACACTTGCATCTACACTAAGAAAGAAGCCTACTAAAACTCATCTTAATTCAATGTTCTTATAGCATAAGTGTTTCTACATAGAGGCAAATTACTATGCATAGCCAAAGGTGTGTGAAAATGAAATATGATATTAGACACTGATATTCTCTCTCATAATTCAAAACACACTTAACAAACACATAAAATTTATGAGACCTATTGGAAGAGATGCTACTACTCACACAATGCATACAAGAGTAGAATGGAAGCAAGGAGAAGACATTTATCACTTGTCATCCAAGTACACTACTTGACATACTTAGAAAATATTTACAAAAAATAAATTAACTTTATAACTTTATTCAAAGTCAAAACAAGATGTCAAACTATTGGGGCTTCAACATACTAGGTGTGGATTCCTTACAATGCTAAAATGGCTTGCATATATAGAGTATAGGAGAGAAGAATAAAAGTTGGACAGTCACAAGGGTAAGTGTCAAGATATTAAAACTAGTTAAATTAAAAATTAATGAAGTGGAAAATAGGTTATGAAATTTTCTTGGAAAAGTTCCCATCATAAATGCATCATTATCTTAAAGTTAGCATAGAGATCTCCATATCCTTTTTGAAATTACCCTCATGATGATGAGTCCACCTATCTATCTTGAAACTCCTTACAATTCCTTGACATATATACCCTAACTTGGTAAGGTGGAGATATTATTTTTGTAAATCATCTATTCCATTTAACTAATAGCCTCCCCTTTGTCACTTGTCATTCACTTTTTTGTAATTGTTCACAAGGCCTCTAGGCTAGATCCGCACACTTGTCACTTAGGTGACCCATAAATTTTCAAGAAGGTTTATTTAAAGGATATTATAAAAATAAATAAAACCTTATTTTTCCTCTATTATATAAAATATAACTCAAAATATTCAAGACACACAGTTCTCACAATCATACTTAGGTAGTCATCCTCTTTCTCACTATTCTAACCAAGTCTGCCTATAATGACCAACCTAATAGAGGGGTCTCTAGGCATGACCAATGTGATAATTTAGTTTTATAATCTATATTACATACCTACACACATCTCACAATAAATTTCAACTCTTTATTCCATTTTGTACCTTTGGATCACCTCAAAACTTACAAAAAACGTAGATTTTGGCCTATGTATAGAAGTGATAGTATGGAATAACTGAGTGTCAAAGAAAAAAATGAAATAATATAAACTTAAAAATTATTTTTAAAGTTAATTAACCACTTTTGATTCATTTACATTCATCTTTGCTCTATCAGGTTCTTGAGAGGGTTTTAGGAGGGTTGGGTTCTTAGTGATGATTCATAAAGGTTAAAAGCTTAAACCTCAAAAAAAATCCACTAATTTTAAGTTCATTACCATCCTCATATATTTATATATCCTTTATTTCCCATGTTTCCTATACATATAGATATGATAAAAAGAAAATTGGTTTCAAACTCTTGCACTACATTATGGATAGGCCCGAGATAAATTTAGGCCAAAATGACTAGTCTTGAGTTTATCTATAGAAAACAATGGGTATAATAAGTCATATAATCTCAAAAAAAAATTCTAAAATTTATTAGGAATATCATATGGTCATAGGAGTGGCATTAGATATCTTGAGGGTTTATGTCTAGTTTTAGGCCTAGTAGACCTAGACTATGTTTCTTAGTATATATCCACTTTTGAGTGTTCTTAGTGGATTTAGGTCATTATAAATATTTATCCATTTTAAATTCAAACCTATACATCTTCAAATTGTAATTAAAGGATCCATAATTCATATTCTTACCATTCATGTACTAGGTCTGTAGGTTTTGTTACTTGTAGAGTGTCTCAAGTTTGAGGTAAAATAAAGAGCATTCACACTACTAGTATAACCTAAATGAGACTATATATGTATGTATTACATCACTAGGACCCTCTATTTCAATTTTAAATTTTTTATCATACCTATAGACCCATAAAACCTTTAATCTACCAAAATTAGCTACTAGTTTATGTGACTATGTGCAGGGTTCAATTTAACTTATCACAGAGTTAAAAACATATATTATATTAATATTTACTTGATAATTTACCTATAATAATATAAATTAAAATATTTTATTATCACTATGAAATTTATATATACATGTTTCATCTACTTTACACCCATTTTTGACAACCAAAACTACATTCTCCATTTACATGAGCTAGTCTAAGCACAAGTAAAACTATCGGTGTTCATTTGGGGACTCATGAGATTATTATGTGTGGTCATATAAGTTTTAACACTATGTTTTCAATATTTTTATTTATCTTAATGTCACTAAGACCTTTCACACCTAAATATATTCATCTTTGCCTTGATAACTCTATAATCATCCTTCTACTGTCAGCTTACTAGTTGTCACTACAAGTTATAAGTTCATATGGATTTTTGGTAGTGTTTTCTAAGTGTTTCCATTGGACAGCTAACTAAACTAAAACTCCAATTTTCCATCCTTTTATCTTGACCTATTCATTTCCTCTTGTGATAATATGCTACTTCTAGGTCTAGGATGTAAGAAATAAGCCATCAACTTCCACCATGACCTCATCAACTTCCACCATGATGATACTTTGTGAGGTATAAATCCTCTTTAAAATATATTAAGGTAAATCATCTCATTTTCAAATTCTTCAATTCTATATCTCTCCATCTATGTTTGGTTGTAATTAATTATCTCACCATCCACACAATGATCTTCTCTTGATTCATTAATTTGCTTGAGGTGGAAAAATAATATCCAATTTTTCCAAACATGTTTTGGTCTCCATTTCAGGTTTGTAAATGATTTGTTTCCATGTAGGAACCTGTAGGTGCATGTGTAAGGTTAATTGACTATATTAAGTGTCATGGACTTACCGTCAATCAATGATCATCTTGAGTACAAACATTTAGTGGATAAAATAATCACCATGCTCTAAGGGGGTGAACATAGGTGTATTACCTTTATTTGGATCCACTCACATGATATGAAACTCTACCATTACCAAAACACTATTCTAAATATTTTATTAACATTCACTTCTAGCAAAAGAGAGTGATCTTGCTCATCTCTCTATGTTCACACATGCCAACTAGATTAAAATCCACATGAAAAGGAAGAATATACTCTACAAGTTCACATACACCATTTGGTTCACATAGCCTAATACAAATAGATGAGAAAAATTGAGATGTTGGGACTATAAAGGAAACTTAGAGGTGATAAAAATCTTAGTGATTATTCATACACTATGGACCACCAATATAAAAACCATGACCATGAAATAGAAGGCTGTAAGAACTACTTTTATCCACCGAGTGCACTCATTCCGACTCTTCTTCTCTTATCTTTACCAATAGAAAACCATTTAACCTTCTTTGCTTGTCCAAGGGATTGATAGGAGAGAGAGAGAGATCAAATTTTATAATTTTTTATCATGTTTAATCTAATTTAACCTAGATATGACCTATGGGGATCTCAAGAGACTTACTTAGATCCTTCACATGTGTTAGATGAGCCACTAATTTGTACAACTAACTAAAAATGACCTTATTTTTAGATGGTATCCTTCTTTGTATGTTGAACCTACATCATGTCAATTTAAAAATAGTATTATAACATTTCCTGATAGGAAGTATGTTAGGTTAATCCTTGACACATTTTTTCTTTAGTTTAAAATCATACAATTCCCTTAGAATGACCAAAAAGTGGAAAAAAGGGATATTAAGACAAGATGAAAAATATGAGAAGGTTAAAACATATTAAGTGATGTTAAAACTATGACTTAACATCATTAATAACCATAGTGAACATTTTATGACTTATATTACCTTATGAAAAAATTTCACATGTAGGGGGTTGACTTATTTTGACCTAGGGGTAAAATTAGTAAACATTTTGGCAATTTCTTAGGGATAAAATGCTTGCTATGATAAGGACTAGTTTCCTTCTCCTATCCTTGGGAAATGGAGTCACCTATATCTAAAATTAACAATAAAAAGCCTCTAAAAGGAAACCAAACTCACAACAAATATAAAATAGGGAAAAAATCATAAAACTAGACATCTATACACACACTTGTTCTCTTTAATTACTTAGGGAAAACACACAAACAACGTAAGCAAACTAACTATTCGCAACTAACCTGAAGACAAATTTTTCCTCATAGATCAAAGGGGACATTTGAACCATTGTTTCCTTCATGAGATGAAATAGGATTTGAAGTAAGTTGTGTTTTAAACCTTTTCCTTAAATCTATAATTTATTCATGTTTGTCAATCTCTTTGGCATGGTGTTCAATGAAATTATAGTAGCTAAAAATATATCAATTATGAAGGTGAACTCCTCTTATGACTCAAACATCTCCTCATGTTACTCTTCAACTAAAACTTGACCAAGTTTTTCAATGAACTTTACATCACCAGCTTCCAATAATATACCTTATTCAAACCTTTTATAATTTGACATATCCAATGACATGAATTGAAATGAATCTTGTGATTCAATTGTAGGAATGAATCGAATAAGAACAACCTCTTGCCTCTTGGGAAATTGAGGCCAATAAAAAAATGTTTTGTCCTTAAGGAGTGGTTAAGTATCTTCCAATTGATTGAAGAGATGATATCCTATTTTTATGACCTAAAAAATATAAACATGTAGTGTATACACCTCTTAAATTTATATACTTGAGGGGATACTTCTTCTTTATATGTTCACTTTCTTACCAAAGTTGCCTTCTTCATTTTTGACTAGACAATATCCTCCTTAAATATGAGTGTAACATGTTTCTAGAATTTAAAATGAGTATTCATCATCTTATTGATCTTGTTCATGAATCCCAACCAACTAAGCCATTGTGATGTTCCTCTTCAAACCTTCCTCTTCTAGGTCTTGATCAAGATCTTTGTGAACAAATAAAGCATGATTTATTTATTTTATTCCTTGACTTAAGAAGGTTAACATGTGCTTGTATTCACTAAGGGGGGTCACTATATATAAATCTTCCTCATATACACTTGAGTCATATTCTTGGTCAGTTAAAACTTGATCTTTCTCTTCTTTACTTATATCCCATAAGATGGGTTCTCCTTCAAGAAGGGATGAGGTGGGAGGGTGGTGAACAAGTTCATGGGTTGGAGAGGGAGAATGAGGTGTGATGAAGGGATCATGAATGGGAATGGGAGTGGAGGGATAATTTTTTCAATTTGGAGACTCTTGAAAGAATTCTTGGAAAGAGAAAAGGTTTAATTGGGATATAGACACTTCATTTCCTTCAACAAACACCTCACCTTTCTCACAGCCTCCTTGAGGTTGTTCAACAATTGTAACTTTATCTTCCACCTTCTCAAGTAAGGCCTCCTTTTCATGTTGAATATTTTTGGATAGACATAAATTATGGACAAGTTATAGGTTCTTTAGGAGAAGGAAATTGGGCTTGAACAAAAATAAGGTTTTCTTTCTTGACATCAACTTCTTGGTCTTCACTCTTTTCATCCTTCTTTCCCAAATACTTCACTACTTGGTTTGAAGTTAGAACTTTGAGGCTATTAGGATATTTTGGAGGATAATATTGAGGAAGATGAATGATTTAATGAGGATAAGTGACATGAGAAAGTTTATGTGGAACACAAGAAAACTCTTAAGGATAGGAGGGAGATACTTGTTTTTCAACCAAATTTTTACCTTCTTTATAGGCTTCTTCAGGCCCTTTAATATCTACAAGTTTATCCTAAAATTATTGGTTTACCCACCTTTCTAATCTATCTATCCACCATTATATATACCATTTCATTTGATACAAATCTTCATTGCTGATGTAATTGGATTCTTCCTCAACCAACCTCCACTTATTCATAAGGAATTAAACTAACTTTCTCAACCTTTATATGAGATGAATATGGATCACATCTAGTTCATTATCCCAATTTTTCATCACCCTTTCTAATTTCATCATATTTGGCTTGAGTTCCAATAAGGATTTAACTTAAGGTTAAATTTAAGTAGGAGGAGGATAGGATAAGGGATTTTGGTATTAAACTTGAAAAGGTTTTCTAGGAGCTTGATAAGATGGATATGGCTTTTGGGGAAGACTGACTCCAAGAATATACCTCTTAAGATATTGGATTTATTCTTCAATATTATTAAGCATATCTTCTTGATAAAATTCTTCACAAAGCTAATCAACAACTTCATGGTTAGATGGAGGAACAAAACACTTAAAATAAGGCTGCCATGGCTCATAGGGTTGATAAAAACCTTGATAGGGCTAAGGAGGAACATAATATGGATCATAACAAGGTTGATAGGCAGGTGTATAGTAATAACTCTCAACATATCTAGCCATATAAACTTCATCAGTCAAATAAAACACAAGTATTGATAAAAATATTTTAAAATAAGTACCTGTGATTCTTATAACTAGCTAATTGCATTTCAAAGTCACCATTAGTATTTGATTACATGATTCCAAAAGATGATAGTAGGAAGAACACACAATAAGTCCTTCCACACTTTTGGACCTTAGTCCCTTCAGGTGTGCTAGAAATATTATAACCAAATATTTCACCCTTGAAGAAGGTAGTTTAGACCTCTCCAAATTTGGCTAACATAAGATTACCATTAGGCCTATGGGTTGCTTATAATAGAGGTAAACCTCTAGATTATGGGCTAGTTACCTTGATTTATCTTTTAGGTTCACACACTACAGTAGAATTATCACTATTGGAGGTGAAAATGGAGTAATTAAACATAACTAAACCTATATTAATGAATTTTATACACTAAATATAACTCCATAAAACACACTTGCATCTACACTAAAAAAGAATACTAAAACTGACATCAACTCAATGTTCTTCTAGCATAAATGTTTCTACATGGAGGTAGATTATTATTCATATTCAGAGGTGGGTGAAAAGGAGGTCTAATATTAGACACTAATAGTCTCTCTCACACTTAAAAACACACTTAACAAACACATAAACTTTATGTGACATGTTTGAAGAGATGTTACTACTCACACAATGCATACAAGATAGGAATAGAAACAAGGATAATACATTCATCAATTGGCATCCAATTACACTAATTAACATACTTAGGAAAGATTTTAATTGAATAAATCAATTTCATAACTTTATTTAAATGTAAAATAAGATGTAAAACTAGCAATATTTTAACATATTAGTTGTGGATTCCTTATAATTCCAAAATGTCTTGCATATATAGAGAATAGGAGAGGAGAGAGAAGGAAGAGAAGTTTGATAGTCACAAGGCCAAGTTTAATGATTGAAAAACATATTTAAAATTAAATAGAGTTAAGTTTAAAATAGGTTATGAAGGTGTCTTGGACAAGTGTCCATCAAAAATGCATCAATCTCATAAAGTTAGCATAGAGATATCCATATTCTTTTTGAAACTACCTTCATGATGATGAGTCTACCTATCTATATTGAACTACCTTAGAATTAATTGATATATATCATCTGACTTGGGAAGGTGGATATATTATTTTTGATAGTCATCTATTCCCTTCAATTGATAACCTTCCCTTTGTCACTTATCATTCACTTTCTTACAATTGTTCACTAGCCCTTTAGGCCTAATCCACACACTTATCACTTAGGTGACCTACAGATGTTCAAGAAGGTTTTTTTTATGTATTTTATATAAATCATTCAAAACTTATTTTTATTTTTTTCTAACAAATATACCTCAAAATATTCAAGAGACACACTTCTCAAATTCACACTTAGGTAGTCATCCTCTTTCTCACTATTCTATCTAAGATTGCCTAAAATGACCAACCTAGAAGAGGGGTTTATAGAATGAAAAAGGTTATAATTGATTTTTGGGATTTATATAACATACGTACACACCTATCACAATAAATTTCAACTATCTATTCCCTTATGTACCTTTGGATCACCTCAAAACTTACAAAAAACCTAGATTTTGACATGTTCATACAAATGATAGTATGGAATAAGTAAGTGTCAAAGAGCTTATAGTAATTATATCCAAGTAAAAATTACTTTATAGGTGAATTTACCCCTTTTGGATGCATTTACGTTAATCTTTTCTCCATCATGCTCTTGAGAGGATCTTAGGAGGGTTAGGTTCTTAGTCATGATTCATAAAGGTTTGATGCTTAACCCTCAAAAAAATTCCACTAAGTTTAAGTTAAATACCCTCCAAAACTATCCATATATTATTTAGGTCCCATACTGCTCAATCGTATAGATATGAGTAAAATAAAATGGATCTCAAGCTTATCCACTACATTTTAGATAAGCCTGAGATAGATTTAGGCTAAAATGACCATTCTTAAGTTTCTCTCTAAAAACCAATTGGTCTAATCAGTTTTACACTCTCCCTTTAAGGTTATAAAATTTATTAAGAAAATAATATGTTCATATGAGTGGTAGTAGGCATCTTGAGGGTTTATGTCTAATTTTAGGCCTAGTAGACCTAGATTGTATTTCTGAGTATATAGCCACTTCTAAGTGTTATTAGTGGTTATAGGTCATTTTAAAGATTTATACATTTTAAATTCAACCCTATACATATACCATAGTAATTCAAGGATTCATCATTCATATTCTTACCATTCATGTACTACGTTTGTAGGTTTTATTGCTTGTATATTATCTCTAGACTGAGATAAAACAAAGAGCATTCCCACTATTAGTATGACCCAATAAGAATTTATAGGTATTTATTAGTTAATTAATACATTATATGTTAAGTTTAAATTTTTTTTATCATACCTCTAGACCCCTTAAACCTTTAAACTCCCAAAACTAGCTACTAATTTATTTGACTATGTGTAGGGTTCAGTTTGATAGAGCATGGAGTTAGAAACCTAGTTTAGATAAATATTTTATTGATACTTTACATTTGAGAATAACATGGTAATATTAGATTATAACTATGAAAGTGATATCTACATTGTCATCCACTTTACACCCCTATCATATAACCAAAATTGTATTCTCCATTAGCATGAGCTAGTCTGAGCAAAAGTGAAACTGTAGGTGTTCATTTAGGGAATCATGAGGTTCCTATAGGTGGTATTATATGATTTAACACTTTTTTCACTCATTTTATTTATATTTAGTTCACTAGGACCTTTCACACCTGAATATATTCATCTCTACCTTGAGAACTTTGTAATCATGATTTTACCATCAACTTACTAGGTGTCACATAAGTTATAGGTTCATGTGGCTTTTTGATGCTATGTTTTTTGAGTGTCTCAATAAAAAACTATACTAAATTAAAACCCCACTTTACCATCCTTTTCTCTTGACTTGGTCATTTCCTCTTGTCAAGAGATGTTAATTCTAAGTCTAGGCTGTAAGAAAGAAGCCATTTAGACTTGCCAAGACCTCATCAACTTTTAGCATGAGATGTTACTTTGTGATTAAAAATCCTCTTTCAAAGAGATTAATGTAAATCATCCGATTTTCAAAATTTTCAATTCTATATCTCTCCATCTAAGTCTAGTTGTAAGTAATGGTCTCAACATCCACAAAATGATCTTCTCTTGATTCAGGAATTTTATTGAGATGTCAAAACAATATATAATGTTTCCAATCATGTTTTAGTATCCATTTTAGGTTTGGACATGATTGGTTTACATGTAGCAACATGTAGGTGCATGTGTAGGGTTACTTGACTATTTAAAGTGTCATGGACTTAACTTACATCAATGATCATCTTGAGTAAAATATTTCAATGGATAAACTAATCACCATGCTCTAAAAGGGTGAACATAGGTGTATTATCTTGATCTAAAGCCACTCACAAGAGATTAAATGTTGCCATTAACAAAACACCATTCTACAGACTTCATTGATATTCACTTCTAGGATAAGAGAGTGATTTTTTACATCTCTCCATATTCACATGTGCCAAACATATTTAAATCCACATGAAAACGAAGAGTATACTCTACAAGTTAACATGCACCATTTGGTTCACACAGACCAATGTAAATAAATGAGAAAAATTATGATGTTGGGAATGTGTAGGAAAATTAGAAGTGTTAACAATCTTATTGATTGTTCATATAGTGAGTAACAAAAATATTAAAACCATGACCATGAAATGGAAAGTCATAAGGACTAATTTCATAGACCAAGTTCACTCAGTCCAACTCTTCTTCTCCTATTTATACCCATAAAAATTGTTTGACCTTCTTTGATTGTCTATTGGAGTGATAAGATAGAGACTAATTTTTATTAGTTTTGATAATTTTGAATCTAATTTCACCTAAATATGACCTATATCTATCTTAATAGACTTCCCTATGGCCTTCACACATGCTATATGAGTCACTAATCCATATAATTAACTCAAACTCACCTTTTCAGATGATCTCCTTCTTTGTACATTTAACTAGCATCATGTTATTTTCAAATAATTTTTTTGACATTCCATGATATTAAGTATGTTAGGTTAAGTCTTGACACATTTTTCCTTTAGTTTAAAACCATACAATTCCCCTAGAATGACCAAAAGGTGGCCAAAAGGGATATTAAGACAAGATGACAAAGATGACATGGTTAAAACATATTAAGTTACCTTCAAACTATGAATTAACCTTATTAATGACCATGGTGAACATTTTATGACTTAGAGGACCTTATAAAAACTTTTCACATGTAGGTAGTTGGCTTATTTTGACCCAGGGGTAAAATTAGTCAACAAGACCTTTTTGTAAAACCTTAATAGTGAAGTGGAAAAAACAATGGGACATAAATACTAAAGTGGGGCATTCTAAGGCATGAATCATGAAGTCAATTTCATAAACATGGGAATGTCTAACTATATTATTAAATTCACAAATTTTGAAGAGTAAATTATGATGTGTAAATTTAGAAGAACATTTATTGAAGACCATTTTGAAGGATGCAAAATAGGAAGTGTAATTTGAAAACTAAAAATCCAAAGACCTTCTCATGATTTATGAATTATGAATTTATTGTTTGGATTAGACAAAATCCAAATGCCATTTTTAAATACTTAAAAATTTAAGTGCACATTCCAATAGTCAAATGCCCAAGACCTTTTATAGATTCATAATTATTGAATACTAAATTTGATGTATTATAAAATAAAACAATAAAATAATAAGGCACAACATGGAATATTGATACACAGTTTCCAAAATAGGGAGTTTTTCAAAAAAAGACACAAAATAAGACTATAAAAACTCTCAAAAAGTAAATAAAATAATAAGGCATCTCATAAGTTAGTCTAATAAAACATTTTACATTTAAAAAAATGTAGGATAGTTTTGAAAAAACCCATTCATATTTCTCATTCCAAAATTTAAGGAAACAACATTTCAAATTTTCAAATGTCATAAAAGAAAACAATAGCTCCCAATCCTTTATCAATATTTTTGATAGTTCCTAATGTGATTATGCATTCAAATATTTTGTTACAATGTATTTCAAAAAATTATTGATAGTAAGTAGTTGACCTCTCTAATATTTATTCGGTTTCCAAGCATAGATGATATTATGTATAATAATGGATCGTAAAGAGGTTTTAGTTGGGTTTGGTTTCCATTTATTGTCTAAACAACCTAAATATATTTCTATTTATTTTACATATTTTTGTCCAACATGAAATTGGATAAACCAAGTTATTTTGACCCTTCATTATATATATATATATATATATATATATATATATATATATATATATATATATATATATATATATATATATTTGTTTGTAATATCTCAATACTTATTTCAACTCTAGAAACCCATATTGCATAGTTGATTCATGTAAAATTATTAGGTCTGACAAATAACATATCTCTAATTTCCACATCTTGAGTTGGATCAAATCCAATTTTTGTGCTTTTTCTTCTTCAACCAACATATGTATATGTAGATGCCACTACAAAATCAAGGGTCCTATCATGAACCTTTTTGTGCATATCTCTAATTAGGGGCATGTCATGGCAAGTTATAGGCCACAAATGTCATGTACATTCAACTTCAGAAGGGAACATGTCTTCTTTCATTATGTCATGGATATTTTGGAAGTAATATGCTAGATCCTTCCACTTATTATTTTTGGTCAAACCAAATTCATTTAATTATTGCACATACTTAATCAAGTTATATTTAATTTATTTTTCAATTTTTTCCTACTTATATCTAAGACTCTTCTGGAAATTGAATCTTGGGACATTTCTCTATTTTTTAAGTCTTCAAAAAATATTTTCATATGATTATATTATAGAACATTTATCTCACAATTTTATTTTATTCCCCATAATGTAATTTAGGTGACCAATTTATATCTCTTATAAAGTTTTTGAAATGCATAATGGGCTGACCTTGATAGAAGAAAATATTGACCTATAATCCAGCCTACTATTTTGTTTCTTCCCCTCAGCTAGTAACTATTAACATAGTATTTGCAATACATAACATTTATAATCAAATATGGCATGAAGTTTCTTGTATTTTCACTTGTCCTATAACCATTCATAATCTCTACCACACTCCATATATCTTTCTTATTTATATATTCAAATAGGTTTCCAAATGTGCCATCAATGTCCTCATGGGTATGTCTTACTAGGATAAATCCAACCTCGATATCTAAGAAAACACATTTATAGATAAGAAGTGATAAATATTACAACACAAAATTTTACAAAAAATATGATTTTTTGAATTTAAAAATGTAATAGAATTACATTTAGTTCCATATAAGGTTAGACATTTTTATAGATATAATTATGGATGCATGGAAGTACCTATTCTTATTGTCCCTAAAATAGTTGTCTAGTTAAATGTATATCCTAAATGGAATTTCCTTAAAGGCACCAACTAATTTTGCTTATTATATGTATTTCTTTCATTTAGGGTAGCAATTATTAGAAAAAAGTGTATCATACAATCGATATTTTAAATATCTACGTTTATATAGTAAACATCCATAAGTATCTAGCATTATTGTTTCCATATCCATGAATCACTTGCTCAATGAGGTGATACTAAATGTATACCCTATAATAACATATGGTAAAAATAAGACCATAACCACCTATATTAAAACCATGTGTTATAATCCCTACCATTGAAAACTCTACTATTCTATCGGTAACTACTTTGATTTTTATCATTGTCCATGGCATAAATGTTTTTTGGAATTCCACCTTGTCATGAATGACACTAAGGCATTCTTCAGTGTATTTATTTGACATTCATTTATGTGTGTAATAAATTTATCTTGAAAAAGTATCTAATTTGAGTGCAACACAAATTCTTGATTGATACGATCTTCTTGATCTCTAGAGAGGGACCTAGAGAATTTTTGTTGAGTCAACAAGATAAATGTTTTACACCTAGAAAATTCATCAAAATTGGCAATGATCACATCATGAAAATTACTTCTCCACATGTTATTGAATTTTGGATAGGATATTGGATCATATTCTATATCTGAAAATTGTGCACTAATGTGGTGCCCCATAAATTATTGAGTGGAAGATGTTGTAATATGTCAAACATTTTCTCATGAGCTATATGTATCTACTTTTCATGTGAGTTTTGGATAAACATATACAAAATCATCCACAATTTGGTCCAACAAATATTTATTTACCATTATCTTCTTTTATGGCTTTTATCAAAACTCCCTACATGGAATGTATTTCCTTCCCCATTTTTGTGACAATTTTGAATGTCAAAAAATATACTTCTCTTCAATCCATATATTTTAAGCCAATATTCCAAATATATCTCAATACAATAAAAAAAATGGTAGATTTGTTTTTATTTTTATTAAAAAAATCGATAGAAAGGGCATCTAATACATGTTGCCTCTTATCTATTATGGTGGAATCAATCAACTTTATCCTTGTAGATTTAAGAGTCTCAAATAATAATCCTGACTAATTTTTTTTAGTACAACATTTATATGCATACACTTTTGTAATCTCATTATCTATGCTTTCATCAAACTCCACTTGGTTGAGTAAAGTGTTTGGATAATTTATCTTTTGAGTTGAATAGTTGTAGGCATCAATTAATTTTTATGGATGCCTTTACTCTAGGAATGTCAAGTAAGGATTGACTTTAGTATCCACAACATCCCAAACATTTTCAATTTATTTTTCATTTGGTGTCATGTATCATAAATTTGTTTCTCTACATTCCATATCCAATATCTTATTTTATGTCCATCTAATGATAGATGTTTCACTTATATTTGTACTACAAGTATCACAATGTTATAGAATGTGCCTTATGTAAATTACCAATTAATTTTATCAAATTGGGACATGAATGCAAACAAAAATATCTGCTAATTTTACAAATTCAACATAACCAAAAGCAAATTTTTCATCATTTTAAAGCGTTTTATATATGTGTAACAAATATACCCTTTTCGTAGTATTTTTTTAGGATACACAATGTGGTTGGGTCATCAATATATCAAACCAATGAATCCAAGCTATTTTTTTTGTTGTAGTGGTTGTATATGCATAAATTAAGTGTAATTATTTTGTCATTCTTCCATGTCATCATCTATATAAATATTTTTTGTGATGTATTGTATCATTATTATTGTAAATATAGTAAAATTGCCAACTACATCCCCTAAATTATCCACAAAAGCTCTAGGAAATGGAAGTGGAAGATTTAGATCAAAAGATTTTGTCAAATTAAGACTTACACATTTAATATGTATTTACTCATTGTATCATGTGGAAGTGAGGTTTATGGATTCCAAAGAGTCAACATTTGAACCTAGTACTTTTTGTATTTTTCTTTCACCAATGACCTTACTATTATTTATGAGTGAAACATAGTCTCCACATTGTAAAGCTATTGATGTATGATTTTTCAGCCTAGACATTTGTAAAAGGCATGAGAATAAATATTAATAAGTTTATTTATGAAATAATTCTAGTTTACACCTATATGCAGGAGATAAAACTCTATTTATACTATAACATAAGCATGGAGATATGTTGAAAATTAAAAATGTTAAAAAGATAATGTATAACACAATTTTTTAATGACACTGTTTATGTCAATCCAAAAAAATAATAGATTTTAATATCATATAATACATACTTCAATCCCCATTTCATCCTACTTTTAAGGTTTCTCCTAGGATATACCTTTAAAACATGCACAAGAGTGGAATAGCCTTGTAGAGAAAAATAGACAATTATATCAAAATTCAACTATGTATATTTTAATAGTATACAAAATGATATTGAGAAATGGGGGTTTTGATAAAAATCATGTGAAATGATTAGAAAGATATATTTTGGGATCTTATATGTGATTTAAACCTCTGTGGTAAACTTAAGAGTTTTAAGGTGTCCTCCATATTTCTTTTCAATTTCGTGTTGTATGTTGGTCTCTTCAATTTCTTATCTTTGATCTAGTATCTTAGTTTTTTTATGTATGCAATAGCATTTTAAAAAATTCTTTTGTGAGTTACTTAATTTATTTTAATGAAGAATGTGTCATAACAATTCTATTTGATAGATATCAATGAATGTTTATGCAATAGGATCTTCTTAACATAATTTAAAATTTGGAAAGAAGTACTATCTCGACATAAATTATTAGAAGATACCTTTAAAATATGCATTAGGTTACCTTTCTATGTAGTACAAGGTCCTTATAGGTAAGGATATACCTTGAAGGTTCTTGTAGTACCTTTAAGGGGTCTCCTAGAAGACACCTTGAATATGCACATGATTTGAATTTTTTTTCAAGATATCTCCTAGGAGATACCTTAAAGGGACTTGTAATACCTTCAAAGGGACCCTTATGCATGTTTGAAAGGTATCTCCTAGGATATACCTTCAAGGGTTATATTTTATTCAACATATCCCATTTTATTTTTTGGAATAGGGACCCACTATGCCTTGTATAAGTGGAAACCTTTTTTCTAAGGTCTTTTCATTATAAGAACTATTACACTAAAATCTTGTATTTTTATCTTCACTTTTTATTTTCTTGTATTTTATATTTTTTTCTTCACTAAATTTTGATTTTTCCACCAATTACTTGTTTCCCCTAAATACCAAATGACTCTAAAAAAATAAAATTTAAATTATTATGCATTTAATTTGTTTGGTGTCTTAAATGCCCCTATTGTAAAAGTCTAGAGTTGGCTAGGTAGGTGAGGAGGTTAGGGAAATAATAATATTTTAACACTCCCCCTTATTCTTGACCTTCCTACCATGGTCTATAGTAATTTTCTCAGTGTTTAAAACATATTTTTAACTTTTATTTACCTACCTATATCTATTTGAAATCATTATTTGCATGTCTAGAGCTTTGATGTTGAAGTTTGTAACTTCAATTTTGAAGTCTATATCTATACTATTGAAGTCTATATCTACCCTACTGAATTCTATAGCTAGATTTTTGAATTCTATGTCTAGACTATGGAAGCTTATATCTACCATGTTAAATTTTTTATCTAGACTATTAAAGTCTCTAATTGAACTGTTGAAGTCTGTAGCTAGACTATTGAAGTCCATAGCTAGATTATTGAAGCCCATAGTGTTTAATCTATTTTTTAGCTTATTCTATCTTATATCATCATGTTTATGTTACACAATTATTAAAACAATATTAGTTCATATAATCCTTAAACATGCACATGATAGGAATTTTATTTGAAGTTATCTCCTATGAGATACCTTGAATGGCCTTGTAATACCTTTAAACCCTTATACATGTTTAAAAGGTATCTCATAAGAGATACCTTGAAGGGTCTTGTAGTATATTCAAGGGTTTTCTTGACTTTATAATTCATCACCAACCTACATAGAGTTCACAAATAAACTATAAAATATTTTATCACATGTGTAGTGTCAAGTTCTTATATGTAAATGGTGCACATATGTCTCCCAACCACGTCCATGCCTAAATAAATTAGAATAGATTTATGCATTGAATAAGTGATGATTTGTAACCACTAGGAATTCATTATACACGCCCCATGCAAGATCATTCATCATATGATTAAAGTGGTGTATAATTTTTAATATGTAGAGATCCATTATTTAGATAATGAAAATAGAGGTGTGCAAAAGGTAGTTCCAAATTATAATAAGCACGCTCAGGATATTCCATCTTTATGCACATTCCTACTCAAAAGAGTACATACACCTTTAGGATGAAGTCTCGTTCAAAATCATAACATTTTACTTCTGTGATCTCATACATCATAGACTATGATATATGTTATACACATATTACTTCATAGACTAACATGGGTCCTAATTATAAATTAATGACATGGTATTTTAGGGGAGGCCCACATATCAATTGAAAAGTGGAAGAAGAGCATAAATAGGTAGTTGGAAAAATAATTGAATAGTGACTGAGGCCTTGGTAGAAAAAGTAAATGTAGAAATAGTAGTCATACATTAGAATATGAGTATATGCCACCCCTTTGAATTTTACAACAATATTAGACTCTTAGAAACACATGTGAACCCAAAAATAATCCTTCCACCAACTCTTAAATCTGAATCACTAGACAAAATTTTAAGAAGCATGGGTTTGGTGCCACAATCAACTTAAAAATGTATCTACCACCCCATGTGTCACATTAATTATAAAATGCCTTGATATTATAAAATATTTATTCTTGATTGTAAATAAGGTTGACACATTTTAAGCAACCTCACATTGTAAAATTTGACCTCCAAGAGTACTTCTATTGGTTGAATCATTCAAGTTAATGAGAATTAAGTCCATCTCCCTCTAATATTATTATGCAATGTGTGATATATTTTTTTGATCCTTGTATATGGGTGATGCTTGACCCTCATATCATTGTCCATCAATAACACCTTTGTGTATAACTCAAAACTCATTTGAAATTCATATCCTATACACATTTAGATCTATGTACACATTATTTATGGATCATTTGTCATCCCTCTCAATTTTTTAATGCATTCCCATGGGTTTATGTGTAATAATTATGCACTTATAGTGTCTTTGGTAGAGTCTATGTGATAATATCTTGTTCTTAAATATTTTTAGTGTGTTCATGGTAGTAGGAACACTTTCTCTACTAATGATGTATCACCTTTTTATTTCTTCATCACTCTCTTACCTTCTCCATCCCTTTTCCATCAAAAATAGTAGGGTTAGATTAGTGGTAGATTCACCTTTCTACTCTTCAGGTCTTCACATTAGTATTAAACAATGTGCACTTAGAATAGAAGGAATTTGGCCGACTCTAGAGGCTCATTGTAAGGAGTGCAAGGGTCCCACACCTTGGGGACATTACCATCATTATAAAAATAAAACTAATTATTTGCATGCATAGGTGAGTGGTAAAACTTTTTTTCATAATAGTAAACACTTTTGTGCCCTATGCAAGGGATTCATACTCTATGCCCTACTGTAAAACCTCCTGCATGGAGGCCATCCATGGGTACATGTTTTGAATGATAATAATTTTTTTCACACCTAGTGGGAATGATTTGAAGAGAAGCTAAGGAATTGGTGATACCCTTAGCTTATAGTTATTGTAAACATGTAGTAAGAAAACCTAGTAACTCCAAGCATTTATAGTCCATAAGGATCAGTCCCTTAGCTACATTCCAAGACAAACAAGATCATCTATGTAGGATATTGAATTCCATTTCATTGATCTTCCATCACCATCTAGGAGAATAAGAGTAAGATAATATTCATCCCCTATAGGAATAAGTAATGGTTCAAATCAATCATCTCTCAAAACTCAGTCTACACCTCTATTAGAGGGTTCCCCATGCTTAGAATAAGCTTATTCCCTATCCCATTCATGGATATGTAGAGGAATCAACTATTTATTACTTTCAATGGATGTAGTCCATTGATTCTTGCCTAATATTATGGCATTCCAATCATAACCATCAAAATTTTATCCTACTTTATTGGCAAGAATGCAACTTCTCATGTGGAGCATATTCAATATATCATGAATATATGCTCAATGTACCATGTCACTAAAGCTAATTTCATAATATAGATACTTACCTCTTCATTAAAATGCAAATCACTTCAATGGCACTGATGTTTGAGACCAACTTCTATTCGTAACTAGGATAAAATTAGGGAAGAATTATACAAGCAATTCAAGGAATATAGTGACCACTTATCCTTGATAGAGTAACTCACAACTATAAAGTAAGCCCCACATGAGATGATGGTTGATTTCAACTTCAGGATCAATAAAATTTTAGTTAGGATCCCACCTTTGTGTAAGCCATCTCTCAACACTACATTTTTATATTTTATAAAAGTTATTAATAGTGATATAGTTATGATGATTTAATCTATGGGAAGTACAATACTACTTGATGCATGTGAAGTCATTATCTATATAGAAAATTATTTAATCTAAGTAGGGAAAATTATGCCTAGACCCCCCATCCCTCTATGCACAAACCCTCTTCCTAGCCAACCAGATGCATAACTTATATTAGCACCTATCCCTACCATAGTGATCCCACCAAATTCATCTTTGATTTTGCCTAATGAGTTTCATGAGGTTAAACCAATATTACAAAGCTTTATAAATGAACTTATATCCCTAAAAAGGAATCAAGCATAGTAGCCTAGTCTTTATCAACCCTTCACTTAGTAATACCAATCAAGTAAACCTCCTTACCAAGGTGATACATAAGCAAAAAATCAGATCACATATAATAGAGTGACTTATGTGCATAAGGTTAATGTCACTAACACCTCTAGATCCCTTGTACCTATGCAAAAAAATCTTGTACAGGATCTTTAATGGTGTTTTCCATTTGACCAACTACATAATCAAGCTATGTGCCCAAATCAAGTCATGAACTAAGAAGTCACGGTGAAAATTTTTTTAGAGCCTCAACAAAAAATGAATATCGTAGCCTCACATGAAATAGATATTCAAGTACTATCACAACATAAAAATGGGTCTACTCTCATTAATTGGTAAGAAGACAAATTCAACTATGTGAATCAAAATGGTGTGCCAAGTGGATGAAGCACCAAAGTTGATTTCAATATAATACTCAAGAGTATAAAAATAGAGGAGGAAATACCAAATTTGGCACCCTCACCTTAAATTCCCTAGATCACTTGCCTAGGTACATAATCCAAGGTGCCTATTCAACCTTCAGTGCACTTGGAACAAGCTACATAAAGAGAAGAACCACCTCAAACAAGTGCACAAATATTAGAGGAGGCTAATACTCAAAAACCAAAACCAAAATTAACTCATATTACCTTTAACATAGTTGAATAGATGAAGAATATGAGCCTCAATGTAACCATGTGGGATGCTCTTACTATTCCGGCTAAAAGGAATTTACTACAATATTCTTTGAAAAGTTTCCAAGAGTTTAAGACATCCTAACTTATGCCTTCCATCCATATGAGCCTATGCCATCTTAAATTATAGGAAACACAAGCATGTATTAGTACCAATCTACCCCCATTCTATATCTCCTTGATCATTGGCCAACATCTAGTACATAATTACATGATTGACTTAGGTATAAGTAGATTAGTGATGCCAAAGAAGATCATGGATATGTTTATAATTATGTATTCCCTTATTTAAAAATTAGTCGTCTAGTTGCATGGCATGACAATCAAAACCATGGGAATCATCAAATATTTGAATCTTATATTTCATGTATTCTCAAGCCTCTCAATTTCATAAGATATCATAGAAATTAAATTACCTCCCTACTTCATCATCTGCCTCTCTCGAGATTTCATGAAAAATATGGGTGGATATATATATCTTTATATTGATCACATATAGTAATCAAAACCACATACAATACTAAAGTGACCATCAGGGCTGAACCTATCTTCAAAATCCATTTGAACCATACTATTCTAGCCTAGTTGAATTAAAATGTACAATGTTTGATCATGAGGAGAATTCAATTTTACATGAAGCCACAACACCACTTAAATAAATCCCAGATGATTTATTAGATAAATAGGTGTGTAAACATTTTTAGTGTGATCCATATAAACACATATAATAAATAGGGATAGGTATGTACAACATCATGGAGGAGGATTCATTTCTACCTAAGCTTATAAAGGTGAAGGAACACCCTAAAGGTACATGGAAATTATACTTTGATTATTCTTGAAGTAAAAATGGCACTAAAGCTAGTGTAATTTTAGTCTTTCCTCAAAAGGAAAAATATTTTCATTCCTTTAAATTATAGTTTGTTTGAATGAACAATGTTGTATAGTATGATGCATTGATATAACACTTCTAACTTGCACAAAAGAAAGGAATCAAGACACTACATGCATTGGGTGATAGCGAACTAGTTGTTAACCATGTTAGATTACAGAAAATGACAAAAAATGGTTTGATGAAGGATTAAAAACATATAGTATGAGATATGATTGAGGGATTTGATGCATTCAATATCATTTCCATACCAATATAAAAGAATACCAATGTGGATAGACTCAAAATATTAGGTGTGCACTATGACATCCCATGTGATATAATGAAGGAGTCTAAGTAGCTTGTCAAAGTCATATTAGACCGACAATCCACAATAATGTATATAATCAATAGGTGTTTGAAAGCAATGATAATATTATTAGCTTCTTATAGGATGAGGTAGAGTTATGTGTTAAGAACCAAGCACATATATAATCCCAATATGAAGATAAAGTCATCCAATTAAAGGGAAACAAGATTCCAAAAGGCCTAGTCACCCTAGAAAGCATCTTCAATTCTAATGACCAAATCAAAAGAGAGAATTAAATCATAACATCAAAAGAGGAGGTCTTTGTGTAAGTAGCTATTTTAGAAGGAAATATCTTAAAATCCAACAAGGTATTCTCTACACCATAAATTAAGAGTTTCATTGAACTTAGTAGGAGATATGATGATATATTTACATGGAGCTATAATGACCTTAAAGGATTTGATCCAAGATTAGTGCAAAACACAATTGATCTCGACCCTGATGCATAGACAATTCATCAAAAGTAGAGGTTGGTCAATTGAAATATTGAACAATTAATGACAAAAAAAAGTCTCAAAGGTCATTTAATCTAGTATAATATTTCCAATTAAACACTCTTTGTGGGTTTCCAAATTAGTCCCAATGTGGAAAATGAATGGATAAATCCATCTATATGTGGACTTTAGATACCTAAAAAAAATTTCCTTCAAACACCACTATCTACTCACTCCAATGGAATAGATCCTAAAGATGGTTACAGGCACAAAAATATTCTCATTTCTAGATGGTTACTCAGGCTAAAAATGGATTCTTGTTCAAGAGTGTGATAGTTATAAAACAACATTCACCACTAAGTGGGAAACCTTCACATACCAATAGATGCCATTTGATTTGACAAATGTGGGAGAGACATTCCAAAGAGTCAAGGATATGAAATTTAAGTAGATCATTAATAATATCATCTTGGTTTATAATATTGACATAACTATCTTCTCCAAGTGTGTAGAGTATCATTTATGCCATCTGGAGCAAGTCTTAAAAAGGTGTCAAGAATTCATAATATATTTGAAAACTAACAAGTGTATCTTCATAGTTCATGAAGGCACTCTACTAGGGCACATTATTTTTAAATAAGGACTCAAAATTGATCTAGAGTGAGTCAAGGCTATCTTGTCTCTCCCTCTTATAAATCACTAGAAGAGTCTCTAGAGCTTCTTGAGAATAATCATCTTTGTCAAGAGATTCATGCCTAATTTTTCCACCCTAACCAAACCCATCACTATGATGCTCAAAAAGAATGTTTCATTTAGATGGAATCATGAAGGTAGACATAGTTTGAATCCATTAATCAAGCCATCACATAGGCTCCCACATTGATCAATCTATATTATATTAAGTATTTTATTCTTTATGTATTAGATGGGATTGAAGGCATCTTAGTTATCCTTACATAGCAAAACAATGATCATTTGAAGTAACCAAATGCCTTCTTCAGTGAAGTGTAAAAATATTATGAGTTATGTTATAGATTTATGGAGAATAAAATCCTCATAGATGCAAGAGAACTCAATAATTTTGTGCATATTCTCTCCAATAAAAAAATTTGACTCATAGTTACACACATAGGCATCAAAGAGGTTATGCCTAGTAAGGACATTAATGGGAAAAGGGCTAGTTAGGTCATAAAGGTAATGGAGTAGAATGTGGACATCCACATCACCAAGCTAGTGTGAGGAAAGGGACTTTTTAAATAATTGGTCAAGGTAGATAAGTTTGAAGATATAAAAATCTTAGTATCGCATGAAAAGGAATCAATAGGCTAAGAAGCTGCAATAGACTAGACATAGAATATGATGACTTTCCTTTAAATGGGCTCATACCTGCTTGCCTTGAAAAAATCCAAGCATATGAATTTTAAGTTGCATGCCATTACTTATGTGTTTATTAGTTGTGAAATTTTATATAAGTATCTCAATGGATTCCTTTTAAGGTGCATAAAATTAGATCAAGTAAGTAGAATTCTTCAAGAATTCCATGATGGCCTTATAGGAGGCCATTATTCACCCAAGACCACTACCCCAAAAATCATGTGAGCTAGCTATTATTGGCCAAATATATTCAAATATGTGCATATGTGCAAAGTTTTAATAAATTTGACTTCTTCATAGGTAAACAATGGCTGACATCCTTACCATTGTGCTCAATATAAGATGATCAACACTTTGTGTAATGAGGCCTAGATTTCATAGGAATGATTAACCCACCATCAAGAGATGGGCATAAATGTATCCTCATGGACACAAAATTTTCAAAATATGGATGAAATTAGTGGCACTTAGGTAATTTAATGAGACATCCATCATGAGATTATATGAAGGCATTTTAACAAGATTTGGTTTTATCACCACCATTATCTCTGATAATGCATTGGCTTTCCTTGGAACTGAGATTAGAAAATGGTCCATCAAGCATAGCATCCATCAGAGTGCCTCATCAAATTATTACCCTTAAGTTAATGGTTTGGTTGAGTCCAAAAATAAGAATTTGATTCGCATCATAAAGAGGACCATGGAAGATAATCAATGATCTTGGCATACTAAGCTCAAGTATTCCCTTTGGGATGATTGAATCATGCCTAAAAGAGTGTTGGGGAATTCACATTTCATCTTAATTTATGGAAGAGAATCTAAATTCCTTACATATCTTGAGTTACCTTCATTAGAACTCACCCATCAGTTGTATTTTCTTGAAAGTGATCCCTTTATAGTAAGATTAGTAGAGCTAATGGAGATCAAAGAGACTAGAGTGTAGGATATGCACACTATGGAACTCTATAAGTCTTAGACAAAGAGGATTTTTTATAAGAGGGATGCTAATAGAAGTTTATAGGAAGGATATGTGCTCAAATGGGATGTAAATAGAGTAAAAGCTAGAAGGCATACTAAGTTTGATAATATGGATCAGTCCATATACTATAAGCATCTATAAATAAGCCAATGCTTTCCAACTTACTAGACGGAATGGAGAAAAATTGCTTATCCCAGTCAATGGGATCTATCTCAAGCACTATTTCTACTGATTCTTATATAAATTTTAAATAAGTATATTGGATGTTTTTAATTTCCCTAAGTACCTTGCACACCTTATTTTATGATAGTTTTATTTACTCTAAGTGCTTGTGCACAGTGTTAGCTTAGATATCTTTCCTGTAACTACCTTTGGCATAGATATTTACTTTTTATAGGAGGTTATCAAATAATTATAAATTCAAGGATGGGAAGCTAGTTTATTTGTATATGTAAGGACCAAAATATTCAAAAAATCCATGCCTAATGGATCACTTTAAAGGCTACCAGATTCTCTTAGCAGGGAAATGGTCTACAAAGGTCATGAGAAGTGTTACATTTATAATTCATCCCCATATTATGAAGATTTAATAAATATAATATATAATATTTACACAATTACAAAGTGTCGAGTTATTAAAATTAAACTTTACATAAATTACTCCCATCCACACCCATACCTAAAGTAGTTAGTGTGCTACGCCCGTAACCTATCACATGTATGAGGATATTATTAGCTGACTTGTGGCTTACTTATCCATATTTGACATTATATTACATTTATCTATGCTTTCTTTAGATTATTAGGTCAGCCTATGGAGTAACCATGGCCTAGTTAGACTATATATAGGAGGTAGTGGGTAATCATTTATCATCATATTGTGAATTCTACTCTTATTGAAGCTTGTGGAGGTTGCCCCCTCGAAGTGGCTTATCTATTATCATATATTTAGATATATTTAAGTCATAATTGGATATAATTCTACTTTTATACTTAATTCTTGAAGTAATTTCATTACAAGTGGTATCAGAGCTGTGATTTGGGCAATCTTGTGGGCGAAACACTAAATTTTTAATTGTTGCGATATATAAAAAAAATTTGAATTTCTCTGAAAATTTTTTAATGGAGCTATGAAATAATCAAATTAAGCTTCCATTAAAATTTCAGCTCATTTGGATCTATTTTTCAAAAGTTATCACTATTTTATGTTTTTTCATAAAAATGCTCTATAGTGCGCAATTCAAAGAATTTTTCTGAATTGTTTATATTTTTGGAAATATTAGAAAAATTTGGCTACGGTTTGTTCTTTGTATATTTTTATTTTATTCCTAATTAATTCCAAAATCACTTGGTCAAAGTTGGGTCAAAAGTGTCAATAAGGGTCGACATCGTAAAACCCTTTTATGGCAGGTCCACAAACTCGGAGCTGAGGAAAGGGTGCTAAAAATCTAGGAAAAACTCCTAACAAGGATGAGATGGAGTTGGAAGGGGGGTGTAATAGACCCTTTATACTAGGGTTTTCTGACATAGATCACAAAGTGAGCTAGCTTGACTATAGTGTGCAAGGCATTCAGAGTGAGGTGCAAGACATACAATCTAATATGCAATCCATACAGGATAGTTTGGGATATATCATGATGGATTTAAAAATTAATCAATCAAATCATCAAGCTAACTCTATTTCACAAACCCACTAGGGTGGTTCTCCTAACCAGTCTACTTCAAATCCAACTCCATGGCCACAGAGGAACCTATTACCAAAAGTGGATATGTGTAAATTTGATGGAAAAGATCCACTCAATTTGCTCAACCAAATGGAGAGTTTTTTTGACCTACATCAGATTCCAAGTGGATAGAAGGTTACCATGGCATCCTTGTATCTTAAACCTGATCAATTCATTTGGTATCAATGGTTGTTTGCTCAAAAGAAAAAGATGAGTCTCAATGTCACCTGGTCAATTTTTACAGAGTAGCTACAATTACACTATGGAAATAGTGTAACAGATAATTACTTCAGCCAACTGGAAAAATTGTGACAAACTAGCTTCATCAAGGATTATATTCATCATTTTCAGAACCTATCCTTACGTGTGGAGACAATTTCTGATGCAAACTTGAATGACATATTTTTGGGCAGACTCAAGGACCACATTCAACATGAGGTACGCATGTTTAATCCACTTAATATTTCTAAATCTATTATCCTAGCACATAGAGCTAAGGAAAAATTCATAGCCAACAAGAAGCAGCCATTCACTCACTTTAAATATTGTAGCATATCATCATCAACATTTCCTCCACCTACTAGATTGACCCCTCAGCAAATTGAAGAAAAGCGTGCAAAAAGATTATGTTTTGGTTGTGATAGCAAGTGGAGTAAAGGACATAGATGTGATGATAAGAAGTTATTCTACATTGAGGGACTAAATGAAGATGAAGAAGCAAATGATGCCTCCAATGATGATGAGGAAGATATAGAGGAGGTACCTGAAGATTTCCAACCTACAATCTCTTGTCATGCACTTGCAGGTATTAGCACTACACAAACTCTTAAGGTGGTGGGTTTCCTCAAGAAATAGAAGGTGATAATGTTGATTGATTCTGGGAGCACACATAACTTTATAAACCATAAGTTGGCAACTTGATTGAACTGTTTCATCTACCTAGCACTAGAATTTTAGGTCATGATTGTAGATGGTGGCACAATTAATTATTTAGGAAAATGCCATAGTATTAAGCTTACTATGGGTGGGTACAATCTTGACTCTCATATGTTTGATATTCCCATGGGTAACATAGACATTGTTTTGGGAGTCCAATGGCTCACAACCTTAGGTACCATTGAGATGAACTTCCAAGAACTATTCATGAGCTTTCATTCTGAAGGTAAGAAAACTGAACTACATGGATTACATGCAAAATCTCCACAATTGGTTAGTTCACATCAGATGACCAAGATGATAAAAAAGGGGGTAGAGGGAATTATTGCACGATTATGCTCCATAGAAGTTCAACCCACAAAAGTATCTACACATCCTGATCTACAAATAATTCTTGAAGACCACTCATCTATTTTTGGGGCCATGCTAAAAGGACTACCACCAAAAAGAGAACATGATCATGTCATTCAACTAATTCTAGGTAGTCAACCACCAAATATCAGACCATATAGATATCCATATGCACAAAATAGTGAAATTGAAAATATGGTCCATGAGATGTTGGAGGCAGGGATCATCAAGCATAGCCAAAGTGCATATTCATCACCAGTGGTCATGGTACGGAAGAAGGATGACACATGGAGGATGTGCCCAGATTATAGGGAACTCAACAAGTACACCATCAAAGATAAGTTTCCTATTCTAGTAATTTATGATTTACTTGATGAGTTGCATGGTGCTAATTATTTCACAAAATTGGATCTTCACTCAGGGTATCATCAAATTAGAATCAAGGATGAAGATGTTCATAAAACTACTTTTAGAACACATGAGGGCCATTATGAGTTTTTGGTAATGCCCTTTGGTCTTACAAATTCACCATCTACTTTTCAGAGCTTGATGAACATTGTTTCTAGGCCTTTCTTAAGGAAGTTTGTGCTAGTTTTCTTTGATGACATATTGATTTATAGTCAGACATGGGAAGCACATCTGCAATATGTGAAATAGGTGTTGATAGTTTTAGAGAAGCACCAACTTTATGTGAATCCATCTAAATGTGCTTTTGGAGTATAGGAGGTAGAGTACCTTGGTCACATTGTTTCCCATGAAGGGGTCAAAGTTGATCCTCAGAAGATCAAAGTGATAATGGAATGGCCCATGCCAAAAAATCTCAAAAACCTTCAAGGTTTTCTTGGACTAACAGGGTACTATAGAAGATTTGTGAAAGGTTGTGGCAGCATAGTAGCTCCACTCACTACATTGCTAAATAAGGATGCTTTCGATTGGAATGATGATGCCACCAAAGCATTTGAGAAACTAAAAGTAGCTATGTGCACCACTTTAGTTTTGGCTAGTCCAAATTTATCACAAACATTCACTATTGAATGTGATGCTTCTGGGTCTGGATTGGGGGCAGTACTAATGCAGGAAGGAAGACCCATTGCATTTGAAAGTCATCAATTAAAAGGTAAGAATATACAAAAACCTATCTATGAGAAAGAAATGATGGCTATTCTTCATGCAGTTAAATAATGGAGGCCTTATCTGATGGGTAGACACTTTAAGGTGAAAACGGATCATGATAGTCTCAAATAATTTTTGGAGCAAAGATTATCATCTGAGGAACAACAAAAATGGGTAACCAAAATGTTGGGTTATGATTTTGAAATCATTACAAGAAGGGTAAAGATAATGTAGTAGCAGATGCACTATCTAGATGAGATGCATCCACAGAAGCATTACTTTGTGCAATGTCCATATTGCAAGCAGATTGGGTGGATGAAGCTTGGTTAGAATGGGAGCAAGACAAGGATACATAGGTTTTGATTCAGAATCTCCAGCAAGGTAATTTATCCTCTAACAAATTTGAATGGAAAGGTAATGTCCTATGGTATAAGGGTAGGTTATACTTGTGCAAAACTTCAGAGCTTAAGCATAAGATTCTTGTAGAGTTGCATGCATCTCCACTTGGGGGACACTCAGGGTTCTTGAAAACTTATCATATAATTAAGAAATAATTATTTTGGGAAGGACTCAAGGGAGATGTACAAAAGTTTGTGGAAGAATGCATGATATGCCAACAGAATAAAGGTGAAATAGTTAAGACCCCAGGTTTGTTACAACCATTAGCAATTCCTAGTCAAAGGTGGGAGAAGGTTTCCATGGATTTCATCACTGGGTTGCCTTGTTCTAAAGGTAATAATGTTATTTTGGTCATTGTGGATAGGCTTACAAAATATGCCCATTTTTGTGCTCTCTCACACCCATTTTCAATAAGTACAGTCACAACTATTTTTATGGAAGCAGTTCTCAAATTACATGGAACCCCAAAAATAAATGCAAGTGATCATGATCCTATTTTCACTAGTAATTTTTGGACTAAACTATTTTCTTGTTTGGGTACTCAGCGAGCTCATAGCTCATCTTACCACCCCCAATCTGATGGACAAACTGAAGTGGTTAACAAATGTTTAGAGGGGTATCTCCATTGTGTTGTATCAGATAAACAAGAACCTTGGGTTAAATGGCTACCACTTATAGAATGGTGGTATAACACATCTTTCCATACCTCTTCTAAAATGTCTCCATTTCTAGCACTATATGGTTAGCATCCACCTTCCATCACTTCTTCATTAAAGTTGGACACCAAGGTTCAAGATGTGGAAGAGCACATTCAACATCAACAAGAGGTTTTGGCTAGTTTGAGAGAGAATTTGGCCTTGGCACAAAATAAGATGAAGCAAAGAGTAGATCAACACTGGAGTGAGTGAAATTTTGAGGTGGGTGACTGGGTATTTGTTCATTTGCAACCTTACAAGCAGATGTCCTTGAAGCAATAGAAAATGGACAACAAACTTGCTCCAAAGTATTATGGCCCTTAACAGGTTCTACAAAAAATTGGAAGTGTGGCTTACAAGCTCGAGTTACCTCATTCATCTCACATACACCCAGTATTTCATGTTTCTTGTTTGGAGAAGGTCATTGGATAGAAAGTTTCTGCCCAAATAGAGCTCCCAAAACTAGATGAAGAAGGACGAGTCATTTTGGAACCAGAGAAGATACTCCAAACACGTACTAAGAGGTTGAGAACCAGAGAGATTAAGGAATATTTGATCAAGTGGAAAAACCAAAGTAGTGAAGATGCAACTTGGGAAGGTGAAGAATTTTTGCAACAACATCCACAGTTGTTCAACGTTGAGGACAACGTTGGTTTAAAGGGGAAGGGCATGCTACACCCCTAACCTATCACATGTATGAGGATAGTATTAGCTGACTTGTGGCTTACTTATCCCTCTTTGACATTATATTACATTTATCTATGCTTTCTTTAGATTAGTAGGTCAGCCTATGGAGTAACCATGGCCTAGTTAGACTATATATAGGAGGTAGTGGATAATCATTTATCATCATATTGTGAGTTCTGTTCTTATTGAAGCTTGAGGAGGTTGCCCCCTCGAAGTGGCTTATCTATTATCATATATTTGGATATATTTTAGTCATAATTGGATATAATTATACTGTTATACTTAATTCTTGAAGTAATTTCATTACATAGTGAAGGTTTAGACATAGACTAAGTGATGATTCATGCCCATTAAGCATTTTTTATGCATTCCCCATGTAGGATCCTTCATTTTACAAGAAAAGTGGTGTGTGAGTTCAAAGATGAAGATCCCCAATCTTTAGATAATGTAAGTAAATGTTCACAAAAGGGAATTTCAAATTATAAGAATAATGCTCAGGATCATTCATCTTCATTCACATTCCTATTTAAAAGAGTCCACATACCTTTAGGATGAAGTCTCACACCAAATCACATAATTTTACTTTTGTGATCTCATACATCACAGGCTATGATATCTTTTTCACACATATTTCTTCACAAATTGATGTGGATCTAAGGTGTAAAGTAAAGACATTGTAGTTTAAGGGAGGCTTACTTAGTGATTGATAAGTGGCACCAGGGTATAAAGAGGTAGTTGGAAAAGTAATTGAGTGGTACCCAAGGCCTTGGAAAAGTAAGTAAATACCAAAATAGTGGTCAAACATTAGAAGATGAGTATATGCCACCCCTTTAACATTTTTAGGAATATTTTACTTAGACACACATGTGGACACAAAAATATCTTGCCACCAACTCCTAAATCCAAATCACCAAATATAATTCAAAAATTATTAGCCTAGTACCGCAATAGAAATAAAATTTGTATATACTAACCCAAAATTATTGTAAAATATATTGATCTTATAAAATCCTTGTTCTGCATTGTAAAAAGGGTCAACACATTTTAGGCAACCTCATGCTACCAAAATTTTCCCTATAATAGTACTTATGTTGGTTGAATATTTCAAGTTAATAAAAAATTTAGTTCACATCCCTATGTTCTTCTTACACACTGTGTGCTATTTTTTTATCCTTATCTTTGGGTGATGTTCCCCCATCTCATTAATATCCATTCCCAACACCTCTATGTAGGACTTGAAACTTATTTTTAGGTCTTATCATATGCACATTTAGGTCTATGTATAAATTGTTTTTGGATTATTTTTCATCCCTCTTACTATTTCACTAAGTTACCACACCTCTAGGATAAATAATTATGCACTTAGAGTGGCCTTGGCAGAGTCTATGTGATAACATATTATTCTTAAATATTTTTATTGTGTTCATGGTATTAGGAACACTTACTCTATTCTTAATGTAGTACCTTTTTATTTTAAAATACTCTCTTTTCTTCTCCCTCACTTTTACCTCAAAAATATTAGGTTTATATTATTGGTAGATTCACCTTTCTGCACTTTAGGTCTACACATTGGTGTTAAAATAGGTGTACCTAGAATAAAAGGAATCTAACCTATTCTAAAGGCTGATCCTAAGGAACACAAGGGCTCCACATCTTATGGATTTTCCCATCATTATGATGAGATAGCCAATGCTCTGAATGTGTAGGTGAGTGAAACCACTTCCATCTCAAGCACTTAACACATTTTTTTATCCTATTTAAGACATTCACACTTTGTGCCCCATCATAAAACCTCAAAAGTTGCATGTTTTGAATGGTAATAGGTTATATTTTACTTGACATACCCCCTTCCTTTTTTTGGTAATAGGGACTCAATATGCCTTGTATAAGTCTAAGCCATTTTTCAAATGTATTTTCATTATTAGAACTATTACATGTTACATCTAAATTTTTCCATCTAGGAAATACAAGAGAATATGTTTTATATTTTGGACTAAATTATTGATATCCTTTAGAAGTTTTTCATTAATCTCTTTTGGACGTTTTTATTATTAAATACGCATTTTGGTCTTCAAAATTTGGTATTCATCCAAAGCCTTTGGGAATTTTGTTTGTAGTTTTAGATTTTCAAAAATGTTGTATTTTTTCCTTCACCATTTAGTCTTTAACTCATGTCTTTGGAGGTTTTTTAGGAAAAATTGTTTAGGATTTTTCATTCTATTAAACTCAGTCCTTAGGAGAAGTGTTCTAAAATTGGTTCTTTGGCAAGTTACCAATTAGGTATCTGGTCTTCACAGTTTTTTCTTACATGTTATGTTTGTAGTTTCTTGTTCTTAGAAATTTGGTCTTCATATTTTATGTTCTACATTTACTTGGTAGTTTTTTACCCCACCATTATTTGGTCTTGGATTTTATGTTTTGGATTTATGTTTAGAAGTTTACATCTCAGGAAATTGTCAAAATTTATGATTCATAATTGGTGGTTGGCAATTAGATCTTCAAAATTTCTCTTCAATAAAAATGCTTATTTTTTCTTTTGAGTACTTATGATTTGTACTTTGATGTAGATTATTTTGTTCATCAATATATTTTTTGAGAAATTTCAAAAAAAATTATCAGTGGGTATTTCCCATAGGATGAGTTTGGTCATCAGGATTTTTTCTTGGACTTTATTTTTAGAATTATCAACTTGTAAGAATTGGTTAGTATGGTCCCAAATCAAAAACCCATCCTAGAATACTGAAATCCTATTTAGAACAATCAATAAATCAAAATAATATGACTTAAAATGGCATACTCACCAAAATTAGTGACATGTCATACCTTCCAAATAAAGTGTTAAAATTCCAATTGTATAAGTAAAGAGAATTTATAGACATTGGACATTAATGGTGCAAAAACTAGAGTTAAATGCTAAATTTATATCAATCACTTGAGACCATCATTATATTTATTAATCATAAATGAACTTTGAGATAAATTATTTCCTTTCAAACAATATATAGCCACCTATATGTGAATCATAATAGGGAATATTGTAAAGTCAAGCTATAAAAGTCTAAAAGAAAATAATAGTTAACTAACCATGGTCTCTTCATCTATAATATTTAGAGGATATTTTACACCACCCCTATTCTCAATCAAGGATTCCATTGAATACATAGATATTATTTTTGACTCCACCATTTTCAATAATCATTATATTAATTATTTAACTCTATGGGATGCCATTGATGTTGTATATGCCCACACTCAAGAGGAAATCATAACACTACCACAAAAGTGATTAGTGGAATATCTACTTTTGATTAAATGATAAGGACTACATTCTGTGGTGACTAGGCTTGAAGTGATGTTGTGCATAGACCTATTATGGGATCTCTTCTTAACTAAAAAGATAATGGGGGACAAGTACTTACACCATTTGGAACATAATATTTTCATGGTCTACATCTCAAGAGATGCATTCTAAATGTATTTATCTTTACCAATTATAGATGCCACTTATGATTTACATAGGGTGGAAAGAGAATAATTTAATTAATAAAACATTGAGAAAGTGGCTTTTCCTTGGGGAGATTATCAACCTACAGGATAAGGACCTCATACCTATCATCAATTTTATGATGTGGGTTTGCATTAGGATGGCCCTCCTAAATAGATTGTATGGTTTCCCTAGCATCGATTTTGTTCACCTATAATGGGTTCCATTATTGGATATGATGATGAATTCAACTTGATCTTCTCCTTAGGGGAGATAATAAATGTTAGGATAAGAGAATAGGTTTTACACAAAAACAAGTGGCCTACTAATGTCCACTTCTATATGATGTCATACCTCTTGGAAACTATTATGGGAATGGTATATGTGCATTATAGATCACTCTAGGATCCTACTCTAGACTACATAAAAAATTGAATTTGTAATTATTATTCATTCATGCACATATACACATTTATAAATAGCATCACTCACATTATAGAGGATGTTTACCCATAGGTATGGTAGGTAATTCATGAAGCCCCACTACCTATGGTATCTAAGTCAATTGTAGACTCATTGACACCATAAGGTGACTATTAGTTATACCCAAATTACATAGTGTTTATGGTCACTGGAAACAAATTCAAACCCTTACATCTTCCCAATTATGTGCCATATAATCTATAATAACAAGTTATAAAATTTAAACTATGGTGGAGCATGGGCAAGGATTTGATAAAGAAGATGAAGAGTACATTCTAAGGATCTCATGTGATGATAGACAAATATGCTATCATGTTTACAGTCACTTTGGAAAATTACACAAAATGAGAAAGAACTATTCATTACCCACCTTTCTCCATAGGTATTTGGATCCCCATAGTAGGATTCAAAATCATATCAAGGGTCTTGATATTCCATACCAACATGAGCCCTATGATCATGACTTCCTATTTTTGAATACCAAGGATGATGTATAGGTCTTTGAAAGGGAATAAAAGGAAGGATTGAGGGAAGAAAATTTAAATACCATACAAGGAGAACCCTTTATCTCTATTTCATATGCATGACCTTAGGTGGATATGTTGCCTTATATTTTTGGATCAGCAAGTTTCCATAACCATCAACAGAACAAGGAGAGCCTTTTCAAGAAGATCCCTAGATATTTAAGGCCATTAAAAAGGATACATAAAAAATTGAATTTGGAATTAGATGATCCCAATAAGATCTAATTTACCTTGACTCATCAGATTTAGAGGTCCCAAACCATCTGGATCATCCCCCTATATAAGAACTTACAAGTGTGGATATTTCATCTAAACTAATTCAAAATGATTCCATCATAGTTAAGAAGATTACATTTTTTATAAGAGGAAACAAAGGTCTCATCTTATTAAAAAGGACCTATCTATTGATGATCAACCAAAAAGAGATCCCTCGACTCAACAATAAGATATAGAAGGAAATCCTATTAGTGAATAAAGAGATCTAAATGAAGAGGAATTTCAATGAAAAAAAATCCTTAGCCTCTAAGACATTAAATTAAATTCATTTATAATTTGTAATAAATCAAGTAAGGAAAAAAAACCTCTTGTTTCTACTACTCCAATTTCCTTTTTTACTTCCTTTCTTATTGTTCATTATCTTTTTCTTGATCCCATTCCCAACAACCCCTAGACACTACCAAGGTAGATAATGTCTCCTCTAGCCATGTTATCTCCATTTTCCCAACTATTTACACAACAAGTTATATTCAAATCTTTAATGACCTCCACTACTTATTTAATTACATCTACCATTACCTTAGCACCCCATAAATCCAAAATGAATGCCTTACAAAAATTTAGAAGAACATTGGTAAGTTACCAAATTTATGTATCATCTACTCGATTATACTTGAAAATTTCTTCCTTTGCTATTTTCAATGCACAATTATGATATCTTCAGAGAAAACTAGAACTAAGAAACCAATATACACCATCAACCCACTGTCTCAACATGTGGGAGTGGACTGGTCTAAAATCATTTGGCCTTCCCTTCCCAACCAAGTACTTCAAGAAGCTTTGAATTGACCATCTAAAGAAACATTTGTTGAGACTATATTCAAGGAAACTCAACCAATCAACCCATCCTAGTTTGTCATCCCTTAGTGGGTAGTTGATTTAGGATCAATGTTTTCCCAAAATCCAAACCTCACAATCATAGAGCTACCTACATTGAGTTCTATATTTGATAAATCTATAATGAGTGTCTAGAGGGTAAGAAAGAGAAACTTAGAAGATAATAATAGGAGAGGGATTATCCTAGAAGATAAACAAGAGGTCTTTACCATATCTAAAAAAATAATAGGAAATTGGGATAGGCCTCACACATGGAGGACTTAAAGTCCTATCTCAAGACTTATAAGGATGCCTTCTTGAAACTTCACAAGGGAATATAAATCACTAGGAAAGAGATCAAGCATGAATTAGATAAAGTGAAGGAACAACATTTTCAATCTTTGGAAAAAATAAAGGAACACCAATTAATTGTTCACATTCCTTATGAAATTGAATCTAAAGTCTAGAATGCTACTTCCAAATTATACAACATTCTTAAATTAATTGTTATAATGAGGATAGAGTTGAACCCCCATTTAGTTGACACTCATAAATTATTTAATTATTTGAAGTAGGATGAGAATAAGTTAAAATTTATTATTATTTATAAAATTAATAATTCACACAACCACTTTGACCTGATGACACCATAAGAGGATTCACATGCTCTCAACTTGGTAGTCATTAGGACATAAAATCTTGAGATTAGATTGTGATAGCTAAGGAAATAATGCTTAAGTATCCTGAACATGAATCTCTAATTTTACAAATTTTGAGAGAGATAAATCTCTCACAAGAAAGAGACTTAGTAGGTAGGTGTTGATGCATGAATATGTATCATAGGTGCCCAAAGTATTCAAAAATACTTCTCATTTTAGAATTCTAGGAATCCAATGTATGAGTTGTAGGTTGTGATAATCCTATTATCTATTGATGAAAAATAGAGTCAAATCAATTAAACTATTTCACAATATTTATAATATTTAGTGGTTGGGAGCCACTATGGAAAACATCAGTGTATGAAAAAAATGAAGTATATTATACTAACAATGGTGAATTATCATAAAGAACTAATCTAAGGTGGATATTTACAATAAAAATTAATCTAGAGTGATCTAATTAAAAAGTAGAAAAAGGAAGGGTAGGGCAAAGAAGAAATGTTTTTAATCTTAATTCCAAACATCATGAAAAAGTTCTAATATGATCTAGGCATGCGTTTAACCAATGTATGACATGAAGTATTACAAACTCAAATCCTATCACCCATTAGGAAAACATCTAAGGAATGTGGGAAATAATGCAAATAAGAACTAATTTCACTTTAAATATTTACCCCTACAAGAAAACAACATTATCCCAAATGTAAGAATAGTAAGAAAATGAAATGAACCTAAGACCTTTTAATTAACCTAGCATTGGCACAAGTTAATAGCTTTTCATTCAAATTAAACACCAAGAATTCAAAAGAACCATTCAAATCTAGAAGTTAGAACAAACAAGTGAGAGAGAAATCATGATAATAAAAGACACAAGCAAATTTGGACAAACTTTACAAAATTCCTTTCTTATATTAATTATTTAAAGATTACAAAGTAATTTTGGCTCTAAGAACTCCCCCCCCTCCCCCCACTTTTTCACAAATGGTGATACTCCTTTTATATAATGCCAAGGTAGTATACTGGTTAGTCATATCTAATTATAAAAGTATAGGTGTCAAGGACAGTTGTCCTTTTACAAAGTTATAGAATACACTAGACTTTTCCCTATGGACTGACCTATAGGCAACATGCTTTACAAGTTTCACATGCATTTACAAAAGAATATTCTATTTTCAAATATTACAATTCTTTTATAGAACATAATATCTTAAGTCAACTTGCTTGACATTGGGGCCTTTATGATAATGAATTCCCCTATTTCTATTGTAGTATCTTCATTTATCTCTAGTGTTTTTCATCATTTAGCTTCAAATTAATAATAGGTTCCATGAATATCTCATTCTCATGATCATCTAGGTATCCAAGGTCCCTCTCATTTATTCCCAAAAAATCTTTAATGCTCCTACCTTTATCAATATTTTCCTCTACTATTAGGATCATATCCATGACCCTAATGTTATCTAATCCATATTGGACTTGGATTTTGCTCCTCACTTCTTTCATGACTAGGGTGGTTCTATGTTTTAACTTTTCATCCATGATGAGGCCCATGGAGTTGAGTATAGTTTGTTTGAGGATCATGATCCTAAGGAAATATTACATCTTATGTAGTAGCTCCTTGTCATCCTTAAGGAGAATTTCCGAATTTTTAGACCATGTGTTCAAGATCATGATCTTGTACACAAGTAGTCCTATGACTTTGTTCAAATGGGCTAGGCTAATGGTTTTGAAATTGGGGATTTGATCTTCCACCAAAATGTTGATCAATTCTTTCATTTTGTCCCTTAAATTCTACCAATAACTGACTAAGTCTTTGGCTATCGCATCCTATTGACCCAATACATTTTATGTAGACCTTGTTGACTTTAAGGAGTCAAACATATCATAGAAATATGTCTCAAACATCTTGATCATGTCATTCAAAACTGATAATATAGCTTGTCCTTCCAAATTTTCCTTTTGCCTCTATAGATTCTCTCTTTGTTTTTGCATGCCCTTGATGGCAACTTGTAATTGTGTTGATTGAGCTTGGGAAAATTCAAACACATTCTCCTCAAAGATGGGGTTTTCACCTAGCCTTTGACCTTCAATAGGAGTTAGTCTAATGAATGGTTCCACTTTTTGGAAAGTGAACTCTTCCAACATATCATGACCTTCTTTTCAGTAACTCTTTGTAACTCAGCTATTGTTGGGTCAAACTTAACACTAATTGAGGATTGTGTCACTTAAGGAGCATGTATTTCAATATGATATCCACTCAATTCTTCTAGAGTAACCATTCTTTTCTCCTTTTCCTTTTGTAAATCCATAATCCACGGCTTGAGCTCATCATACACAATTATGTTTACAAACTTGGTTAATGCCCAAGGATGGTGTAAAGTTGGCATTTTATTAAACTTTCTATATATGAACCATTTAAGAATGGTTGGGCCTTGGATTGGGTTATCATCACTAAAAAGGTTGATCTCACTCAAATTATGAGTGAAGATTAACTTGGGTCTCTTCTTCCCTATAGGAGTTAATGCTAGCTTAGTTTTCATCTTTGGGATAGGTGTGGTAATAGGAAAAATCTAATAAAACTTCCTTCCCCTTGTTTTATTCTACTTACCCAATCTAATTTTCCTATAATTATACTTCTTTCTCTTTTTATTGATAATAATGATATAATATTTGCAATGCATCCTCGACTATTTCACATGGGTCTAAGGTTATCACATGAAACTCCTCAACTAGAAACCTTGGTTCTTATGCTTAGGCTAGAGAAGAAGTAACTTCAAAAGGTCTCCTTTATTTTAGCCTTGGTGACTCATGATTTTATATCTCTATTTGTGGTTTTGGGGGTCTATATGACTCTCCACCAATCAAATGGTATTGTCTAAATCATAACTATCACTTGTCATCACTTCCTTTATGCTCTCTAAGCATCCTAACTTTTGGTTTGATATTATGTTTCTTCAATCTCCCAAAGACCTCAAAAAATGAAGATCCTTTAGTGTATATTGGGGTATAAGGTCCAGGTTGGTGCTCATAAATCATGTTCATCCCTTTGGCCTTTAGATTCCCTTTGACCTTGCCCTCAGGATCCCACTATCTTATTTCATCCAATTATAGACTAAAAAGGTCTTATGTCTAGACACTACCTCTAATTTTTTCCATTGCTTGAATAAGGTCCTTATAATAGTGATTGAGAGGTTTTGGATAAGTCCTTTCTTCTTGGTTCTACATATACCATCTAAACCATGGAATAACTGGTAAGTTACCTCCTATTTTGCAAGATTGTTAGGGACATGGATGGGTAGCCTAAGGGTTGGCCTTGGATTCCTTCACCTCTGATGATGGTTCAATATGGATAGAACCATATGTCACCAATGAATTTAATTTATTTCTTAACCAAAGGACTAACTCTTGTCATTTTATTCCTAGTTATGACATTAGTTAAGGTTGGATAGACGTGGTCATAGATGAAATGGATGTGGTCCCTATATTTGAATATTTTCAATTTTGAATAATATTGGGATACTTTTTATGTCCCTTTAGGTGACCATTCTCTAAGGTTGGTAATCTTGGTCATGTTGATAAAGGCATCAAGAGAGTATGACATCATGTAAAATTAGCCCCTAGTCCTTTTTTTGATTGTGGAAATCTATCTACACAAACAAGTGCTAATGACTTCACCAAGAAGAGGGGTGAGCTCCCTTCTAACCATAAAATCATCCAAGGGCACCCAAATTTTAACCACATATGTGGTGGTTAGATTCCCACACAGCTTATTCATCAAGGTCATAATCTTCCTGATCCTAGGTATAAATTGGTTAATTATGATGTTGCCATTGAAGTTAAAGAATACTTGATTTATATAATACAACCATAGGGTAAGGATGGTTTTTAGGTCATTTTAATTATCCCAATTATTTATGGTTTCCATGTTTATTTGAGTCTTATTTTATAATAATTCTCAAAAGCTATAGCCAAGAAATAAGTTATAATTTTGTGAGTGTGCTCATTGATTAACATGCCTTTATCATTTTTGTAATATTTAATTTTAATAGATAACATAAATATAATGCAGTACCTTAGGCTTGGCCACTACAAAGTGTAGGCTTATCATCTGAATAGCCACTATGTCATAATATCTCCTTCTCACAAACAAGTTCTTCTCCCCTCCCCTTGTGATGATTAGTTGCTCCTTGATGGTCTAGAATAGATTAGACAAGTTTTTGTCTCCCATGTTTAGGGTGGTGGCATCAAATTTTTTATCTTTAAAGACTCTCTACCCAGCATCTAAAGTTAGATATAACTCCATGTCTTCCTTAGAAGTGCCTTTTCAATATACCATAATCTAAATTAGTTCAAATTGCTCACTAGTGGACTATTCTTTAGCTTTGGATTAATTTTCTCTAGATAATATGATAATTCACTCTTCTAGGCTCGATTGTAATCAATACAGGGTCGAATTAGGGATTTTATGTGAGCTAGGGATTTTATACAAGTCTTTTCAAAGCTTTAATGGTGGTATCTTGTTCAAACTTAAGTGAGTTTATACCTTATATTTGGTTTTGATCCTTACATTTATACCTTTATGTTTTTGAACTCACAAAATCTTTAGATTCATTATTTTTTGCTTATGTGGTACTATTGTGGCATCTTCATGTCATTTCACAGTACTTTGCTCATTAATTTTCAAAAATTTACCATTGCCTTTTGAAATTCTTGCTTTAATTTTTCACTATTTTATTATATTGTAGGGACCAACATGGTTCATTAATCTTGATCCACAATATTGAATGTCATTGGTCTCAAGCCTATTGAAATGTCCATGTTGAATAACTATCTAAAAATTGATGTCTTCAAGCTCATCATTTGACATCTATGGGAACATATTTGACATTCATGAGATCATAAATTTTTGAGTACCTCTTTGGTAATATTTGTTGAATTTATTTTTGTGGTCCATGCACATATCATTTGATATCTATGAGAACATCTTTGGCATTCACATGACCGTCAATTTTAAATTACTTCCTTGGGACTCCTTACTTAGTTTTCCATTTATCTCTTCAAGGTTCACTTTACTTCATGTGTGTGCCACTAGGAAACTTCACGGGGCTTCTATGCTTTGTATTCTATTAGCTCTATTAGTTTGATGCACTTTTACAACACAGTGATCTTGCATCTACCCTTAGCTTTGTTTAAAGGTCAACTTCCACTTCACACTATCAAATCACTTTAGTTTAGTTAAATGTGATCCATTGGATCATAATCTAAGGGATGCGCCATTTTTGGCTACTTAATATCCTATTGGAAAACTCACAACACTTGTCATTATTTTAGGGCTTTGAATTCTCAATGCATGTTATTCTCCATTGGATCAATTTTATTTAATCCAACATGGATAATTGATCTTACAAATAAGTATAAAAGTTAAGCTTGAGAATATATAGAACTTGGACTAAACTTTTTTTATTAAGGTTTTAATTTGTGTTAATAAACATAAATAAAATTTAGGCTAAAGTTTAGTCTAAGATTTAAAACATAATAAGGGGGGACCCACATTTTATAAAATACTTCACTTAAAGTTTTTAGCCTAAACTAGAAACATAATAATAAAAAGGACCATGAAAATAGTGAAAGACATAGTATAAAGTCTTAGCCTAAGGTTTAAAAATTTAGGATAAAGCTTTATGACTTATCTATAATATACAAAAGGGACCTTGCATTAGTTGAACCATGCTAAGATAAAAGAGAATAAATGAGTTTGGGACGTAAAGGGATCCAACATAGAATTTTTAGACTAAGGCTTGGTTGTGTTGAAAAACATAACTAAGACTTAGGATAAAAATTGAACTAATTCCATGTCATAATTGAAATGTTCTCACGTAAAATGTTCCTACCAAATTTGAATATTAATTCAAAGAGAGTGAGATAAAGTAATTAGAGTTATGGTTTTGAACTGATCAGACATGAATTTAGCTTGATTTCAATAGACCAAAGATCAATTCATTATTAAATCATAAAACCCAGTCATTGCTTATTCCAAATGAACTCCATTAGAACTTTGACCTAAAACATAAAGATCAAATGCTAGAAACTTTAGAAGGTGATAAACCATGATCATTGGATAACATGTACATTAATCCAAATGAAATTTATGAACAATGAGCAAACATACTATATATATTTTAATCAAGTTAATTTTCAATTTCAAGGTACACATTTTGACAATTTGACACAAGGGTCCCCATTTTTTTATGAATGGGGTTATGTTGACCTCAATAAATGGAAACTTATGGGGGAAACATAGTAATATGTTAGAATTTAGAGACTCTGGTTTAGATTAATAAATAAGTTACTTATTCCATTTGATTAGGAACCATTATTAATATACTTCATGGTTGACATAAGTCTTACACATGTAGAATTGGGATCAAACATCATGGCCTAGTCATGATGTTTGTGTGCTTCGATTCCACTTACTGATTACCACAAGATTTGGAGAACAAATTCCAAGTTCATGACTTAAATCACTCACACTTTCATCATGTTTAGATATTCATTAAGAACCATGCTTTAGCACAAAGAAGGCTTGGGCATTGCTCTGTTACCAGTCAAGTATCCATAGACCTAATAGATATTTTAGATCCACTCAAATCCTTACTCCATTACCATCTAGGCATCCATATCCCCAATGGAGATTAGTAGAATCACCTTTTCTATGAAAGCTCATGAATTTTGTAATAAGGTTTTTATTTTTTATCTTTTTCAAGTCATTTTGAATTCATATCAAAGGTTGGGAATTTTTTTAGCTAGGTTTAAGGATTTGGTCAAGTGTTTGGTATTCAGATAATCATCCTTGGATATAAACTTTGCCCCAAGCAATTAATATTTTTTAAGTGAAAGCATGACTATATCATAATAATCTAGTCTTTCACCCTACATGTGCAATCCTTCTTAGAACCAAACTCTGATTATAATAATTTTATAATCTTAGAAAGTAATTAACCTATTCATTATTTTTTATTAGTTTCTATAAACTATAAAATTAATCTCACATTTAAATAATGCATGTTCAACCAATGTTGATAGAAAATACATGCATTCTTACACTATGAGGTTTCTTTGAGAAATAATATAAACTTTGAGTTGAGGGTTATCTAAAAGGACTTATTGGAAGTAAGGAACAAAATAGAGAAAGAAAACACACTAAATATATAGAATATATATACACACACACACACACACACACACACACACACACACACACACACACACACACACACATACATGTGTATAAACAAGGGATAGGAAGGAAAGAATAGAAAGAAATTAATATATCCTATCTACAGTAACTCTAACTAGTTTTACATTCATTCCATGAAGACCCCAAGTGGGACAATAGATAAATAGTGCTTGAAGTATTGCTCATTGGTTGGAAGTGTGAACTTTGCTCCTTGTAAATATTTTTCTTGAAGGTGTTGTCTCCAAGTATCTTGGCTATCTAGTAGGGACCTATATATAGAGGTGTGAGCTTATCATATGTAACTTTAGGCTCATATGCCTTTTCCCAAATAATAACTAAGTCTCCTTTCCTAAACTCCTTTATTTTTGAACATTTATCAAACCACCTTTTGACTATAGTTTGGTTTTTGTTAAAATTGGCAAAAGCCTCTCCTCTCTCATCTTCCATCTGTATAATGTCCAACAACCTTAAACTTGCAAGTTCTTGGCCCTCCTTTATGTACTCTTGTATTAACCTATATGTTGGTAGCTTGAGGGTGATGAGTAAGATGGGTTATTGAACATAAACTAGAAAGAATGGTGATGCTTTGAGAGCTTGTTTGATTCTACTTCAATCTAACCCAAATGCATACTTATGAAGCTTATGCCATGTTCTAGGTTTATCATCTGTATACTTATTTATAACCTTCATTGAGTTCTTATTTGTTGATTCAGATACTCCATTACCTTAAGGATAATGTTTTGATGAGAACTTGAGGATGATACTATTATCATATGCCCATTTTATCATTTCTATAGATATAAAAGTAGATCCATTATCATAGACTAGATGTATAGGTGTCCCAAACCTAGTGCATATGTTTTCTTCTAAAAATTTGATCACCTCTTTGGTATTACACAATTCATTTTCTACTAATTGATTATATTTTTTGTATTAGTCGATAACAATTAGAACGTACTTGTGACCATCATAGGAATTAGGGTTAATGACCCCTATAAAATCTAGCCCCCATTAGGTAAAGGGTTTATCAATCATTGTTCGTCTAAGTGGCATGGATTACTTAGGCTCTCTGGTAAAGAAGACTTGGTCACATGCATTTGAGCATCCTTGAAGATTTTAGGCTAGTAGCAACTAGCCCTTAATATTTTGTGTACTATTGTCCTCATAGATGGAAGTGCACTTCCTAGTTTTTCATGGAAGGTGATCATGATCTCAGCTACTTCACTCTTGGAGACACATCTCAAATAAATTCCTTCAAAGTTATTCCTATACATAACTCCATACTTTATCAAAAATTGAGTTGCCTTGATCCTTAAAGCTCTTCTTTGTTATTTACTTAACCCTATAGGATAATAACCATTGATTATTAAGTGGACAATAGGATCATACCAATCATTAAGTCTAAAACTTTGTTGCTCTACCTACATAACACATAGTTTGGGGTTAGTATTATCAATTAATTAAATTAAACCCTAAGATTTTACCAATTTGGTAGTCTTCATCCCAATGTCATAATCTTGGAGTAAAAACATCCACTTACCTCTCTTTTCTCCTAGTTCATTTTGACTTAACATGAGCTTGGTGGAAGGTTATGATAGAATCTCATGCACCTTATTCTTAATGATATAATGCCTGAATGTTTTTACTACCTTGACCAAAGCACATGCTTATTTGTCAATCAAAGAGTAGTTTAACTCAACATTTTTAAATTTAATGCTCATAAAAGTTATTGGATTATCACATCCATCAATTTTTTGAGTTGAACTATAGCTATTATATGATCTAAAGAAAATGAGTAAAGATAAAAATATTTAGTGAAGTTTGGACTTATTAATACAAGGGCTTGTACAATTTCCTGCTTGATGTCTTTGAAAGCGTTCTTTGTCTCTTCATTCCAAGTGATCTTAGCCTATTCCTTGAACATGCCATTCAAAGGTTTTACTATTTCTACAAAACTAGAAATAAAATTCCTTATAAAATGTATTTTACCAAATAATGACTTTAATTCCTTCCTACTATTAGGGGGATCTATATTAGATATTGCATTTACTCTATCAGGGTCTATAGAGATTCCATCCTTAGTGATAACCTACCATAATAATTTTCTCTCAGTAACATAAAAAAATACTTTTTATTCGGTTTGAGTTAAATCCCATACCTTGTGCATCTTTTAAATACCTATTATATGTGAATAATATGATCTTCCTTATTCTTAGAAAAGACAGATCATCCATGTATATAGTAATGCACTTACCTATAAGACCTTGGAAAACATGATCCATAGCCCTTTGGAAGGTTTCACCTAAATTTATCAATACAAAATCCATTCTCTTCTAAGCAAACATGCCCCACTTGGTAGTAAAAGTAGTTTTCATCTTGTCTTCTTGATTTACCAGTAGCCGGTTATACCCTAAAAAACCATCAAGAAAGGACATCATGGTAGAACCAAAAATAATTTGTATTTACTTGGTCAAGGGAAAGTAGGGGGTAATTATCTTTCTTAAATGCTCTATTTATATTTTTAAAATAAATGCACAATCTAATTTCACCATTTTTCTTCCTAATTAGGACTAAATTAGAAACCCAAGTAGAATGCCTAATAGGAAACACAATCTTGGCATCTAATAACTTCTTGATCTCTTTGTATATCAATGGTTTAAAGACTAGGTTGATAGGCCTCTACTTTTGGCTGAAATGTTTACAATTTTATTTAAAAGGTATGGTATGAGTTATGACCTTTGGATCAAACATATTTAGGTAATCATTGGACCATGCTATGATATACTTATATTTGGTTAACATTTATTTGGCCCTTTTAAACTCAATGCGTGTACAAGCTTTACCAATATTAACCAACTAAGGTTGACCCTGAAATCTAAGGTCAATTGCATTATATTCCTTCCCACTTACTTTGGGAGACTTGGTAACCTCAACTAGTCTATTAGAATAAAAAATTCTCTCTAAGGCTATCATGCCTTAAGAGATCTTATTGTCATTAAACTGAATAACTTTGTCATTAAGTTTGATTTAAATGTTATCATTGTCAAGGAGATTTGATTCAATGATAATGTGACCTTAAAACACTCCTAAACTAGTCATGAAATATATGATTTACTGATCATCAGTAAATACATGTAAGTGGTTTATGTTATCTAGCACTGAAGGACATGGGATTATTCAATTATAATTTTTTATAACTTGTAACTTTGATTGGGTATAAGTTTTGATGAAGATAAATAAATTTCATAAAAAACCTTGATTTATTCCCTAGGGATTGACACAATGTTGAAAGAATCAAAACATTTAATTAAAACCCACACTCTAAATTTATACTTCTTGAGATAAGACAACTTGCATTGATATTTAATCTTGACCTAATTGATCACTAGTTTAGAATCACCAAAAACTAATAATTTCTTATCCTCATGCTTAATTACAAATTTTAATCCAAGTATAAGTGCTTCATACTCAGCCAAATTATTGGTGCATGAGAACTAAAGTTTGTAAGAGTCATTGGATTCCTTATTGATGGGATTGATTATCACAACTCCTACTCTAGAACCTAATTTTCATCTAGCACCATAAAAATAAAGTTTCCATAATCTAGGAAAAGCATAAGAATTTTTAGAGATATATACCTTTGTGTTATTAAAAGTGTAAACATAGATCTAATTTAACCATGTTGACCCTCTCATTGATTACATTGTACTCAGTGATCATATGTTTCATTTTAGGGTTCCTTTATATCTTGATTTGGTTGGGAACTCCCTTCCAAAGTGACCAAATATGTGAATAATCTATTGACATATAACCATTCAAGCTCTTAGTCTAGTATCTACTCAATGGCATCCCATAAGCATCAAGGATGTCCACCACTTGTATATCAAATGAACTATTGGATCCTTGGTTTTGAGGTAATCTACATTGGATTCATTGATCACTTTGATTCTTGATTTATCTAATTAAGTTACAACTCTATCAAATTTAATGGGTGTCAAACCTAATTTTTCACAAATACCCTTAGGCATAATATTTGTAAATACACTAGAATGTAAAAATTAATTATGTAGATTATTACCAAAGATCCTGACTGTAAGTAAGAAAGGAGGAACATCTACCCTACTTTTATTTATTATAATATTAAAATATGAATGCTTTTGAGACCTACTAGGATTTTTAGATAAAGATTCCAAAAAAAAATCCCTCTATTCATTGATATGTGTCAAGTCATGCAAGGTAATGTTAACTTTGATATTTTTCATGACCTCTATTATGTTATACCCAGTCCTATTAGAATAATTAGATGCATTAGTACTGTGTTTAGAAGTACTTCCCTTAGGAGGCTTTAGATAATTGTCTAAGGTAGTATCAAGAGGGCTCTCAAAGTTACTTGGAGGAGTTGAAGTGGCCAATTGTTGTTTTTAATCTCTTTAAGAGTATCCTCAACTTCATTGTGTTCTTCGAAAGGGAACTTAAATGTCTCCACTATGAGAGTTGAATCAACATATCTAGATGACCTTGAGGAACTAGATGTTCTTGCATCATAATCATTATTAGGGATAACTTCAAAAGTATGTAATTCTTCTTAGAAGGCTTCAAAAGCATTACAAAATCCAACACAGTCTATTTCCACTTGCTTAGAAGTGTAATGAACTCTATAATAGCTAGGTAAAGAAACATAATTAAGATTTATATTAAGCACATTTCTAATAGAAGATGGCTCATTATTCTTTTTATTGTGGTAATTATCATTTTGAAATCTGTTAGTGGGCATTTGAACCTTTGAAAGGTGAAATTCCTACCAGAGATCTCTCTAGTATTACTTACTTGATTTTGAAACTAAAGGAAGTCAGTGCTAAGATTTTGAACCATCTTAAGGATAGAGTAACTCTCATTCTTTGGGGCCTCAAAATTATGAACTTTAGTATTAGCATTAGCTATAGGCATTAAAGCTTTACGATCTTCAGGATGAGATTCATTGGATACATTGTTTAGGATTCCCAAGTTTTGAGTAGGATAAACATGTCTCATAGGTAGTTGGTTCAAGACTAGAAGTTAGTTTATGGTAGGCACATTTTGGTTAGATTTGGGAATAACATTTAGAATCGATAAATGTGTATTGGCATTAGAAATGGAGTATGTCAATTTTACTTGGGGTTGCATTTGGTAATTAATGATCATAGCCTTAGCATAAGCTAAATATAATGTGTTCATGGGCCCAACATCTCTCTTTATAAACATATAAGTCATAAGATGTAATGCATCCTTATATATTTTGAAGGATAAAGACTCATTAGGTCTATAAGGAGATATGGTCCTACTAAACATTTTTTGGAACATAGTATTAAAGGCTGTTATGGGCTCATTTTCATCCTTTTCATTATGGTGAATTTTTGGTACATGACACAAGGATTAATTATTTTACCAAACTAGTCAATGAAGACATTGTCAAAATCAACCCAACTAGTAATATAATTTTTGTGGAGGTTTAATAACCATTTTTGTGTAGCATCTTTAAAATTAAAATGAAATAGTCTACATACTAGATCCTCATGAATCACATTTAGTAATCTTAATGAAACTTTGAAACTCTTAATGGGTTTCTTAGCAGTTATAATGCCACTAGGACTAAATGTTGGCAAATAATTTTCAATATTTTAAGGAAGATCATGCACCACACTTGGCAAATTTATGGAATAACCACATAGTTAGGTCATACCTTGATAGGGATCAAACATAGGAGCACTCTAAATTGGCAAAGTTGGTAAAGACTTTGAAAGTTTTCACTTACCTTTGTCCCACCTAGTTCTGTTATGAACTTTTAATGAAAGTAGAGGTTCTCTAGTCTTTCAATGTGACCTTATCCTAATTCTTGGTAATTCCATCTTGTGGGCTTCAAATCCTATTTAAAATATGATGTGTTAGTCTTATTTTTGTAAGAGACAATAATTAAACTTGCACATTAAACATATTTTGTAAAGATTTATATAAAACATGATAAAGGAAAATAATCTTTAACTAAATTAGCTCAAATATGTAACCAAATACATAAGTATGATTCATCTTTATATATTTAATTTCAAATAAACTCAAATTATCAAAGGATCTATTAATATTTGAGAAAAAAAAACTATTACTAACCTCAAACCTATTGAATTGACAAAGTTTAAGCCATCTTTACCATAATTAAGCACATACCTTCAAGGAACATTGATCTTTGTCTAAAAGAAGCACAAATTAGATTGACACAATGATGTAAAGGTTACACCAATCTTTGAACACGATTCACAAAAATGAGTAAAGATACTTTAAATCTATAAAGATTTAATGTTCCCTCTTTCTATCGCTAGTGAAGCCCCTTGTTTATGCCTGAATATGTATCATAGGTGCCCAAAGTGCTCAAGAACACTTCTCATTTTCAAATTCTAGGAATCTAGCTCATCAGATGTAGGTTGTGATAATCCTATTATCTATTAATGAAATAGAGGAAAAACAAGTGGACTATTTCATAATATTTATAATATTTGGTGGTTGGGATTCATCATGGCCAAAGTCAATCTATTCAAAATATGAAGTACACTATGCTAAGAATGGTGAATTATGATCAAGAACTAATCTAAAGACTAATCTAAGATGGATATTTTTAATGAAAATTAAACTAAAGTTATCTAATTAAAAAGAAGAAAAAGGAAGAGTAGGGCATAGAGGATATGTTATTGATCTTCATTCCAAACATCATGACAAAGTTCAAATATAATCCAAGCATGAACTTAACTAATGTATGACATGAAGTAGAGTAAGCTCAAATCCTATTACCCATCAGAAAAACATCTAAGGAATGTGGTAAATAATGCAAATAAGAACCAAGTTCACTTTAAAGATTTACCCCTACAAGAAAACAACATTAGCCCTAATGAAAGAAGAGTAAGAAAATGAAATGAACTTAAGAACTTCCAATTAACCTAGCATTAGCACAAGTTAACAACTTTGTATTCAAATATACACATGAAGATTCAAAATAACCATTCATATCTAGAAGTCAAAACACAAGTGAGAGAGAAGCCATGATAACAAAAGACACAAAATTTTTTGGATAACTTTTTTAGAATTTCTTGCTTACATTAATTGCTCAAAGTTTACAAATTAATTTCGGTTCTAAAAACTCCCCCCCTTTACAAATGGTGATACTCCTTTTATATAATTCCAAGGTAGTATAACAGTTAGTCATATCCAATTATAAAAGTATAGGTGTTAAAGACACCTATCATTTTACAAAGTTATAGAATACACTAGACTTTTCCCTATGGATTGACCTATAAGTAATGTGCTTTACAAATTCCACATGCCTTTAAAAATGAATATTCTATATTCAAATATTACAATGCTTTTGTAGAATAGAGTATCTTAAGTAAACTTGCTTGACTTTGGGGCATTTATGCTAATGAAGTCCCCTATTGTTGTTATAGTATCTTCATTAATCTCTATTATTTTTCATCAATTAGATTCAAATTAACAATAGGTTCCATGAAGAGCTCATCCTCCTAATCAGATAGGTCTCCAACATTCCTATCATTTCTTCTCAAGGCTTCTTTAATGCTCCTAGCATCAACAATATTTTACTTTGCTTTTAGGATCATATCCATGACCTAATGTTATCTATTCCATATTTTTATTTGATTTTTATCCTCAATTCTTGCATGACTAGGGTGGATTTGTGTTTTCACTCTTCATCTATGATGGGGCACATGGAGCTGAGTGTTGTTGGTTTGAGGAACATGGTCCCAAGGAAATGTTCCATCCTGTCTACTAGCTCCTTGTCATCCTTAAGGAGTCTTTATAAAATTTTAGACCATGTTTTTAAGCCTCTGATCTTATCCATAAGTAGTCATATGATTGTGTTCAAATGAACTATGATGATGGTTTTGAAATAAAGGATTTGATCTTCCATAAAAATGTTGATCAATTCCTTAATTTTATCCCTTGAATTCTACCAATGGGTGACTACATCCTTAGATGCTACATCTTATTAACCTAATACATTTTGTTTATACCTTGTTGGCTTTATGTAGTCAAAGATATCATATAAATATGCCTTAAACATCTTTATCATGACATCTAGAACTGATAATACAACTAGTATTTATAAATTTTCCTTTTATCTTTGCATATTCTTTTTTTTTGTATGCCATTGATGGTAGTTTGTAATTGTGTTGATTCAGCTTGGGACAATTCAACCATATTATCCTCAAATATGGGGTTTTCACTTGGACTTTATCCTTGAATAGGATTTAGTCCAATGAATGGTTTTATTTTTTGTAAAGTGAACTCTTCCCCACCTATCATGGCCTTGTTTTCAATAACTCTTTATAGCATGACTATTTTTAGGTCAAACCTAACACTGATTGAATATTGTGTAACTTGAGGAGTAAGGGTTTCAATTTGATTTCCACTCAATTATCTTAAAGTATCCATCCTTTATTCCTATTTATTTTGCATAGCCTTAATCCATGGCTTGATCTCATCATGCATAGTTATGTTTACAAACATAGTTATTGCCTAAGGATGGAGTATATTTGGCATTTTATACAAATTTCCATATATGAAACATTAAATAATGGTTAGGCCTTAGATTTGGTTCTCATCACTAAAAAGGTTGACCTCACTCAAATTATGAGTGAAGGTTAACTTGGGTCTTTTCTTCCCTATAGGATCCAATGTTAAATCAACTTTTCTATTTAGGTTAGGTTTGGTAACAAGGACTAAATCCAATGCAAATTCCTTCCCCTTCTATTCTTTTAATTCCCTAGTCTGATTTTCTTCTACTTGGACTTCTTCCTCATCTAATTGATGAGCATTAGATAACATTTATAGTGCATCCTCAACCATGTCACCTGGGTCAAAGGCTATCCACTGAATCTCCTCAATAGGAGATCTTAATTCTTGTGCCTAGGTTCAAGAAAAATATAATTCACCAAGTATCCTTTCTTCTAGCCTTAGTGCCTCAGGATTTTGGATCTTTATTTTGGTTATGGATGTCTAGATTAATCTCCATCAATTAGATGGTATTATCTAGATTCCATCTACCACCTGTTATCATTTCCTTTCTACTCTCTAATCATCCTATTTTTTAGATTGATGTTACATTTCTTTAGTCTCCCTAAGACCTCAAAAAATGAATATACCTTAGTTTATATTGTGTCATAAGGTCCAGGTTAGTGTTCATAAATAATATTTATCCCTTTGGCCTTTAGATGCCCCTTGAGCTTTCCCTACAGATCCCACTATCTCAGTTCATCTAGTTGTAGATTGAAAGAGGTCCTATGTTTAGACATTGCCTCTACATTTTCCCATTGATTGAATATGGTCCTTCCAATAATAATTGGGAGGTTGTGGAGTCCTTTATTATTGGTTCTACATAGACCATTTATAACATAGAATAATTGGTAAGATACCTCTTAATCTTAAGGACATAGATGGGTAACCTATAGGGTTGGCCTTGGATTCCTTCAACTTTGATGATGGTGAATTATGGATAGAATGATATGTCATCAATGTATTCAATTGATATATTTAACAAAATATTAACTCTTTCCATTGGATTCCTAGTTATGACCTCAATTAAGGTTGGATAGACATAGTCATAAATGAAATAGATGTGGTCCATATATTTGAATATGTGTAGTTTTGAATAATATTGGGAGACCATATGTGTCCTTTTAAGTGACCATTATCTAAGGTTGGGGATCTTTGTGGTGGGGAGAAAGTTATCTAATAAGTATGACATCATGTAAAACTAGCCCCTAGTCCTTTGCTTGACTATGGAAATCTATCTACACAAACAAGTGATAATGACTTTACCAAGGGGAGGGGTGAGCTCCATATCAACCATAAAATAGACTAAGGGTTCCCAAATTTTATCCACATAGGTGGTAGTCAGATTTCCACATTACCTATTCATCAAGGTCATAATCATCTTGATCCTAGGTCTGAATTGGTTAATTGGGATGTTGCCATTGTTGTCTGAGAATACTTGATTTCTAGAATACAACCATGGGGTAAGGATGGTATTTAGGTTATTTTCATTAGCACAATTCTTTATTTTGGTTATGTCTATTTGAGGCCTATGTAGTTTATAATAATTCTCAAAAGCTATGGTGGAGACATAAGCTATACTTTTTTGAGTGTGATCATTGATTAACATGCCTTTATCAATTTTGTAATATTTAAAAATAGGAGAGATAACATTAATACAATACAGTACCTCTATCTTGGCCACTACAAAGTGTAGGCTTATCATCTAAATAGCCACTATGTCATAATATCTACTTCTCATAGACAAGTTCTTCTCATCTTCCCTTGTGATGGTTAGTTTCTCCTTGATGGAATAGTTTGGGCCAGTTATTGCCTCCTAGGTTTATGGTGGTGGCATCAAATTATGTATCTTTGGAGACTCTCCCCTCAACATCTAAAGTTATATATAGCTCCACATCTTCTATGGAAGTGACTTTTAAGCCACCATAGTTTGAATTAGGTCAAATTACTCACTAGTGGATTATTCTTTAACTCTAGATTAAATTGCTCTGGCTCAAATGATAATTCACTCTTTTGGGCTCATTTGTACTCAATACAAGGTGGAATTAGGGATTTTAAATGAGCTAAGGGTTTTTTTCAAGTCTTCTTAGAGCTTTAATATTGGTAGCTTGTTTGAACTTAAGTGATTTTATGCCTTAGATTTTATTTAGATCCTTGAATTTATATATTTACTTTTCATAACCCACAAGATCTTTAGATTTGTTTTTTTTTCTTGTGTGGAACCAATATGGAATCTTCATGGTAATTTTATCATTAATTTACAAAAATGTACCATTGTATTTTGAAACTCTTTCTTTAATCTTGCACCATTTAATTATATTGCATGGAACAACATGGTTAATTGATCTTGATCTACAAGATTGAATGTCATTAGTCTCAAGCCTGTTGAAATGTCCATATTGAATGGCTATCTTAAACTTGACATATGTTCACCCATAATTTGACATATGTGAGAACATCTTTGATGTCTACATGACTATAAATTTATGGGTACATCCTCAAGAATATTTGTACAACTTAATTTTAGCATTTGTGTGTGCATCATTTAATGTTTTTGGAAACATCTTTGACATCTGAATGACCATCAATTTTAAATTTATTCCTTGTGACTCCTTGCTAATTTTGTCATTTATCACCTTTGGTTTCACTCTACTTCATGTGTTTGCCACTTGACTGCTCCATGGGGATTCTACACTCTGTATTCTATCAATACTACTAGGCTGATGCACTTTCACCATGCAGTGATCTCACATCTTACCATAGATTTATTGAAAGATAAATGTACACTTCACACCATTGGATCCCTTTAGTTTAGGAAAATGCACTTTTTTGGATCATAATTTGAGGGATGCACCATCATTGGCTACTTAATATCCTATTGATGAGCTCATGACACTTGTCATCATTTTGAGGATTTGAATTATCAATGCTCATTATGTTCCATTGGATCAATTTCATTCAATCGAATGTGGATCATTGATCTTTCAAACAATCACAGAAGTTAGGCCCAATAATATATAGAATTTTGACTAAATTTCTTTTTACCAAGGTTTTAATTTTTGTTAATAAACATGAATAAAATTTAGACTAAAGTTTAGTCTAAGATTTAAAATGTAATAAGATGGGACCCCATAATTTATAAAAAGACTTGGCATAAAGTATTTATCCCAATCTAGAAACACAATAATAAAAGAGACCCTATGAATAGTGTAAGACATAGTATAAAGTCTTAGCCTAAGGTTTAAAACATTAGGATAAAGCTTTATGACTTATCTAGGATATACAAAAGGGACCTTGCATTAGTTTAACCATGCTAAGATAAGAGAGAACAAAGGGGTTTGGGACATAAAGGGATCCAACATAGAATTTTAGACTAAGGCTTGGTTGTGTTGAAAAATAATGACTAAGCCTTAAGATATAAATTAAACTAAGTCCTTATCATGATTGAAATGTTCTTGTGTAAAATACTCCCACCAAATTTGAAATTTAATTAAAAGGGCATGAGCTAGGGTAATTAGAGTTAGGGTTTTGAAATTATCAAACACAAATTTATCTTAATTTAAATAGATGAAAGATCAAGTCATTATTAAATAATAAAACCTAGATATGACTTATTCCAAACAAATTCCATTGGAGTTGTGCTCTGAAACATAAAGATGAAATGTTAGAAACTTTAGAAGGAGATAAACCATGATCATCTAACAATATTTCCATTAATCTAAATGAGATTTCTAAACAATGTGAAAACATACTATTAGGTATTGCACTATGATTCACACTTTGTGGCCTTAGAGAGGCATCACTTGGAGTCACATGTACTCTCAAAACATCTCCTAGATATCTCTTCTTAGCTCTTGTGTTGGCTAAAATTGATGTGATTTTATTAAACACATAATCATCTTTAGCTTGAAAGTTCATCATACCTACACTTTGGCTACTACCTTCTCCATGAATATTCCTTTGACTGGGATTCACTTCTTCTGATGTCATGTAAGAAGTAGTGTTTTCTTGTGCCACCAAAGCTTGGTTGTCTTCTCCACCATCATGCATAAACTAACCTTGAGGTTGTCTGCATTGGTCCAAATGGTTTTCCCCTTGGACTATATTAGTATGTACTAGAACAACAACCTTCACAAAAGAAGTGGAATTAGGATTATAGGCATTGGATTTCCTATTGAAATATTGTTGAGGATAGTATTGATGGTTAGGTGGAGTACTTGTATGTAACTGAGCTTGCTTGAGTTGAGCTCGTAATGACCAAATCTCTTCATCTTTATCCACAACATTATCCATATTCTTGGGAAAGGTTCTCACCTTGATATTGGCATTAGGAACTTGTGATATGCTTAGAACTTCAATAGCAAAGGCATGGAAACTCTTGGAGGTAGCTTTCTAGCCTATATTAAGTTATACTTAGCTTCAATAAATTTCCACATAACCTATTCATCAAGGTCATAATCATCTTGATCCTAGGTTTGAATTGGTTAATTGGGATGTTGCCATTGTTTTATGAGAATACTTGATTTCTAGAATACAACCATGGGGTAAGGATGGTCTTTAGGTTATTTTCATTAGCCCAATTTTTTATGTTGGTTATGTCTATTTGAGGCTTATGTAGTTTATAATAATTCTCAAAAGCTATGGTGGAGACATAAGCTATAATTTTTTGAGTGTGATCATTGATTAGCATGCATTTATCAATTTTGTAATCTTTAAAAATAGGAGAGATAACATTAATACAATGCAATACCTCTATCTTTTCCACTGCAAAGTGTAGGCTTGTCATCTAAATAGCCACTATGTTATAATATCTACTTCTCATAGACAAGTTCTTCTCATCTTCCCTTGTGATGGTTAGTTTTTCCTTGATGGCCCAAAATAGTTTGGACCAGTTGTTACTTCCTTGGGACTCCTTGCTAATTTTTTCACTTATCACTTTTGGGTTCACTCTACTTCATGTGTTTTCCACTTGACTGCTCCATGGGGATTCTGCACTCTGTATTCTATCAATACTACTAGGCTGATGCACTTTCACCATGTAGTGATCTCACATCTTACCATAGATTTAATGAAAGGTAAATGTCCACTTCACACCATTGGATCCCTTTAGTTTAGGAAAATACACTTTGTTGGATCATGATTTGAGGGATGCACCATCATTGGATACTTAATATCCTATTGATGAGCTCATGACACTTGTCATCATTTTGAGGATTTGAATTATCAATGCTCATTATGTTCCATTGGATCAATTTCATTTGATCCAATGTGGATTGTTGATCTTGCAAATAATCCCAAAAGTTAGGCCCAAGAATATATAGAACTTGGACTAATTTTTTTTCTAAGGTTTTAATTTTTGTTAATAAACATGAATAAAATTTAGACTAAAGTTTAGTCTAAGATTTAAAATATAATAAGAGGGTACCCCTTAATTTATAAAAATACTTGGCATAAAGTATTTATCCCAATCTAGAAACACAATAATAAAAAAGACCCTATGAATAGTGTAAAACAAAGTATAAAGTATTAGACTAAGGTTTAAAACATTAGGATAAATATTTATGACTTGTCTAGGATATACAAACGGGAACTTGCATTAGTTTAACCATGCTAAGATAATAGATAACAAAGGGGTTTGGGATGTAAAGGGATCCAACATAGAATTTTAGACTAAGGCTTAGTTGTGTTGAAAAATAATGACTAAGCCTTAAGATATAAATTGAACTAAGTCCTTATCATGATTGAAATGTTCTTGTGTAAAATACTCCCACCAAATTTGAATTTTAATTCAAAGGGCATTAGCTAGGGTAATTGGAGTTAGGGTTTTGAACTTATCAAACATGAATTTAGCTTAATTTAAATAGATGAAAGATCAAGTCATTATTAAATAATAAAACCTAGATGTCACTTATTCCAAACAAACTCCATTAGAGCTATTACCTAAAACATGAAGATGAAATGTTAGCATTATAAGGAGATAAACCATGATCATCTAAAAATATTTCCATTAATCCAAATGAGATTTCTAAACAATGTGAAAACATACTATTTATATTATGATCAAGTAAATTTTTAATTTCAAGATACAAATTTGTATAATTCGACCCAAGGGTTCCCATTTTTTAGAAATGGGGGAATGTTGACCTCAACAATAGGATTATAAACATAATCAATTTTTATCAACTTCTTTAGCAAACTTCTACCAACTTCAAGCAAAGCCTTCAGGGACTTTCATTGGAGGAGATTGAGGCCGAGCTAAGTTTTGTAAGGAATAAGGTGATAGAGGTGGAATTTTGTTAGAGTAAACTTAAAAAATATAAAAATTAAGGGTGCAAGGCTGTTATAATAAGTAAAAAGGGTAAACAAACCCCCATTATTAAACATAGATATTATACAGTATTAGCATGACCTCAAGGATAATCACTTTCATGTTTTTTAAGTGAATAAGAAAGTGAGTACGTAAACTTTCAATTAAATCCCAACATCCACCTTAATGCCTTTAATAGTCAGTAGGACCATGCCCACATCCATCTAGCCTTGAGTTGAATGTTAATTTAATATGCATACACATAAAAATAACTAAATCTTGTACTCATTTTGTACTTGTATTTAGCATTGAAATGTAAATATTGTGTGGAATATTTGTGAGAATGCACACATTTCATTGCTTTTTATAGGTTGGCTTATGTTTATACATAGTGATAATGAACTATACACATGAATACATGTAGTTTTGAGACAAAAAATAGATTTGGGGTTATAATTACAATGTAGCTATGGCTTTGCATGAACTTATAAGATGATGCCACCCCTACCTAAATATATTCACACATGGATAACCCTCATTCCAAATGGTTGTAATATTTTTTATAAATATAGGAATAAATTAGTTTGATGGTCTTATAACTGTGTCGATGATCTTTCCTCCCATCTATGTGTTATTAAGGTTTTATTTTCTTGGATGTGTCAAATAAATTATTTGAAATGCTCATAAGATATATATAATTCTAATTATTGTAATTGTTATATGATAATTCTAGATGTGAAAAAGATATTAAAAGTTATTAGTTTTCATTGGGTAAATTAATTAGTTAAAATTGTGTTAACATTTTGAGTTGTGTAGGAGTGTTTTCTTTCTCGTATAGTCATCCAAGTGTAAATTATAGATTCTATAGACACCTTATTGATTAGATCTATAATATTTTAATTTTTTTTTGTGTAATAAAAACTTTAAGAGGATAACTTGTTCCATGGAGTGGATCTTATCTCCATTGAGATCTTAGAATGTTAGAGCTCACATCATGAATTTTTGGAGTGTGCACAAAACCCATAATAATAGGTTATTTTAATAGATACCTTAAACATGAATACAATTGGAATTTTATTTCTAGGTATCCCCTAAGAGATAACTTAAAGGGAATTAGAGTACCTTCAATTGGTTTCCTAGTAGATACCCTAAACATGCACACAATTGGAATTTTATTTCAAGGTATATCCTAGGAGATACCTTGAAGGGCCTTGTAATACTAGTTCAAGGATACCCTTAAACATGTTTGAAAGGTATTTCATAGGAGATACCTTCAAGGTACTCTTTAAGTTATTCTAATTCCCTTCAGGGTATCTTTTAGGAGACACCTTGAAGTGTCTTATAGTACCCTCAAGGGTTCTTCTAATAGATACCTTGAACATACACATGATTGGAATTTTATTTCAAGGTATCTTATAGGTGATATCTTAAAGGGCCTTATAATATCCTAAATGTTGATTTCAAAGGTTATTACAAGGGATTTGATATAATTGTGGCATGTGAGGCTCAATGAGTTATGGTTATATGAGTGAATGTGTAGAGATATTTAAAAAGACTAAATACGGCACCTTAAGTGAAAATGAAATTTATATTAATTAATGGTGAATTTATTATTATAATATTTTTTCAAACATTGATTATATATTAATATATATAAATTAATAAATATAACAAAAAATTTAATAGTCATAAAGGATAGTTAATACCAAATCTTGGGTTCAAAGGATGAACTATCTTCCAAATGGGTAATTGGTCACTATCATAAGCTAGATACTCAAGTACAACCAAAAAATGTATAATGGTGTATCTCATTGCATACATAAAAAACAATTGATATATAGTGATAGATTATAAAATCCATAATATTATTATGCCTCATACCTAAACTAAATACATGTCAACTCTAAAGACAACTCAACAAGGCATTCAAAAGGAAATCAATCTATGGAAAAAATATAAAGGCAACTCATTAAGCACTAATTTTGCATTTCACATTTACAAAAATTCAAATAACTAAGCATGAAGTCAATTGATACTTTTTCCTAAGTACAAAAATTCAATGATCTACACTTCATATACTACTTGATGAATCATCCAGGGCATGTGATCAAATGACCCAATCTCATATTATCATGCCTCTATTTGATGTGTAAAAATAATAAATGTGAATCATTCTTGCACTATATAAAATAAAATTTCATGATATTGAACCATTTGATTTTGTCCAAGATGCCAAGAATAAGATTTTCCTTCTAGACCTTGTACAAGAATCACAACCTATGTCTCACATATTGATATACTAGTTTCATAATTTAGATGTTGAAAAACTGATATGATTGCTAAATTTTAATGATATAGGTAAGGTTTTCCATCTATTCCTCACCTAGTATAATGAAAATAACTATCTTTCCCTAGATGTGAGTATTATGATTAATACACTAGTAATGGCTAGAGTAATCGGGATGCCCATATGTAGAAGCTTGCTTACCCTTTATAAATCAAAAGCACATCCATTACTTCAATAAGTTTAAGACACATATGATAGTGGATCTCATAGCATAACCATAAAAGACATTATAGATAAACTTGTACACATTCTATCTAAATACAAAACACATCAGTTCTAACATACCACTTAGTATATGAACCAAGCCACTAATGGTGTCATTGACATCTCACATTAGATGATTCATCATAATGAGTAGTTCAATTATCCTGAGTTCTTTGTTAAATATCTCATCACCAACATTGAAAAGGTTCACATGACTACCAACCAAACTTTCTAGTATTATATTCTCATTTTTCTACATTGCTTCACATAATGGAAGTTTATAGAAGGAGAAATACATCCAAATGCTAACTATTTGCCTACATAATAGTTATATAATGTGATCTAGAAACATAAAAAGGGAACCCTTTATAATCAAGCCAAGTTATATCAATAGTGGGAGGAAATATGATAACTCATCACAATACATCCATGAGTCCCACTTAACATCATGTAGTACTTGGGATGACATATAGTTACTACCAAGCTAGAAAAGGGGACCACAATTCAGATTCATGAGTTATCAAAGTCATCATTTAGTTGTCTACCATATTTTATTGATATGGATATGGAAAATGTAGAGATATAGAAATAAAAATATTACACAACTAAGAGAGACACACCACTATAGATGATACCCCCAATGTAATAGTTTTATAAGAGAAACAAGTTAAAGCCTCTACATCATAAATACATAAAAGAAAGTGAAAATCCCCAATCGAGAAAAAGCCCTCTCTTCTAAAAACATGGAAGACACACAATATTATGATTTGGCTCAATTATTTGAAGGTACCTCAAACAATAGGTAGTTTTTATTTTCCCCAAATAAGAACTGATGAACAAGAAGTTTATCAGGTCATGATGGAAGACATGACTAGTGACTTATATAAAAAATAAGAAAAAAAATAATTCTTTTTTTTTTGGAAATTTGTACACACAATTCATGTTTTAAATAAGATTCCAAAAAATATGTGGGTTAAAATCCCACATTTCCCTTATTTGATCATATTATATACTATGGTACTAAATGCTTAGCACATGACGATTAATACTGAGATTTTTAAAGAGTGACCATATGAAACTTCCACTATTCTAGACCCTTTCACGCCATTATCTAAGAGTGCACCAGAATCACTTATTCAATGAAGGATAACATGAATAGATACTCAAGTGTCCCCTGCTCTATAGTAAAAAGTCATAGCTTTCACATTTTAGTTTTATCCCTCTACACAATTAGTGCAACAATCTCCTACTACAATTTCACCACCAACCATGCAAAGATTGGTCACCCTAGGCAAGAAAAAGCCCTATGTTTCTAGCAACACTATGCAACAAAGTCAGACACTATCATCTAAGGAAGATCCACTCATAGATACTATGGACTTGGTTCAAGAATAAACCACCATGGAGGAATAGTAGGCTACATAGGGGGAAATAGTGAGGGATGGAAAATGATGCATATATGAGGAGTAAAAGAAATGTCAAAAAAAGGAGGCAAAATAGTAGGAAAAAAAATTAGTGATAACATCATGCAAAATCACAAACATAGGTTAAAGAAGTTGAGACTAAGAAAAAGGATTAAGACGTAGAGCTTCTTCATAGAAAATATATATAGGATACATAAAAATCAAAATAAGTTGAAATTATAACCAAATAAGTTGAGGCATAAGAGGCATGAAAATAAGAAGGTGTAGATGTCATAGTTCAATGCATGCAATCCCAAATTAATGTGATTGATTCTCAAGAATGTGGTGATGAATATACATAAAGGCAAAAAAAAGAAGTTGAATCCCTCAAGTAGAAACAAACCCAAGCCCAAAAATCAATAGAGGAGCAAGAACACATAGTTGAGGTGCAGACACAACATGATGCCCAAGAAAGAGCCCACATAAAACAAGAAAAAAAAATTACACTTGATGTTCAAATAAAATAAAAGGATGTAGAACATTAGAAGTAAATAGATGATGAATAGAATAATGGAGAGGATGATGCACAATTTTTTTTAAATAAGAATCACAATATAATGTGTAAGAATATGTGGTGGAGAAGGCATCAAAATAATAAAATGAACCACAAAATGACTCTACCACTGAAGGGGACATGCTCAACATTATGCATTGGGATGGTCTCATGGTAGTTGTAAGGCACACTACATTTTCTATTCCTATTATAAACATGCTATGAACCGATCCAATAGCCTCAATAAACCACTTTTCCACAATCACACTGAGGTAGGAAACATCCTTCGATGTTTATCACTTAACCTTATCAAAGTAATTAGACAGTGTTATCATTTTTAAAGAATCAGTTACATAAAAGGATGCAACATTGGAGTAGGAGGTAGAATAGATAAACTTTTAGAACATTTATCTCCAAATATGTTTAAAATAAGATGAAAACATCATTCAAAATGCCTATCTAGGATTGGTCACATAAGTCATCAGTGATCAAGTCATGTCTAACTAACACAGGCTGAAAACACTCATCTCTCAACTGACAATAAATTGGTGCATTTCATAAAAGTTGTAGGAACTTAGTTCCTTAGGGAAAGATATCAAATTAAAAGTGGAGACACTCATCCTTCTCTTGGAAGAGAATTAGACTATTGTCAAGGATATTGTGATACAAGCACAATAGGTTGTGTGAAACATGTTGTACTAGAAGCAATAACTAGACTACGCGTTAACTTGTTTGAGCTCACATATTTATAAGGATGATACTACTAAGTAAATAATGTTAAACCACATGATAAAAATAGATAAGATGGAAATTATGTTGTAAAAATATTCAAATGCTAGAGATAATGTAAGGGTCAATATTTTGGATTGGTAGAGCCAAATTGTGTGTAATTATTTTGTAGTACTTTAGGTGTAGAGACACGTAGCCAAAATGGAGTATCTTCATAGTGATATTCAAATTTTAATAAAAAATACTAAATTAGATATTATAATCACTAAAAATGTTGATCTCACACCACTAATAGGCTATCAAGACCCTTTGTACACATTTTTTAGGCTAATACAAGAAGCCATGCTAGATTTAAACAACTACAATAATGATTTTTCACCATTCACCACCTCTATTGCATAGATAATAGACACTCCTACCTATATACCACCATTTAAAATTTGGTAGGTCATCTCCCAACTCAAGGAAGTTTAGCTATAGCCAGAATACATCTATAATGGCTCCATATTCATCAATGCCACCTCCATCTAGTTAAGTATTGCACAAGGTAGAGTTTTTAAATTTTGGGATTCATTTTATCCACACAAGGTTATTTATGATAAAAATAAATCCATATGTGAATTACTAGAAGAATATGTATAGGTCCTAGATTTTATTATGCATCAAGCTAAGTAGATAGTCCAAAAATATTTTGATTAGAGGAAACACCTTGACAAATCCTTAGCTACTTTGAAACTAGAGTTCATAACAATAGATAAACTTAAATATGGAATGAGTGATAAAATTATTACTAGAGAAGTAATGAAATAAACAATTTAAAATTTTTAGACTTTAGGGATACTATGATGTAAAAGATCTAGGTGTGTAAAAATGGGATATTGTGCAACACATTTGCATATATTCAAGCCCAAAGGATGATAGATAAGTTGGATGGTATTGTGTCATATATCCAACTTATAAATATTTCCTTACCATCAAAGAAGAAGATGTAAAAAATATGATGGTCATTCAAATTCCACTACACATTTTTCTTACCATCGTGTAGGAAGTGCTTGATAATTGTAAAATGCTCAAACATGATCTCTTGTAGGTTGAAGAAACTATTGTAAATCATATAAGAACCTAATTTCAATCCATCATAGGAGCTCTAAGTAATTTTTTAGAAGATAAATCTAGATACAAATGTCTAGTCTAAGCTACCACAACCTACACATATAATTGGCCAAAATTTGGCACAACCTCCATATTCTATATGATCTTCTGGATGTATTTAGACTTATAAGCTGAGTGAAATATATAAAAATACCATGATTATTACCTTTTGTATAACAAAAGGATGGAATGTGAAGAGATTGAATCATGTAAAAAGCTATATATAGTGCTCTAATGTAATAGAATATGGTTCCAATGTGTGATAGAGATTAATACACTAGTTATATTATGGTATTAATAAGATTATTATCTATGCCTAGTGTGAAGTGTGTTTTTTTTTTTAGCTTGTTATATCTTATATTATGTATTTTTGTTTAGGAATTATTAATGACATCCTAATTTATGTAATCCTTAAGCATTCACACTATTGGAATTTTATTTCAAGGTATCTCCTAGGAGATACCTTGAAGCATCTTGTAATAACGTCAAGGGTACCCTTATGCATGTTTGAAAGGTATCTCATAAGAGATACCTTTAATGTACCCATTATTATACTATAATGTCCTTCAAGGTATCTTCTAGGAGATACTATTATTTGTTACCCACCTAGGCCTACACATTATTTTTTTCCTAAAAAAATGAGACTAATAAGATGGTTCAGACCAAACAACATAGGCCTTAAAAACTATAGCTACTGACTAAGCCATAGTTATACACAAGTGCTACAAATGCACTAAAATGATCATGAAATAACCATAAAATAGGGGAGAGTAGAGTATGGGGCTGAGAACATAGAAATGCATTTATCATATTGACTCTTAAAATGAATATTGTTATATCAAAAATTTTCACCCTAGATAATTCAAGAAGACATTCTCAAATTTGGGATAATATGGAACTATCTCTACAAATAGGCAAGCTACTACAAGAGATAGATCTCTATATTTGAAAGGGTTATCTCCCTTGATCTATATTTTAGGATCACACACTATAATAGGATAATCATTATTGGGGGTGAAAAGGAAAGAAGGAAACTAAAATAAACCTATAATAATGAAGGTGATACACCAAATATAACTCCATAAAACATACTTGTGTTTTCACTAAGAAAGAAGTAGCTAAAACTGACCTTAACTCAATGTTTTTCTAGCATAAGTGTTTCTACATGGAGGCAGATTGTTATGCATATCCAAAGGTGGGTGAAAATGAATTATAATATTAGACTTCACTAGTCTCTCTCACACTTAAAAACACTCTTAAAAAACACATACACTTCATGAAACCTATTATAAGAGATGCGACTACCCACATAATACATATAAGAGTAGAATGAAAGCAAGGAGAAAACATTCATCGCTTATCATCCAAATAAACTACTTGACATTCTCAAGAAATATTTCTAAATATAAAATCAACTTCAAAACTTTATTCAAATGCAAATGAAGATGTAAAACTAGTATGGCTTCTCCATACCAATTTTGGATCCCTTATAATGCCAAAATGGCTTGAATATATAGAACATAAGAGAGGAAAAACAAGAAATGAATTTGGATAGTCATAAGTCCAAGTGTCAATATTTAAAAACTAGTTACAACATGAGATAAGAATTTAGAAAATAGTCTATGAATTTGTCTTGGACAAATTTCCATTTCAAGTACATCATTCTCCTATAGTTGGCATAGAGACCTTTCATATCATTTTTAAAACTTCCCTTCTTAATGAGTAGTCCACTTAACTAATTATAATGGACTTAGAAGTTATTTAAATGTATCCTATCACTTGATAAGGTGGAAATATGATTAATTTAGGTCTTTATATGCTCCAAATTTGATGAACTTCTTTGCATCACTTATCATTCACTATTTTGCAATCACCTATTAGCCCTTTAGGCCTAAATCTTCACACTTGTCATTATGGTGACTTGAATTTATCTAATAAATTTCATTTAAGAGGTATAAGACACCTATTAAAGACCTTTTTATCCTCTGGTCTATCAAATAGACCTCAAATGATTCAATGTCACACTTCTCACTTCTAATTTTGATAGTCACCCTCCTTAGTGTCTTGCTCAATAATATCTATAGTGTCCAACTTCATAGAGGGGTTTATAGGCATTAAAAAAGTTATAATTTATTTTTAGGAATTAAAATACATATCTACACACCTCCCAAAATGGTTTTCACCTATCCATTCCCTTATTCACCTTTAATTCAACTCAAAACCTATGGAAATTATAGTATTAGTGATGCTTATACAAGTTAAAGTATGGAATGACTAAGTGGTGAGGAGCTTAAGAGAGTTATAAGTATATTTAATTCACATTTAATGACAATTATCTAGTTATGGATGCATCTCCCTTCATATCTTTCTCATTAGGTTCTCATAAGGGTTTTAAGAGGGTTTTTTGGTCATTTAAGTTGCTAGTGATGATTCATAAAGATTAGACATTCAAAATTAAAAACAATATCACTAATTTCAAGTTCATGACCCTCATAAACTACCTCAAACTTCCTAATGTCCCATGCATCTCATCCATATAGATATTAGTGATGGAAGTTGGTTTCTCGAGCTCTTACTTGTATTCTAGATAGGCTTGAGATAGATTTAGGCCAAAATGGTCAAATTGAGATATTATCTACAAAAAATGGGTGTCATCGACCTTATTCTATCACTTGAAGTTTATCACATTGTTTAGTGAGGTGATATGGTCATCAAAGTGTCACTAAAAGTCATGAGGGTTTATGCCTGGTTTTAGGCCTAATAGTCTTAAATTGTATTTCTATGTATATGACCACCTTTGAGTAGTAGAATTTATTTTAGGTGCTTACCTATAATGTTTTACCTTCAATACAACTCTATAAAATGTCTAATAATAATTCAAAGCTCTTCCCTTCATCCTTTTAGTCTCTATGTATCATATTTATAGGTTGTGTTGACTATGGAGTGCCCTCTATTCGAGATAAAATAGAGGACACTTCCCCTATTTAATTGGACTAGATGAGATAATGGAGTTATTTATTAGGTCACGATGACCTATTTTACTAGGTTTTATTCCATGATTATGCTTCTAGCACCCTCAAACCTTCAAATACCCCAAACTAGCTTCTAGGGTTGTGTACTATCTGCAGAGTTTTGGTAGATTGGGTTTTAGGTTTGAGAACCTAGTTTTCTCAACCACTGCTCTATTTATTTCCTTATAATAATCTTATTAAATTATGGTTTTGTCTCTTTTAGGTTTATATTTATGTGTTCATTAACCTTACACATTTTTCAAACTCCTAAACTTACAATCTCCATTAGTTAAGCTAGTTTGTGTTTGTGTCAACCTATATATATGGAAATTAGGGATGTCAAAGGACTCCTATAGGTGGTGATTCATATATAATTATTATTATTCACACATTTACATCATATTAAGGTCACTAATTTCATCTCATACCTGGTTGAGATCATTTCATACCTTATAACTGTGCTTCATCCCACTATCATCAATGCACCATATGTCACTATTACATTGCAATGTTCTAGGTTATCTTGGCTTAAAACCATTTTAGTTATTTGAGACATTTTAGTTAATATTTATTTTATTTTAAAACCACTATCAACCATCATCTATCTTGATAAGAAACCTTCTCTTTGTGTCAATATGTTACCTTTAGGCCTAGGTTGCCAACATGAAATAACTAGACTTACACAGACCTCATGGATCTTCACAAAATATGGGACCATGTATGAGCAAAAATCCTTTTTGAAGAAGTTAAGTTAAAAATTCTCGTTAGTAATTTTATAAATTTGTGAACATGGATCTAAGTTTGACTGTATGTAATGGCCTAAACATTTACACCATGATCCTCTCTATGCTCTCAAACTTGCTTGAAGGTTTTAATTGGGTTCAAACACCTCCAATAGCCTTTCAAAAATACTCTACCTCCTTTTTTATTGACTTTAAACCACCATTTGATACTACATATAGGTTTAATTATATGTAAGGCTATGTGCTAGTTTATAACCTCATCATCAACCTAATAACCTTTCACTAGGTTCATGAACTTTGTTTAAGATCCCAATTAGGTCCAAAATTTTCAAACACAATTATTATTCCTTCTTTAGATTGACATTGGAGTGGTATTTATACAAGCCTATATATGGTTGTTTTAGGGGTACAAGACTATATCAAGTGTCTTATACCTTTACTTCCCATCAATGATTTTTTTGAGACAAACCTTCTATGGATAAACTGATCTCCATGCTCTGTGGCTTGAGCACTGATATTATATTCTTGTTATGAAGCCACTTACAAGAAGACAAACAATGTAAGTAACAAAATGTTATTTTTTAGACCAATTAATATTCACTTATAGATCAATGAGATGTTTATGTGTATACCTCAATGTTCACATGTTCCAACCATAATTAATCCAACATGAAATGAGTGACTATTCTCAACAAGACCACATACATCACTTGGAAACATTAGACCAATAAAAATATGTAATAAAATTGAGGTGTTGGTGATGTGTAGGATACTTGGAAGTGATAAAAATATTAGTGATTGTTTATGAAGCATAGACCATCAATATTGAAACCATTCTCATGAAATATAATTACAAATGGATCCCTAATATTTATGAAGTGCACTCACCTCAGTTTCCCTCCTATTCATACCAACAAAAATTCATTGACTTCTTTTGTCCTATCTAAGGGATTGATGACAGAGAGGAACTGGTTTTGATCAAATTTGGAGATACTAAATCCACCTAAGCCTAAAAATGAACTATAAGAATGCCATAACATCTTCTTAAAACATCACACATCCCATGTGAATCACTTTAGTCTATACAACTACCTAAAACTTCCTTTTTTGTAGTGACCACCTTGTTTATACATTATACCTACAACTTTTTTAGTTTTAAAGTATTCTTATGACATTGTCTAACATGTGGGATATTAGTTTCAGCCTTGACATATTTTTCCTTTATGGTAAACAATAAAATTCTATTTAAATGGATAAAAGGTGGAAAAAGGTTATGAAGACAAATGATAAATATGACAAAGGTTTAAAACACATTAAGTGACCTTCAAAACATGACTTAACCCCACTTATGACCATGGTGGAAATTTCAAACTTATACTGACCCTATGAAAGTTAGAAAATGTAGGGATATTGAGTTAATTTGACCTAGGCATAAAATTAGTCAACATTCTGGAGATTTCCTAGGGGTAGCATGCTTACTATGCTAAGGACCAATTGTCTTCTCCTATCCTTGGTAAATGGAGTCACCCATACACTTCACTTGACATTGATAAACCTTTGAAAGGAAAAATAAACCACACCAAACACAACATAAAATAAACACATAAATCAAGATATTAAAAACACACTTTTGATCTTAGGAACACTTAGGGAAGACACACAAACACTTAATGTAAAACACATACTTATCCTAATATGTAATATATCTCAAAAAACTTAAGGTGAAAAATAACTCCTCATTACTTAAACCATGGGCAATACAGTTCTTTTTGCATCAATGTTGCTCCATGAAAAATAACTCCTCATGACTTACCATTTTTGGATCTTTTATTAAATATAAGTGTCTCACTTGGATCTCTCAATAACATTCCATATAAATTTTGAATATGTTTTCTTGATCTTGAAATTGGATTGGAATTTATCATTTGTGCTTGGCAATTACATTCTAATCATTGGGAATCATCACAACCTTCTCAATTTTAAATATATTTGAAACATGACACATCTAATATTAAGAGTCCTCAATGAAACCCTATTTATGCTCATAAAGCACATCACGGTCTACCAAGGTTGTTTCTTACTTGGGATAGAACTCAAACTCCTCCTTGTATTCATATAGATCATGATTGACCTTATCATCAAGTTTTTATTCTTTTTCAATATTTTCATAACTACTTACCTCTTCAAACTCCTTCAAAATGGCATTGAATTATTGACACATATCATCCACATATTTATGATGTTCATGCTTATGATTTTTCTCTTCCTTGGCAAGTAAAACTGACTACTCACTATGATTTCATGTTTACCATAGTTGGGATGTGAACATCACCATCCATGTACAAAAGGTAATCTACCCATGCCACTTATTCTAGAGTATCATCAAAACATTTCTCAATAGTTCCATCAAATTATTCATGAAATATGTAATTACCAAGACCTATTTCTTCAAATCACCTTGCTCAGCTCCCCACTAATCAAGATACAAGTCAGCTATGCTATCAAGGATAGTAGAGGTTCTTGATCACTAAGGTGATCATCTTCATCATTGAAATTTCAAATCATGTTATATTTATAAGGAACATATGTATATAAATGAAAAATAGAGAGAGGTTCAAATTTAATTGACACCTTTACACTGTACCTAGTCTTAAAGGCCACATAGGACCAATCTGAAGTTAGATAACCTCTAATCTTAGCAATGAAATCTCTTGATAAATAAAGTACAAACTGAGGTGGCACATCTACAAAAAAAACATATTGATAAATTGTGAAATTGGGACAAGCATGGAGAACAATTTTAAACCTTTGATTATGCCAATTATTTTAATGATTCATTATATGCATAAATACCCTTAAGGTAGGGAAACACCATATAATACTCCTTTAGGAAGGAATAACTCCACAATGTCTCTTCGAGGGGACAACCTCCAATATCCTCTTACAATAGAAGACTCAATGCTTACTTGATATCTTTACCATGATAATCATCTCCCATATATATACATCTATCTAACCCATGGATGGGTAACGTCCTAATCCCAATGTAGGCTGGCCATTACCCAATGTACTACTTCCACAAGTTACTCTATTATCCTAATATATTGTACCCATATAACTAACTAAGGGGATGTGTGCCACATGTCAGCATCTCCATCAACCCATATACATCAATACATCATATCCCTAGGTACATAGCATTCCTTCCCTCCTTGACATGTTTCATCCTTGAAACATAAGAAGAAACCAAATAATAAGTGTGCTTCAAATCATTGCACACTTGTCTCCAATCTCGATCATCTAGCCATCCATATGTGATCTTGGCAGGTGATAGCTCTCCAAGCTTGTTTCCAAATTTTATTGTGCTCCTCTAATTTTGTTCATTATCATAATTATACTACTTTGGTGTCCAAGCATAATTATTCCTCTTTTTATTCCATGTACCATATTCCGCTACACTTATTTGATTCCAACCATGACCATAGTAGGTATTCTTCCATGCATATTCATAGTGTTTTCCCCATTCAATCCATGTGCCATAGTATTTTTTCTTTGGATTCCATGCATATCCATAATGATTAGAAATTTTATTTCTTGTATAGACAAAATGATTGTTGTTATGACACTTTCTCACCTGGTTCCATGATTGTTTCCTCTCATGATGATGTGGGTGTCTATATACCTCAACCTTTTCCAATACTTTGACCTTATCCACCTTTGCTTCTACCTCTTCCACCTTTTCCTTCTTTGTCTCTTGAGTAGATGAATTTTTCATTTGTAGTGTGTCTTTATCTATATCATCTAAATCTTCATCATGATCTTCATCACCTATTTCAATCTTATCCTTATGATCTACCTAGATTGTTATTGGTGCCTTTTTCACTATGATATCTTGTAAAGTGATCTTCTTTTTCTTATACCAAAACTTCATGAAATTTTTCTGAACATTGATATTCATTGTTCCCAAAGTCTCTAACCATGGATATCCAAGAACCATATCCATATCATCCATATCCAAAGCATAAAAATATGAATGCAAAACATATTTTTCCATAATGAGCTTTAGATCTTCAAACATTAAAATATTCTTACCATCTACTTGAACCTCCTTGATATTATTTGCTTGAACATGTAGATGCTTAGCCACATTCATGTTAATGAAGTTATACTTGTTGGTAGGGTTTACAGACACAACTACCTTCTTCTTTTGAATGCATCCATGAAATTTAAAAATTGACTCAAATTTCTTTGGAGCCAAATTATTTGAACTCTTATCATCAAATTCTTCTTCTTCTTCTTCTTCTTCTTCTTCTATTGCTTGTTCTACTTCTTCTTCTTGTTCTTGTTCTTCTACTGATTCTTCTATTTATTCTTCTTCTTTCTCTACTACTTCTTCTACTACTGCTTCTTCTTTTTCTTCTTATTTTATATCCCATCGATCTAAAAAAATCTGTTCCATTTCTTTCCATGAAGAAAACCTTTCTATACAGCTCAATTGATCAAACCAATCTAGTGAAGGCCTAGACAAAAAAGGAGTTAATCATCTTTGCCAAAAAAAAATTTTAAAATTATTCTCCAAAAGGATCCACCATTCTCTAGCATCAATATCATCTTCCCTTGAAAATATTTGCAACTCCATGATCCACAAAAAAAATTAAGGTTCATGAAACCCTAAAATGTCAAAAATGATCCATAAAATTGCAAAAATCACTCCAAACAACTCGAAAAATTTTGAATTTTTTACTGTACTTTTCTTATATCTACTTACATCTTTAAAAAAAAAATTGAATAAAAATTATTTATATTTCAGAAGATATACCAAAATTATTATAAACCCTAAAATAACAATAACTCCCTCAAAACGAATCAAAAAATCTCTATTTTTTTACTATGACTTATTTGCAATATTATCCATATCTAGTAAAAAATTTGTGAAAAAATCACAACCAATCAAAATTTATTGATGATTTTAAAAAAACTAGGGTTTCGCTCCATAAATTGCCCATATCAAAGCTCTGATACCACTAGTAATGATTCAATTTATGCAAAAATACCCTTAAGGTAGGGAAACACCATATAATACTCCTTTAGGAAGGAATAACTCCACAATGTCTCTTCGAGGGGACAACCTCCAATATCCTCTTACAATAGAAGACTCAATGCTTACTTGATATCTTTACCATGATAATCATCTCCTATATATATACATCTATCTAACCCATGGATGGGTAACCTCCCAATCCCAATGTAGGCCGACCATTACCCAATGTACTACTTCCACAAGTTACTCTATTATCCTAATATATTGTACCCATATAACTAACTAAGGGGATGTGTGCCACATGTCGGCATCTCCATCAAACCATATATATCAATACATCATATCCCTAGGTACAAAGCAATTATCTTGGTAGATGATTCATCCAATTATAACACTCATTTGAAATGAGGTTCATACTTCAATTTCAATTTATAAGCTACTTGATTGGGCATGAAATAAGTACTTGATCCACTATAAATAAGAAAATTATGAACCAAATAATATAAAATGATGATGGAGAGATATAATGGAAGAGTTTTATCTACATTTTTAACTTTGTTTGACTTTCCTTCACTAGGATTCAATGTGTTTGTCAAGACTATCTATTTCCCACTAGGCTATTTGGTTGACAAATTCAGTTTGGACAATTCTTATTGAAGTATGTCTTCTTGTCTAGGTATTGATAATTTATCCCACATTTATACATTCACATGAGACCTCCTCATTTGATATGCAATATTAGTGAAAAAGACACTAACCTTAGCCTACCCACTAATAGGAATAGTACTACCTACACCTTGATAATTGTAAGGTATGAAAACACTCATTGCCTTCTAAATTATTTAATAAACTCATGAATTTTAACTATATTATATATACCTACCCTTTGGGATGTTTGAACACTCATAGATGAAACATTAGCAGTCACTTGAGCCTCTTCAATGTCCTTCCATTTATCCCTTGTGTTTGTAACTATAGGACTTGATTATTTACTTGACTACCATTGATAATTCACAACACATGAGTCATCTTGCTACCAATTGACTAAGTTATACCCCACTTGAGAACTCTTCCCATTAGTCTCTTCTCCATTTGGTACCCCATCTTGAGTCATATCTAGAATAGTTCCCAAACTTGCCATGAAGGCTTGATTAACGAACTCATTAACAAAGGAAGATGGATCATGAGGTTGATCCCATGATGTTGATACCATGAAGGCTAACCATTAAATTATTGAGAAAGGTTATTTTTATTATGAATTAATTCTCTTAAGGTGGAAGAATCATTGGGGTTATATCCATTATATGACTTCACTTGAACTAGTTTCCTTTGACTTTGAGGAGGACTTTGGAAAGGTGGTCTATTTTATTCATAGTTAGGGTAGGTTTGATTATGTTGATAGTGGCTTTTGAAATTACTCACTTGATTTTTTTTAATGATCTTCTTGATACCTAAGATATCTTTTTCCATATCTCTCATTCTTTCTAACTCATTGGATTTTCTAGGCTGGCTAGGGGTAGTAGGCTTATGTTTAGGTGTAAGAATGGGAGTAACCATAGGTGTAGGGATTTTAAAATTAGTGAATAGATGTATGAGATGTCTTGGGGAAATATTCCTATCCTAAATCAAAAAATTATCTACCTTTATGGATAATTCATAGTAATTAGGCAATGTCAGCCCTCCGATAAATTGTATCATCATAACAATGCCACTATCAAAAGATTAAAGATAATAAAGGAAAGAAAAATGATTTATGGGTCCTACCAAGATTGGGATCCTATCCAATGTCTTACAAAATATTTTGTTAATTTCTTGAATGACTTCTTGAGGTGCTCTCCTTATATCAGTCAACTGCTCAGTCAATGACAAGTTGTGACTCTAGTCTTTAAATATTCTCATCAAGGAATATCATAACTCATACCATGTGGTGATTGATTCAGGTGCCAATGTACCATACAAATCAAGATATTTACCTTTAAAAGAGATAGCCAATAATCTAATTTCTATATTCTCCTGAATGATGTGATGTATGTTGTAGAAGTTAGTAACATTTCTAATATGTTTAAATAAGGGTAATGTCAATATCACTGGTGTAGGAGGGAACACTTTTAAGGGAAGATATGGGGATGTCATCATAATGGGAAAGTCTTAGAGGGATTTAGACATTTAATGTTATAAAAGGTAAGTTCTTTTCCATGGTATATTTAGGACTTTGAAAGAATAGTCCAATCAATAAATTTCTTATATGTTTATAAGCAAGTTATGACTTCTTTAGATAAAGATGAGTGTTAGAAAATTTGTTTGCTTTGTATTAATAATGAGGAAGCTATTGGAACTCATAATTAATGCCTTTGGAAAGAGACCTTGTGTTTAGCTTAGGCATGAAATAGTGCACTAGTATGCAACCAAGATTGAAATGTTAGAGTCTCTAGATACTATAGGAAGTGGGCTATTATAGCCTCATTGTTTTCAAAGCTAGCCTCTACCTTAAACAACTTCCTTGGACTTCATGTCCTAATAGGCATGCCAAAACTGTTATAGCCTAAATTTTAACCCTGTAAAATTTAATGAGACCTTACCAAATTTGGGATAATATGGAACTATATTTGAAAATAGGCAAGCTACTAGAAGAGATAGATCTCTAAATTTGAAAGGCTTAATTCCATTGATCTATATTTTAGTCTCACATACTACATTGAGCTAATCATCATTAGGGGTGAAAAGGGAAGAAGGAAATTTAAATAAACATATACTACTTAAGGTGATACACCAAAGATAACTCCACAAATCATACTTGAATTTTCACTAAAAAAGAAAACTACAAAAACTGACACTAACTCAATGTCCTTCTGGCATAAGTGTTTCTACATGGAGGTTAATTTATATGAATATATATATATATATGGATGAAATGAGGTATGATATTAGACACTAATTATCTCTTACACACTTCGAAAAAACACTTAACAAACACATACACTTCATGAGACCTATTAGAAGAGATGTTACTACTCATATAGTGAATTCAAGAGCAGAATGGAAGCAAGGAGAAGACATTCATCTCTTGTCATACAAATACACTACTTGACATACTTAGGCAAGAGTTATAAAGATAAAATAAAATTCATAAATTTATTTAAATATAAATTAAGATGTCAAACTAGTAGGGATTCACCATACTATTTGAGTTTTAGGTTGTACCCTAGCTGAGAAAATATTTGTTCAAGTCCTCTAATCAAACTTAGTCTAACATGGGAATGAACCTAGGCTATGGGTTACCTAATATTGGGTCAACCTCTATATTTTTAAGGAGATAACTCCCCTGATTTGAAAAATTGGATCTCTTTTTCTAAAACCTAATCTATTCAGATGAAAAGAGTGAGAAAATACATGACTAAAAACCTACTCGAAGTATGGTAATACACCTAATTTAAGATATACACTCATTTGACTTAGACTCACCACACACTAACAAACAATACATATATCTAAGAGACTACTTCAATTATTTATGAACATCAATATTTCATATAGAGGTCAATTAAATGACTAAAGTGAGAAGGTCAAGAGAAGGTCTGGTTCAAGTCACTTGCAATTTGATTGGCACTTTAGACCTAAGCTATTAATCTTTCAAAACACTAGAAAACTTATCAAGAATATATGTTAACACTTAGATGTAATTGGACTTGTAAGAGGGCATGTTATACCAGTGTTACATATCAGACAAACATATAAATATAAAAGGTGCATGAGTAATAATTATAGTAGAGTATCCTCATACCAACCTAAGGGATCCCAATAAAGGCTTATAATCTTGAATATATAGAATAATATGATGATATATAATGGTATAATGGCAATGGGGAGTGGATAAGGGGGTCATAATTGACCAATTCCACTCAAAAAATTAGTTACAATAGCGGTATAAATCTCCTCTGATATTCTCCCAACAATTATGCTCATTTTGGTATTGAAATTAAATTTATGGGGTTGTTTCAAATTTATTTACTCCTTGTCAAAGGATTTACCAAGATTAAAATGGTCCAACATTACTCCATATGGTAGTTATGTGGCATGGATGGGAAAAATTAGGTCTCCTAAGAAGTGTTGAGCAGCCTATTGGTCTTTGTGTATGTAGACCAAGTATTTAAACTATTTAAACCTTATTTTATGGCCTTAAAGGTGCTTCTTCCCATTTAAAATATTATTTACATGACATTACACCTACATTGACACCCCTTATTATCTCCTCTACTCCAAACTTGAACTCCTTGGTTAAACAAGTAGGCTAAAGAGGCTAATTAGGCTTAATTTCCTAGAAATTAAATACCTATAATAAGCTTAATAAAATATTATAATAAGATATATATGCCTAAAACAACCCTTTTAACCATGATATATAATTAAACCATCATTAAACCCTTAAAATCTCACTCTTCCTAGTAAACCAGTTCATCCTTCTTCAATAACTCTTAGATAGACTATTTTGAAATAAGTTTCAGAGGTATATACAACTAAAATATTTTCCATGTTATGGTTTTAATATGTGAAACAAGTCACAAATTATCTCTTCCAACCATTATCATCTTGTTATCATGCACAAAACCCTATAAAACACATAAAATCTTACAACATACATTACTTTAAACTATTCTATATAATAATTGCATATACCAATTTGTGGGAAAGGATCCTAGAGGATTCTGAGACATGATTCAAACATCATTTAGGTTAAACTAGTCCTTTTTGGAGCATCTCTAGCTATATTTCTCCATCAGGTCAAAACTAAGGGTTCAAAAATGTTTTCACTAGTTTGAACCCTTAAGGATATTTCATTAAAATGTGATGTCTAAACTCTGATAAAATTCCAAAAAATATAGATATAGGACCCATTCCAATTATTTTTATCTCCTTGGCCTCTAATTTTGGATGTCCCTATAGTTCTAAGTGAAGGAAGATGACCTATTAACTAGTTCTCACATTTTGGATAGGCTTAGAGTGTTTTTAGATCAAATTTGACTAACATAGAGTGATTATCTACTATCCAATGGCTCCAACCAATTATTTACTTTCCCCTAAAGGTAATTCATGAGGTTGGAATGGTTCACCAGTCTTGAAAAGTGAAATTAGGCCGTTTGGGCAATTAAGCCTAAAACTTGCCTGTTTAGCCCATTTCCAAAGCATTTGCCTCTTGATATGAGTGTTTTCCACTAGGATTAGATCATATGAACATAAATAATCATAATAAATTTTATAAAAACTATATTTAAGTTCTAAACTATCTTGTAGACTCTGGAAAGCTTGATTTTATCTATTTAGCACCCTGACTACTTGCCTAGACATGTCTTGGTTTGAGACAAAATAGTGGGTATACCCACTATTTATCTGACCAAGATAAGGGTATGGATGCCTTATATCATTCATTAGGGTTATATCATCTAAAATTTAATTCTTAACTCTCCTTTAAATGGCCTTGAATGCCAATTTTGGCTTAAACTACCATCCTACTACCTGCAACTCTATCTAACCAAGAAGACTTGAGATTTATGTCACTATTTATAGGTTAGACACCATCATGTCTTATTTATATTATTTACATCAAACCTATTTCATCATAATATATGGATAAATAGAGTTATTACCTCTTTCAATCCTTAAATTCACCTGTGTAGGGTTTGGAGGTTAAGAGTTTGAACTGACCCTAGGAGGTCTGTAGACCTTCCTTCATTGGTTTAACTAAGCACAATCCTATTGAATGATCTTGGGAATACTTTTAGATGTATTTGAGGTCTTATCACATTTATTCAAATCTCAACAACTAATTGAATTGGTACACAATACAATAAGAATTCTCTCATAGTGATAATTGACTAAGTTTTAGCTAAAACCCTGTGTGTGCCCTTATTCCACTTGTATCTTGATCAAGAGGGGTAGTAGGCTATCCTTAATATTAGTGTCTTGGAAAAATTTATGGCATGTATTTCCTTAAGTTATCTATTTTTAATTTAGTCATCCATCTAACTACCTTGAGAAAGTGGTTTTTATCACTTAACACCACTCTTATGCAATCCAAACAAGTGGTTGTAGGTGTGTATAGAGGAAGGGATTTAGGCCATTAAGTGTTATCATAATATTTTAATCTCATATAATATCATGTATGGAATATAAATATCACACACACCCCTAAATAACTATCAATTAAGACCTTTGTCTCAAATAGGATCAAGACACATAGTCAGCAATAACAAGACATAAAAGTAGATGTTTATACTGGTATAAATATGCCTTTAGTCTAAGCTTTGGACTAATGATAGGTTTAACTCAACATCTCTAATAATTTCCATATTTCATATTGGTTATTTTTTTATCTTTACTCTTATTTTGGATGGATATGATGCTCTCAATTTTAACCCTACCTTTCTCATTCTATCTCTTAACTATTGACTATAGGTTTGCCCTTGTGTGTTTCTATAGGTGTCTATCACATTATATTAGGCCTCATTTAGATATTCATTACCTTCATACTTGTATTTTATGGTATATTTTTTAGTTATTAACACTATAAAATCTTCAATAGACACCTAATATCCTTATAAATCACAACTCTACAAAATCACTATTAGGTTTTGCTTCACAAACCAACCCCAAAGTCAATCAACTAGTTGTAGGTGTTTACATGGAAAGTGTGAGGTAGGGACTAGATGATTTATGAGATAATGGCTAATTATTAATAATATTTATATAGGTTAGCATCTCCCACTATTAATTCAAGCTTAAAATTCAAATCTGACTATCCTTTCAAACTCAGTGTGTAAGGAATATGACCTTGTGTTGTACGGATAGATACAATCCTCATGTGATTCCTAGGGTGGATTATCTAGTATATTTTAAAGTTTTAAAGTGGTATTCTATATTTCAGTATATCATCACAAGTCTTCCCCTATTTATCTTCACTTTCCTTTGAAAGTGCCTACTTAATCATGTTTTTTTGAGTGTTCTTCTATAGTAGGTGATATGAATGGTTGTAGGTGTTATTGAAGTTTGTAATAGAAAATAATGTGACTTGAAACTATTTTAATTTATTTCATAATAAACTTATGTCATCATACATATATCCATTAAGATCACATCAAGTCTCATACTTTTGGATGATATCATAATGTATCTTATATACCCTGCTACATTAGCCTTATAAGGCTGACCATAAGTCTTGTTTCACTCTTAAATTAAGTCCATGATCAAATGATCTAAAATCTTCATGATTTCATCCCCTTTAAGGGCTCTATGGGAGTAAGGAATTTTAAGGCATGGTTTAGGCTTAGAAATGATGATGTATGTACGAAGGGGATATTTAGGTGGAGTGAGAAGGAAATAAGGGAGAAAACATAAAAAAATGGTAGAGATGGAGACAGAATGACAATGATGTGGATTGTGACATGGATAGAGGATATGGATCTTACTAAGACTCACCATTTGTACTTTAGATAACTTCAAAAATATACCTCAACACTCATGAAGTTTTGGAGCATGAATACATCATAAAGGACTTGTAAATGGAACCTCAGTATCTCAGAATACCTTAATTTTCTCAAATAAACCTTAAATTTTGCTAAAGTGGGACTGAGTGGGTTGGGAAGAAATAAGATGACTTTTAGGCCACTTAAGTATATCAAGGAGATGAAGGATCTTGTTTTTAATATCATGATTTTTTTATAAAATTAATTTACACCTCCTTATAATGCTTTTAAGTAGCTTTTTTGATGTCATATAGTTGCCTTGAGACTATATGCAACCTATTACATAGAGACCTCCATATATGAATGAATATCTCTCCTTGAGGTTCCTTGAGGTGATAAGAGACAACTAATAATTAAATTTTATCAATGAAGCATTAGAACCATCATAAAAATCTTCCAACCCTTCATATTTATCTCATAGCCCATGGTAAAGATTTGAAACCTGATTTCAATGCACAACTTTCTTAAAGACTACACATAGATACTAGTATGGATATTTTAGACTTATGAAAGATCACACATGTGGAATAAGTTCCCAAATATCCATATAATATCATTAAAATACTTAATATAATAGAATCAATAATTGGATTGTGAAAACCAAATAAAATTTTATAAAAACCATTGCCTTAAAGATGGCCTGTGTAGATGTGAAGTGCAAAACCATTCCTTAACTTCTTATGGAAGGTTCATAAAGTTATGGAGAAAAATATTAAAATAATTTATCATGATGGGAAGATGGTTGAGTCTAATTCTCATGGCCAAGATATGGGACCTTGACTTTCTCTTTCTTATATGGTATAAGAAAGAACTTAAGAAGTAGTTTGACCTTGCAAAAAAGGGTTAATGTGAAACAAAATGGTTTTGGGAATAAATTGAATACATTAAACCTAAAAAAATTTAGGTACATCAAACATGAGCTTAAATTCAATATTTTATACTTTTTTTTATGGTACAGTCTATACAATCCATACAAGTATATAATAACTCCCAAAATAGTGAGTTTATCCTTCATTTCCTCCAAGTTCAGTCATTTAAATTCCATACCATGATCAAAATGGGTGAACAATTCATTAAATAAGCATTTATTAATAGTATAAATGCTATAGGGAAGTGTAAAAGTCATAATTTTCCATGTGAGCCCCACTTGGATAATGAAAAGGTGTGGGTGACTAGTAAAATAGGTCAAAGTGGCTTGAAATACTAAGAGAGGAATTTGGCATAGATATGATGTATTAAAGACCCTTTTTCAACTTAACTAATCAATTAATTCTCTTTTCATAAGTTTTAAAAGGTGACATAATCTCACAAAGTGGTGTAAGGTGTGACCCATGACTTAGGAAGGGTAATGAAGGGGGTACGTGAATTTATGTGGATATATCATAGGCAAAGGACTTTTGAATACACCATGGAACTCATAATATATCTTCCAATAAATTTTTAGGCTCCTTCATATCACCAAATACCACTATACTATTCAAACAAGACTAAGACATTCCTTGGCTTCATGACCCTTCGTAATGATCCCTATAAACACAATATGCTATGACAGTTATTCTATCATCATAATGATCTTAAAATCATCATAACATAATGGACTGAAACATGAAATATGATGCATCATGATGCCCTTATCCAAGACCTAAACACTCATATCTATTAAGGAAGACATGACCATGTCAAGAGTGGATATAAGCAGGCTAAAAGTGGTCACCAAAAGTTTCAAATATAAGATGTTGACATTTGGACTATGGGGCCAAAATGTCAACATTTTTGGTGAGGCTAATGGGAAACTAGCCTGATAGTCAAGGGAACTTAGACATTATCATGATAAAGTGACTCAAACAAGAAGCATGAGATGATGAATCCTTGGACTAAATTGTACTCTTGACACCTCAGAGACTTGTAATAGAAATAAGACACACAAAAATAAGGAAAGAAAATAAACCTTATGCTAAGAACAAACCTAAAAACTAAGGACAAATAAGGGAGAGAACTGAAGTAACAAGGCATTACTTACAAGCTTTTTCAAATCACTTATTTGACAAGATAACTAAGTAATACAAAACTAACCTAAACTTTGACTTCATTCCCCCTAGGATTAAATGGGAATATATTATAATAACTATGATAATTTATTGTGGAGATATCATTCTATGATTTGTGTGTAATTATAATTTAATTCATGTGTGACAATCTCCATCTATAGCTATCACTCTCTTGGTCACTTGGAATAGTGAAAGTACCATCTAGATTCATTCCCATGTGCATGTGTTGAGTGTGAGAGTCAAGAACCCAATCATACTCCTCAAAAATATTCCTACCTTGCATCATTAATATCATCTCCTCCTTAGTCAGGGGATGCAACTATTTCTGCTCCTTATATGCCAAGTGATCAACTACTAGATCACCCTTGGAAAATTACTTCTCATTCCTAGATTGGTGAAGAGGTGAGGTGTCTAACTTCAAGTAAAATTATTCTAATTCATCCCAACATTACATATCCTCATGATCAATGATAAAATCATAGAGGTGAATTTCATTTCTACCATCTACTTCAAGATATTATATTTATCATTTACCTCTTTCTCTTTGATACGGTCATCATAATGTTCCTAATCTACTAAAGTTTGTTCCTCTTCATCTCCAATAGAGGGTGATAACTCATCAATCCATTCAAGAAAGATATCTTCTTTTATTAGCATGTCTTGAGTTGTACTTCTCTCTTGTGGATGACCTTTACTAGGTTTAGTAGATGATGTGTCTTCAACTTAGTCTACATGATGTGCGAGTCCCTAATATTTATTGTAAATATCTATGAACTACTTTAAAAGGTCCTCACTATTAGCTTGGAAATATATTCAACCATGATTAGATTTAAAGTTCACATCAAATAATGAGATCTCATGTATATCATCATATTTTTTGTAGCAGCAAGGAAGGGACTTTTGATCTTCAATGAGGTTTTAAAACTTTAAAGCAAATACCTTATCTTTAATTGTAGATCCTTGTAGATTGTCAATTTGAATTGCAACTGCTATAGATTGAATACATGTTTCATTCTACCATTATTAAATCTTGTGATTTTAAAGGATGTCCTCCATGTCATGAAGGATATATTCTTTTTATTTAGCTGATATGTCTTCCTTTTATGGTTTATCACACTCTTGCAACTCATCTTATACTATACTTATGAAAGCTAGATGGTGTCCTTATTTGCTAAAGGCTATTCCAATGACCATTTCCTCTTCAAAATCATCTAAATCATCATAATTATCTGAAATTTCAATCTTATTTTGAATTTTTACCTCTTAAATAATGGGTTTTATCTTCATAAGTGGCATAAGAGATGCTTGGAGTGACTCCAAGAGAGATGAAATGTACACTACATTCCTTTCATCTAGCTATTTATCTTCAACAATCACCACTTTCTCCTTCTTTTACATATCACTTTAGATTGATCTCCATGAGGAAAAGGACTTATATTTGTGAGGAGGGAGGGCTAGGAGTTGAGTAACTTTAGGTTTGCTTGATTTCATGGTTTGATTCCAAAATAGAAATTGGGGATCATGATTCTCTTATATAGTGTGCATTATGTCCTGAAGAATGAAAGGAGGTATGTATAATTGAGGTGATGTTGCTTTTTTAGATACCAATGTTTGGTATAAATGTTTATTTATAGCTTTAATTTTCCTAATAAGGGAGGATTAAAAATCAGACATTACTTGCTCATGGTGAATAATCTTTTCAATATTAATGTTTCCTTCTTCTTGAACTCTTCCTTGGATATATTTCCATGAGCTAAAGGTTGAGAGGAATTAGGAGGGACCTTGTTAACTTTTAAACTTGTTTTATGATGAATTATGAGTGGTTATGAGAAGCTCCGCATGAGGTTGACATGGGATGAATGAGGGAAGTCAAGATGGGTGATGGGGTGTGTTTTGTTCTTCATGGGCTACCAATGTCTCCTCAAACATGGAGATGAGTCCATCTATGTCAAGAATATTAGCATAATTTATATAATTACCTCCCCTAATGAGATACAACCAAATTTTTTCTACCTATTTCACTAAATTTATTACTCCCTTAATGATATGTTTTAGAATTACCTAGCCATACCCCTTCAATGTATCAATGTTTATCATATTCTTTGCTTAGTCTAATAGAGCTTGTTTAAGGCTAGATATGGAGTGGGTTAGGGTATGAGTAGGTTTTTAAATAATGTCATACTACTTTGATGACTGATCATAAGGGTGAGGGGGTTGCCATAGAGGTGGAGGAGGTTCAAAATATGATGGATAATGATGATATAACTAATGATGTGCATTATATGGATAATGAGGGTGAATGTATTTCTCATATGGATTATGATAGGGTGGATATGGGGTTAGAGAGTAGAAACTTGCCTCATAGGTTTCTATGGATCTTTATGAAATATGTGTATCATATTATAACCATGATCAAGGATCTCTTACCTCTCCAATAATGAAATTTATACCTTTGAGCTTTAAATTTAGTGCAAACCTCCCAAAGATACTTGAAATCTTATCAAAGTGACTGCATATATTTTTATGATGTCCTCAGCTTCTAAATATCTTCCAATGTCTTCAGAGCATGTTTTAAAGCACTTGAAATCTATCCCACCAGGCATGTTATAACTATTAGAGTTCTAGGTTGCACCCTAGCTAATAAAAGGATTGTTCAAGTCCTTTACTCAGATGTATACCAACATGGGAATGACCCTAAATTATGGGTTACTTAATATTGGGTCAGACCTCTAGATTGTTAAGGGGCTAACTCCCCTAATTTGATAATTTGGATCTCTTTTCCTATAACCTAATCTATTAGGATGAAAAGAGTGAAAAAATACATGAATAAAAACCCACTCTATGTGTGATGATGCACCTGAATTCAGTTATCCACTCATTTTACTTAGACTCTCCACACACTAACAAATAATTAATAGAGCTAAGAGACTACTTAAATGACTTGTAAACAACAATAAATCATTTATAGGTTAATTTAATGACTAAAGTGATAAGGTCAAGAGAAGAAGGCCTAGTTCCAGGAACTTGCAATTTTTGTAGCACTTCAGACCTGAGTTATTAACCTTTCAACATACTAAAAAACCTGTCAAGAAGATGTGTCAATACTTAGGTGTACTTGGACCTAAAATGGATGATGATATACCATTTTTACCTATCATACAAGCATAAAAACACAAAGTGTAAACCATGAAGAACCTGTAAGATGTTCTATTCATCATTTAAAAGGTTCATGAGTATAAATTCTAGTAGAGTATCCTCATACTAGCCTAAGGGACCCTAATCAAGAATTAAAAGTATAAATATATAGAAGAATAAGATGAGAGAGAAGGGGAGAATGGTTTATGGGAGTGGATAAGTGGGTCATAATTGACCAAGTCTACTAAAAAAATTAGTTACAATAGTTGTACAAATCTCTTCCAAAATTCTCCCTATATTGATGCTCATTAAAGGCTCCTTTTGGCATTGAAATTGAGATGATGGAGTTGATTTAGATTTAGTTACTCCTTGTCAAAGTATTTACCATTATTAAAATGTTCTAACATTACTCCATATATCATTTATGTGATGTGAATGGGTGAAATTAGGTTTCTTAAGAAGTGTTAAGTAGCCTTTTAGTCTTTCTGCATGTAGTCCAACTCTTGAAATTTTTTCCACCTTGTGTGATGGCCTTGAAGGTGACTATTCCCATTAAAAATATTATTTACACGAAATTACAACTATATTGACTCCCCCCATTATCTCCTCTATGCCAAACTTAAACTCCTTGGTTGACCAAGTAGGCCAAATAGGCCAATTAGGCCTAATTGCCTAAGTATGAAAGACCTGTAAGAAACTTAAAAACCTATAATAATAAGATATATATGCTTGAAGCAACCCTTTAACCATGATATAAGAATAAAACATTATTAAACACTTAAAATTTCACTCTTCCTATTAGATTGGTTCATCTTCCTTCAATCACTACCAGACAAACTATTTTGAAACAAGTTACAGAGGAATCTCTAGATAGAATATTATGTATGTTACAACTTCAAGAGGTGAAAAAAGTACCATATTATCTCTTCCAACCATCAGAATCTTCTCATCATTTATAAACCCTTATAGATCACACAAAATCTTGAAAAAACACTGCTTTGTAATATTTCATATAGTACTTGTATGGACCAACCAGTGGATAAGGAGCCCATAGGATTCATAGACATGATTAAAACTTAATTTAGGTCAAAATAGTCCTTCTAGGATCATCTCCAATTGAATCTTGTCCATCACATCAAAATTGAGGGTTTGAAAGGGTTTTCACTAGTTTGAACACTTAAAGATATTTCATAAAAAAGTGACATCCAAAATCTCATAAAATTCAACAAATTAGAGATATAATAATCCCTCCAACTATTTTGAGCTCCTTGGCCTCCCATGCTGGATGTTCATATAGTTCCAAGTAAAGGAAAATGGCTTATTAACTAGTTCTCACATTTTGGATAGGCCTAGAGTGTTTCTAGAAAAAAATTAACCAAGATGTAGTGATTATTTGATATCTAGTGTCTCTTAAAAATAATTTACTTTCCCCCAAAGGTCATTAATAATGTTGGAATGGTTCACCAGTCTCAAAAAGTAAAATAAGGCCCTTTAGGTAGTTAGGCCTAGAACTTGCCTATTTAGCTTATTTCTAAAGAATTTACCGTTTAATGTGAGTGTTTCCCTTAAAAGGAGGTTTTATGAATCTCAATAATAATAATTCATTGTCTCAAAACTATCTATAGGTTCCAAACTATCTTTTAGACTCTTTAAAGCTTGATTTTACCTATTTAACACCCTGACTACTTGCTCAGACATGTCTTGGTCTGAGAAAAAATAATGGGTATACCCACTATTTTTATAACCAATAAAATGGTATGTATGTCTTATATCACTCATGAGGGTTCTCTCCTCGAATATTTAATTCCTAACTCTCCTTGAAAGGGCCTTAAATGGCCATTTTGGCTTAAACTACCCTCTTATTACCTACAAATATGTTTAAACATGGAGACTTGAGATTGAAGTCACTATATATGGGTTATAAACCATTATGAATTATTTTTATTATATAAATTTACCATATTTAATCATAATTTGTGGCTACAGGTATTGATTAGCTCTTTTAAGCCTTAAATTCTCTTATGTAGGGTTTGGAGGTTGAGGGTTTAAACTGACCTTAAAAGGTCTACAGACCTTCCTTATTTGGTTTGACTAAGCACGAGCCTATTAAATGATCTTTGGTATCCTTTTAATGTCTCTTATGTCTTATCACATTTATTCAAATCTTTTAAACTAACTGACTTGGTACCCAATACAATAAGAATGCTTTCATAGTGATAATTAACTGAGTTCTAGCTAAAACCCTATGTGTGTCCTTCTTCCACTTGTATATTGAGTAAGAGGGGTAGTAATATATAGTTAATATGATTGTATTGGAACCCTTTATGGAATGAATTTACTTAAGGTATCTCTTGTGAACTTAATCATCCATCTAACTACCCTGAGACAATGTTTTTATCACTTAACACTACTTTTATACAAGCCAAAAAAGTGGCTATAGGTGTGTATGAAGGAAGGACATAGTCCATGGAGTGTTATCATCATATTTTCATCCCCTATGATATCATTTAGGTACTTTAAATCTCAAAAACACCCTTAAATCACTATCAACTAGGACCTTTGGTCTTAACTACCATCATGGTACATAATCATTAATAGGAAAACACATAACTAGATGTGTGTACTAGTATAAATGCCCCTTTAATATGAAATTTAGACCTATGATATGTTAAAATTAGCATATCTACTACTTTCCATATTTCATAGTGGTTCCTTTTGGATCTCCACTCTTGTTTGGGATGGATATGATGCTTTCAATTCTTCCCCCTACCTTTTTCATTATAACCATTGACTATTGACTTTAGGTTTACCCATGTTTGTTATTTTAGGTGTTTATCATATTGTATTAGGCATCCTTTATATATTTATTACTTTTGTAATTGCAATTTATGGTCTATTTTTGATCTATTAGTACTTTAAACTCTTCAAGAGACACCTAATATCCTTGTGAACCAAAACTCTACTAAATCACTGCTAGGCCTTCCTTCATAAACCAATCCCAAAGTCAGTCAAATGGTGAGTATGAGGTAAATACTAGATGATTTATGAGATAATGGTTTATTCTTAATATTATTTTTATAGGTTAACATTTCCCACTATTAATTCAAGCTTGAAATCCAAATCTAACTATCCTTTCAAACTCAATCTATAAGGAATATGACCCTGTGTTTTATAGACTGATACAATCCTCATGTGATTCCTATGGTGGATGATCTAGTATAGTTTTAAGTGTTTGAGTGGTATTTAGTATTTTCTTAGATCATCATAATTCTTCCCCTATTTATCTTCAATTTCCTTTGAAAGGGCCTGCTTCATCATGCTCCTTTGATTGTTTTTCTAGAGTAGGTCATATTAATGGTTGTAGGTGTTATTAAAATTTGTGATAGAAAATGAGGTGAATTGAAACCATTTGAACTTATTTAAATTTAAACTTATGCCATCATCCATATATCCATTGGGATCACACCAACTCTCATACTTTTGGATGATCTCATGATGTCTCTTATATACCCTACTACATTATTCTTATAAGGCTGGTTATAGGTCTTATTCCACTATTGAATTAGGTCCATGTCCAAATGATCTCAATTCTTCATGATTTCATACCATTTGAGGGCTCCAATGGATTAATTAAGTTTGGAATCATGGTTTAGGCCTAGAAAGGATGATATATGGATGGATTGGATGTAGAAGTGGTGTGATAAAGATGGAAACACAAAATAAGGGAGAAAACATAGAAAAATGGCAGAGATGGAGATGAAATGATAATGATGTGGATTATGACATGGATGGAGGGTAGGGATCTTACTAATACTTACCATTTGTACTTTAGATAACTTAAAACCTATACCTCAACACTCATGAATTTTTAGAGCATTAATACATCATAAAGGACTTAGAAATGGAACCTCAGTATCTCAGAATACCTTAAATTTCTCAAAAAAACCTTAAACTTTGCTAAAATGGGATTTAGTGGGTTAGGAGGCAATAATATGACTTTTACTCCACTTAAGGCTATTATTGAGATGAATTAACTTATTTTTAATAGCATTTATATGTTCTATAACCAATTTACACCTCCTTCCAATGTTCTTAAGTAGATTTTTTGAGGTCTTGTAGGTGCCTTGAGACTATATATATCCTATTACATAGAGACCTCCATATATGCATGCATCTCTCTCCTTGAGGTTATTTGAGGTGATAAGATATAATTAAGAATTCACTTTGATCAATTAATCATTATAACCATCAAAAAAATCTTCCAACCTTCATATTCAGTTCATAGCCCATTATAAAGACATCAAACTTGATCTCAATGCACAATAATTCGATAGACTACACATAGATAATAATTATGGATATTTTCCAGTTATGTAAGCTCACACATGTGGAATAAGTGCCCAAATTTACATATAAAAAGCCTTAAAAGACTTGTTAAAATAGAATCAATCATTTTATTAATCAAACCAAACACAATTTTATGAAAATGGTTGCCTTGAAAATGGCATGTGCAGATTTGAAGTGAAAAACCATTACCTAACTTATTACGGAAAATTCAGAAAGTTAGGGAGACCAATCTTTAAAAAATTAATCATGATGAGAAGCTAGTTGAGTCTACTTCTCATGGCCAATAGTTGGGACCTTGATTTTCTCTTTCCTATATATTACAAGCAAGAACTTAAGGAGCAGCCTAAGTTTGAAAATAAGGGTTGATGTAAAATAGAATGATTCTAGGCGTGAATGGAATACATTCGACCTAAATAATTGCAAGGACATCAAACATGAGATGAAATTCAACCTCTAATATTTTTTCATATTGTATAGTTCATAAAAATGTATAATAAATCCCAAAATGGTCAGTTTCTCCTTGATTTCCTCTAAGTTTAATAATTACAATGCCATATCATGATAAAAATATGGTAACCACACATTAAATAATCATTTACAAGCAAGAACACTATTGGAGGCAAGTGTAAAAGTCATAAGTTGTCATGTGGTGCCCACTTGGCTAATGAAAAGGTGTGGGTTACTCATAAAAGTGGTCAAAGTTGAATGACATGCTTAGAGAGATGGGTTTGGTGTAGATAAGATGTAGTAAATCCCCTTTTTAAACTTATTAATCAAATAATTCTATTTTACAAAGTTTCAAAAGGTGACTTAAGCTCATAAAGTGGTTTAAGGGGTAACCCATTACTTAGGAAGGGTAATGAAGTGGGTAAGTTAATTTAGGTGGATATGTCATAGGCAAAGGACTTTTGAATAGCCCATGAAATTCATAATATATCCTCCAATTATTTTTTAAGGAACCTTCATATAACTAAAGACCACTATACTATTCAAATAAGATTAAGACATTCCTTGGTGTCATGACCCTTAGAAATTATCCCTCTCAACTCAAGATGATATGACACTCATTCTATCATCACAAGGATCTTAAAAATATGATACCATAATGGAATAAAACATGAAATATGACACATCATGGCACCCTTAGTCAAGATCCAAAGACTCATATCTTTTAAAGAAGACATAACCATACCAAGAGTTGATATAAGTAGGCTAAAAGTGGTCACCAAAAGTTTTGAATATGGTGGGTTGAGATTTGGTTTGTGGGGCTAAAATGTCAACACATACCAATTGTGGATCCCTTACAATGCCAAAATGTCTTGAATATATAGAACATAGGAGAGGAGAGAGAAGAAGTGAAGTTGGATAGTCACAAGTCCAAGTGTCAAGACTTGAAAAATAATTACAACATAAGAGGAGTTAGAAAATAAGTTATGAATTTATCTTAGATAATTTTCCATTTAAATTACATAATTCTCCTAAAGTTGGAATAGAGACATTTCATATCATTCTTGAAACTTTACTTCTCAATGAGTAGTCCACTTAACTACTTGGAACTAACTTAGAAGTTATTGAAACATATCTTCTAACCTAAAAGGGTTGAAATATGATTAATTTAAGTCCTTATACATTCTTTAAATGATGAAATTATTTTCATCACTTGTCATTCACTCCCTTATAGTCATCCATTAGCCCTTCAGGCCTAAATCTTCATACTTGTCACTATGGTGACTTGAATTTGTCTAAGAAATTTCATTATAGAGGTGTAGGACACATATTCAAGACCTATTTTTTCCTATAGTATATCAAATACACCTCAAAAGATTTAATGCCACACTTCTTACTTCTAATTTTGATATTCACACTCCTCACTATCTTGCTCAAGACTGTCTTTAGTGACCAGATTAGTATATGGGTTTCCAAGAATGACCAATATGAGAATTAAGTTTTAGGAGTTGAAATACATCTCTACACTCCTCTCACAATGGTTTCCATCTATCCATTCCCTTATTTACCTTCAATTCAACCCCAAAAGTATAAAAAATATAATATTAGGCCTATTTGTACAAGTGAGAATATGGAATGACTGAGTGGTGAGGAGATTTGGAGAGAAAATAGATTAAAATCACTTTCAAGGCCAATTATAAACTTTTGGATGCATCTCCCTTCATATATTTCTTATCGAGTTCTCATAAGGATTTTAGGAGGATTTTTTGGTCATTTAGGTTGTTACTAATTATTCATAAAGGTTAGACATTCAACCTTCAAAATAGTCTCACTGAGTTTAATTTCATGAAACTCCTAAATTACCCCTAAGTACCTGATATCCCATGTATCTCATATGTACATATATGAGTGAAGGAATTTGGCTTCTCACGATCTTACTTATATTGTGGATAGGTATCTCATATGTACATATCCAACTTGTAATATTATCTAAAAAAGATGGGTATCATCAACATTATACTCTCCCCTAGATTATCTCACGTTATTTATGAGATGATATGGTCATGAAAGTGTCATAAGTCATGAGGGTTTATGCCTAGTTTTAGGCCTAACAGGTTTAGACTAGGTTTCTATGTAAATGACCACCTTTAAATTTTAGAATTGACTGTAAGTACTTATCTATAATTTTTTACCTTCAATCCATCTCTAAAAAATGTCCAAAAATCATTCAAATCTCTATCCTTCATCCTTTTACTCCCCATGTACCATGTCTATAGGTTGTGTTGATTGTGGAGTGCCCTCTATGTAAGACAAAATAGAGGACATTTACCCCATTCATTTGACCTAGAGGAGACCATGGATTTATTTATTGGGTCATGATGACCTAATTTACCAAATTTTAGTCCTTGACTATGATTTTAGAACCCTCAAACTTTCAAATTCCCAAAACTAGTTTTAGGTCTATATACTGTCTATAGATTTTTGGTAGATTGAGTTTGATGTTTGAGAACATAGTTTTCTCAACCTTTGATTTATTTCCTTCCCTCTGATAATCTTATGATATTATGGTTTTATAAATTTTAGGATGATATTTATGTGTTCATTCACCTTAAATATCTATCAAACTCCCAAACTTGCAATCTCCATTAACTAGGTTAGTCTATGATTGTGTTAAACTATAGGTGGTAATTAGGGAAGTCAAAGGACTCCTATAGGTAGTGATTCATGTTTTATCATTGTTATTTACACTTTTAATTCCTCTTAAGGTCACTTAGGTAATATCATACTTGGTTTAGCTCATTTCATACCTTGGAATAATGGTTCATCCCACTATCATCAATGCATCATATGCCATTATTACATTACAATGTTATATGTTCTTTTGGCTTAAAATCATTGTATCTCTCTAAGAATTTTTAGTCAATATTTTTTTGAGTTGGAAACCATAATAAAAAATCATCTCTTTTGATAATAAACCTTTTCTTTGTGTTAATATGCAACCTCTAGGCCTAAGCTGCTAACAACTAGACTTACATAGACCTCATGGATCTTCACCAACAAATGAGACCATGTATGAGAAGAAATCCTTTTCAGATAAGTTAAGGTAAAATTTATCATTGTAAATTTTCTA
>JARHVA010000972.1:1730000-1762500 GCA_037957365.1 Torreya grandis
AAGTTTATTATCTTTCCATGTCACATATTAAATTAAAAACCTAGAAATATTTATTGCATCATTTTTTTAAAAACTAATTTGAAATCATTATGCTACCAACAATAATTTGAAGAAGTAACTCCAGAAAATCCCACTAAAGGAGAAGCAGACTTACAATTAAATACATACATTTTCCATGGTCTGGAAATCGGAGACCAAGTAGGAAACTACTTAGCAATAGCTGAAACATGACAAAGTGGTAGTAATGAATAGGAGGAATGGGTTACCCCAAAGAAAAAGAATTGAAAAGGCAAAAAATCTACAGATGTTGGCACTGAGCCCAAACAAGGGAGACCAACCCTAAGAGAAACAAGACAAAGAGAGATTTCTAGGGAGATTGCCAATGGTAAACAAAAAACATTGGAGACCCAACCCCCCAAACCCTGTAAATGAGAATATTATCTTGGAACCTAAGGGGCTTTAACAGTCCCTCAAAGTAGTTTGAGGTTAAAAACTACATTTTAGATAATAAATTAGATATTTTATTACTCCAAGAAGTCAAGATGAATGAGGAGAGTTTTACAAAAATTGCTGCCTATATATGGCCTAAGGCAACATTTTGCATTAGTCCAGCTGATGGGGCTTCAAGGGGGATTGTCACTATGTTGAATAGTGATAAAATCTAGTGGTCTCTTATGGCTTATAATAAGCACTTCTTGATTACCAATTTCTCTATGAAATCTTTGAACTGGTCATTGATTAATGTCTATGGACCGAATAACAGAGCTTTGAGATAGAAATTATCGATAGACTTGAGTAGTTTTAGGAATAATCCCCAGAAAATTAGATGGATGTTAGCTAGATATTTTAACACTCCTCTATACCCTTCTAAAAAATATTGTGGGATTATGGATTACTCGGACATCATGTTCGATTTTACCAAATTCATCAATAATTGGGGATTATTAGACATAGAGCTCCAAAACCAAAATTTTACCTGGACCAATAGAAGAAGAGGAGATCAAATGATTCAGGTTAAATTAGATAGATTTATTATATCAAGCAACTAGAAGGATTATGATAATATGCAGGCACAGGCTTTCCCTAGAACCATGTCTGATCACTGCCTGATCTTCCTCAATTGGAGAGAATAGGGACAATCTGGACCTTCCCCTTTCCATTTTGAAGCTATGTGGATCAAACAAAAAGACTTTAGACAAATGGGGCCCAATGGTGGAAAATTCCTATTCAAGGTTCTCCTATGTTCAAAATAGTCAAGAAAATTTAGCACATTAAAAAAAAAGTTTATGGATGGAATAGATACAGCTTTGGGCAGGTCTTCCAGCAGAAGAAAAATATAGTGGGAAAACTCAATGATATACAACAATTGATAGATCAAGGGGATGATTCTGAAGACAATTTAGAAGAAGAGAATTCCTTATCTTCTAAATGGAAGAATCTTATGGAAAGAGAAGAGGTTTTCTGGAAATAGAAATCCCATGTTTAATGGCTTAAAGAGGGGGATAGGAACACTGACTTTTTCATCTCTCAACTATGAAACATAGGAAAGCCAACTCAATAACTAAGATTGTCCTAGATAATGGTGAAATTATTATTGAGGATAATGAAATAGGAGAACAAGCTAGGGCTTTCTTTTAGAATATGCTCATGAAAGAAAATAATAATGCTAGAATTGATAGACCTATGAATCAATTCATTGATAAAATCCCCTATTTGATAAGGGAAGAAGATAATCTAGAGATGTTAAATCCTATATCCAAGGAAGAAGAACATGATGTTTTATTCTCCATGGGTGATTTCAAAGCCCTGGGTCTTGATGGCTTTCCTCCTATATTATTTCAAGAATATTGGGAGATAGTAGGAATAGATCTCACAGCTATTGTTCATGTTTTTTTTAGATCAGTTAAACGTTTGAAACAAGTTAATAATACCTTCATCATACTTATTCCTAAAGAATCACAAACTTCACACCTTACTGATTTTAGGCCCATTAGTCTATGCAACACTATTTATAAGATATGTACTAAAATGCTAGTTATGAGGATTCAACCTTTGCTAGACAAAATTATTTCTCCTGCTCAAAAAGGTTTCATCCTGGGCAGGCAGATTTTTGATGCTATGATCACCATACATGTGACTATTCACTCCATGGATAAGAGTAGAATCCTTGATATGGCTCTCAAGCTAGATATTTATAAATCTTATGATAGAGTCTCATGGAATTTTTTGTTCCAAGTGATCAAAAAATTTGGGTTTAATGATAAAATGTCTCACTTGATACGGAACATGGTCTCTTCTACAAAATTCTTAGTGCTGGTTAATGGTGTTCTTAGAGGGTTTTTCTCATCCTCGAGAGGAATTCATCAGGGAGACCCTCTCTCCCATATTTATTCATCATTATGGTAGAGGCACTGGAAAGATACATACAAGCATATATAGCCTCAAAAAAGCTAGTGGGCATCAAACTTGCCTCCTCCCTTCATCTTATGGTGGTACAATAGTTTGTGGATGATACCATCTTCTTTGGCATCTCATCAGTGATTGAAGCTAGAAGATGGAAGAATATCTTAAATAATTATGCCAGAGAGTTAGAACAAAGGATAAATTTCTAGAAAAGCAATGTGTATTTCTTCAACACTCCTAATGAACTCAGACATATAATCATTGATATATTAGTATGTGTTGAAGCTACCCTACCAACTACCTACTTGGGTCTCCCACTTTCGGTCAAAGAGGTATCTCTTATTTTTTGGAATGGAATTGTCGAAAGAATGCAGAGGAAACTTCTTGGTTGGAAGGGGAAACTACTCAGTAGTGCTGGTAAACCACAACTTCTTCGGGCTTTGCTGCAAGGTATTCCTATATACTTCTTGTCTCTTTTTAAAATTTCTGCATATATTGCTAAGAAACTAGAATAGATCTAAAGAAAATTTTTATGGGTAGGAGTGGAAGACAAATAGAGAATGTCTTTAGTCAGATGGGAAAAAGTGTGTCTTCCAAAATCTCATAGTGGACTCAATATTAGGTCTATCAGGAACATGAACAAAGCCCTTCTCTCAAAAGTTAGTTAAAACCTGATCCATAAAAACAATGATTGGGGGGAAATAATGTATGCCAAATACATGCATAGCATTGATGATTCCAACTTTGTTCAACAAATGGGATTACCCAAGGGATCTGTGATATGGAATAAAATGCTAAAAAATAGAAGCCTTCTTAAATAGGGAATTAGATGAAAACTTGGAAATGGCTAGCATATTAAATTCTAGGATGATATCTGGTTAAAGGATAAGGCTCTCATCACACAGGCAAACTATGGAGAGATTGTTGACTTGGCTACCTAGTTTTTTGGAGATAGGGTCAGTGATTATATGGAAAACAACAATGGGATGAGGAGCTAGAAAAATCTATTGGATTGTTGTGATCACCAGCCTAAGCTTTTCCCTAGATTTTGGGAGATCTAGTAGTGCATTTAGGATATTAGAATCCCTCTCTTCCCCCAGAAGGATGAACAATACTAGTGGTTAGATAATAATGGGTCATTCTCTATCAAATCTGATTACCATTTCCTCATTCTTGAAGCTTAGAATAAAGATGTATGCAAAAAAATTTGGAATCATAAACTTATTCCAAAAATTAACATGTTTTGGTGGGCTACTACTCATAACAAAATCCTTACTGAGGATAACCTTCAAAAGAGAGGGTTTACTCTAGTTAACAGATGTTTCTTGTGTGGTTTAGAAGAGGAATCAGTTTCACACCTCTTTATCCACTGTGATTTTGCCTGGGAATTATGGGGCACAATACTTAACAACTTTGGTATTCAATGGGTCTGCAATTATAAAATTAAAGAAGTAATTCTTAGCTAGAATCCAACCTTCACACATCCCTAGCTTATGAAATTATGGAAGCAAGCTCTGCCATGTTTGAGCTAGATTTTATGGAAAGAGCACAACCACAAAATTTTTAGGGACACTGCTAGAAATGCTTCTTAGGTGTTTAACTCCTTTGTTAAGACCATTATGGAAAGTGTTACAACATCTCATATTCATGTAATGGAGAAACCGCTATCTCAAATTGAAAACCAAATTTCAGCCAAATGGAAGGTTTTAAACTAGATCCCTAGGTATAATAACTCCAAAATGCTATAGAGACTAAATACTAAATGGATCCCCCCTAAACCTAACTAGATAGAACTCAACATTGATGGGGCATCCAAGTTGGATGGTAAAGCTAGTGGAGGAGGAATTATAAGGAATGATAAAGGATGGATGTTTTCTATTTATGCTGGTGGAATTGTATGCTAGAGCAATAACTATGCTGAAGCAATGGCTTTACTATGGGGATTAAACTTAGCTATATCCCTAGGAATAAGGAACTTGAATATACAAGGAGACTCTAAGATGGTCATAGATGCCATTAATAAAGCATCAAATGTGGTAATCAAGATAAAAGACATCATTATTGATATCCAATTTCTTTTGCAAAAGTTTTTTGAAGTTGATATTTCCCATACCTACAGAGAAGGAAACAGGTTCATTGATGCTTGTGCCAACCTTGGTCATCAATTTTTAGGTTGGAGGGTGTGGCAACAAGGTGTTCATATTCCCTTAAACATTAGGGAGATCATTCAAAATGAGATGACTTGTCAAGAATGAGGCACATTGATGACAAGGATAGCTCTCAGAGGCGGTCCACATGGAGAGGGCCATCAGGGATCTTGGAACTTGATAACCTTAGTACTTTTTTGGTAATCATTCATAATTCATTGTATAATGAGGTTGAGGCATGTGGGTATCATCATGAAAATCAAGGGAAAATAATTTTCAAGCATGGGAGTAGACAACGTCATCCCTACAGGGTATTTCATAAAATGAGCTATCACATCTGCATTCTACATAAATAGAAGCAAGGGTTAGCAACCAGTTCAAAGCTAAAGGTAGAAATTAGGAACTCCACTATTTGGGTCTACAAATATAGAATGGGGGAGACCATATTCAAATTAAACCTATCTCCTACTACAAATTTAAAGATAATTCACTAGTTTGGCATTATAATAAAGAAGGGGGTATCATCCCATATCTGGAAAGCCTGAATGGTTATGACGAAAACTTATCTGAGCAGTTTGTGAGATCCTAGTTAAATAGGTAGGTGATGGTGGGTGTAATTAGTTTTGAAATCTCTAAAAAGGTGATCTCTATGGCCATGGGAATGACCATGCAGGGTATAAACCTTCAAAGGAAAACCAAAATCATGGATATGGCTAGCCATAAACTATTTTTGGGTGAGGGAGAAGAACTCATCCTATATCAAGGAGGATTCAAGCACGCTAAAATTTTAGAGCCATGGGATGGAGTGTGCTTCATTCTCATGAAGTACTCACACTCAAAGGGTGATTTAATAGGTTGTACAATTATCACCTTCCTTTATTAAATCATTTCAGGTGCAATGTTATTATTAGCTTTCCTTTTTACCTGCACTCCTCTTTGGAACACTCTATCCTGAGGGTGAGAGCTAAAATGGCTAAAAGTATAGATATAAACCCTATTCTCCTACACTAGGGGCTAATTTTCTACTTATACAACTTTCACTACACCCTTGAGCCAACCAAGAATATCAGAGTTGATAGTGGAGACATTCCTTCTAACCCAGTGTCTAGCAATGCTATTGATGAGTCCTGGGTTTTCCCTGCTCCTACCAAAACAAAATATGTCTCCTTTTACACCCTTAAAAAGACCCTTGTTGATACGCCCAGTTCCTCCGTGAGTAAGAAGGGTAAGAAGAGAAAGGTTGATGAAGAGGAATAAAATATTAAAGAGACCATAGAGGGGACCCACAAGAATTTGGGTAGGGCCATGGGGGGTGAAGGTGGTAAATCTCACAAGCCTTCCAAAATTCATAAGGAAGGATTCTCCTCTAGAGTGTGAAGGTTGGGGTGGATTACTGGTAAACCCACCTCGAAGGCTAGACTGATTGATTACTCAAAAAATGTTTTGGAAGAAGCAACCTAGGAGGAAGAGTCTAAGGAGCTAGAAATATAAGAAATTTTGAAGGACACTGGAGGGAAGCAGGCTACTAGGGATTTTGAGGTTACTGAGGAGCATGGTGTTAACACTATGGGAACTAATAACAATAAGGGGAAAATTTATGTCGAGGAAGCTGGTGAGGGTACTGAGAATGAGACTAATTGGAAAGTTAAAATTGGGGCCCTAAAGGACTGTATTCAGAAGTGGGAGAATATTTTTGCCAAAGGACTTCATAATACAATTCTACTAAACATGTATATGCTAGAAGTGGTGGGTAATACTGGGCATGCTAACAATGTGGAGAATGAGAAACTTAACGATTTTATCAAATCAATAGTTATGTAAGGGGAGTCCTCTCTAACTTTGGTCTTTCTGTTTCTTGTGTTTCGTTTCTATCTATTGTTCTTGGCTAGTGTCATCATCTCTCTGAAGGCATATTTTGTTTTTTTGCCTTCCTGTATTTTTTTATTATAAAGGGTTTGGCCCCTAGTTTTCCACCTTACCTTATCAAAAATAACAATTTGAAGAGCCTGATGATCAATGATTGTAAATCATATTATTTATTGTAGTATCTTGAACATTGAATCAATGATTATAAAATGTTATTTTCTAACTAAGAATGCAATCAGGGAAGCCATGAATCCAAATAAAAGTTAAATGTATAGTAAGTAAATAATTAAAAATAATAGTTAAATTTAATACAATGTCAAGCTAGGTTCACCTAACAGACCAAAATTTATTATATCGACTATCAATAGAGCTTACATAGTATAAATAGAATATTATAGTTTAATAAATTATAATATGGATCCAAAATTTACAAAATATTGACTATTATTTAATGTCTTCCAATTTATATCATCCTGGGCTTCAAATTTCCCATGTCAGGATTCAAATTTCCCATATCGATACTCAAAATTTATTTTTTATCATCAAAATTTTATCGACAGTGTAATCTCTAGCTTCACAATGTGATCCAAAATTTAGAAGTTTTGATTGAAAGATATTTTAAGAACACAAAAAATGACACAGTAACAATGAATTCTCTAAGAAGAGATGTTTTATTACTCAAGATTGTAATACAACTATGTGCTTATCTTTGGGAAGATATGTTTGATTTCCATTTCAGGTTACATCTTCATTTATACAAATTTTTAAAGTAGGAGGATGATGTGGAAGTTAACTAATCTTGAGGGATATTAAGTGGTTCAACTTCCATGATTTAAAATAATATAGAATTTGAGGAATTACTATTTTTAGAAACTTACTATTTTTAGACTGCACTACTAAAATTAAAATTTGGGGAACTTCCATTGGGTTTTAAAGGGTAAAAAAACATTGATCAAATATCCATGAAATCTCACCACATTATCCTCATTCTTAGATTTCCAATAGTTTAAACGGGAATTCAATTGGAGCTACAATGTAAAAGTTATGGCTCACAAAAGTTCCATCATAAATTGGGGTAAAACTGTCACCTAAATTGTCCCCTGTATTGTTTCCCAAATCATTCCTCCCTCCTTGAGAAGCAATGGTCCCCATTGCATCAATATTCCTCATCAGGTGTGGCAATTGTGTCTTAATTTTATTCTCTGTGAGCCACTCACCTTGGTGGCTAAGCTGGCCCCTTTTGACCACCTGATAAAGTGAAATAAAGCATCCTCTTATTGTCTTCATCTAGGTGTCCACAATATGATCCTCCTCCATTGGAGAAAAACTCTATGGATCAAGCTCATCAATATCTATTTATTTTTCTATGACTGAAGTGTCTAACAAAGGTGGATGATATGGTTTGAGGAGCTCTATGTTGAATATTGGATGCAGACCAAGGTAGGCTAGTAAGTTCAACTCAAAAGCATTTTCTCCAACTTTTTTGGTGATGGTATAGGGACCATATTGCCAAGGAAAATTTTTATATGTGGGCCTACAAGTCATTCCTTTTGAATTCACAACCAAACCTTGTCACCCACAAAAAAATGGCGTGCAATCCTATGTTTGTCATGGCATTGATTATACTTCTGATTCATCTTCTCCAAGATGTCATGAAATTGTTACTAGATGTGTTGCATTTATTTAATGAATTTTGTTGCTTTTTCTACCTCAGATCTTCCATGAGGTGTGCATTCCATGGTGGAGAATGGAAATATAAATTGGTGCCATGGGTTGGAACCCAAAGCATACTTGAAATGGATTGTGCTTCATCGAGTTGTGCAGGGCCCAAATGTATCCATGTTGTATGAAAAGAAGCCCCTCATCCCATGTGCATGGATGTTTGGAGTGATAAATCTAAATCATGTGAATAATCAAGAGGTTCACCACCTCTTTCTGACCATTAGTCTATGGATAGAAGGTTGTGGACTTCATCAGCTTGGTATCCATCATCTTTCATAGAGTGGACCAAAAGATGCTCAGGAACTTGCTATCTCGATATGAGACAATGGACTTGGGGAGACCAAAATGGAACCATACATGAATAAAATATAGTTGAGTAGTTTCTTTAGTAGATATATTTTTCTTATAAGCAATAATGATATCCATTTTTGAAAAATTATCAACTACAACAAAAATAAAGTCCTTGCCATGTTTTGAAGTGGCCAAACCTGAGAGAAAATCCATTGAGATAGATTCCCAAGGCCTAGTTGGTTTTGGAAATGATATGTACAATCCTTGCTTCTTATTTTTTGGCTTGTATATCACACATGGGCTGTAATATTTGAGATATATTTCCACATCCTTTCACATATGGGGCTTTTATAAGTGTTTTTGAAGAACTGCCAATGTCTTTTTTGCACTAAATTATCCAACTATCCTATTCAAATGTACTTCCCATATCATCTTCTATTGCTCTATAGATGGAACATAGATGTACCTCATATGATAGAGGACATTATCTTGAAAATATAAATTAGAAACATGTTTACCTTTTTGAAGCACTTGATATGTATCAGCAAAGGTAGGATCTGTTGCATACAAATCACCCTAAGTGGTAGTCTCATGTCTGCATAGGTCAAGAACTATTATGAGTGCAGTAATTAGTGGGTGGCTCAGACAATCTATGATTGTATTTGATTTCCCCTTTCTATGTTTGATTATCATATGTAATTACTATAGATATGTGTCCCACTTTTGGTGCCTCTCATTTCATATTTTTCTCTTTGTTTAGATGAATTCTAATGGTCTATGGTCAATGTGGATGACCGTCTCTTTCCCTAAGATGTAGTGTTTCTATTGTTTACAAGATTGCATAATGGCATAGATCTCCTTATCATATGTTAGGTATTTCCTGACTATATCAATGAAATTTTCACTATGATATGCAATAATATGTCCATGTTACATGAGGACAACTCCCATGGCATATTTAGATACATCTGTCATCAACTCAAAAGGTTGATGCAAATATAGCAAGACAAGAACAAGGGTTGAGCAAAGTATATTATTCAAATTCTCAAATTCCCTTTTTCGTATTTCACCCCACTAAAATGTAGCTTCAGCTCCTCATTTACTCACTTGGGTTAGTGACCAAGCAACATGTAAAAATCCAAGAATAAACCTGTGATAGAAATTTGTAAGACCCAAGAAGTTATGAAGTTTTGTGAGGGTCCTTGGTGTAGGCCATCCTCAAATAACCTAAATCTTCTCTAAATCAACATGGACCCCTTCCTCATTCACAACATACCCAAGGTACTGAATTATTTTCATCCCAAATGTGCATTTGTTGATATTTTCATACAACTTATGCTCTTAAAGAGTTTGAAGCACCTTAAAAACATGTTGTAGATGTTCCTCCCATGTTCTACTATAGATGAGTATGTCATCCAAGTAGACAACCATGAATGAGTTAGTGAAAGGTCATAAGATGTCATCCATCATCCTCATGAAGGTTACAGGTACGTTAGTTAAGCCAAAAGGCATAACTAACCATTTGAAGAGCCCCTCCTTATATTTGATTGCAGTCTTCTAGACATCAATGGGATCGATGGGAATTTGGTGATAGCCAGATTTGAGATCAATTTTGGTGAATAAATTTTCACCATAGAGTTGGTCTAGTAGGTCATCAATCCTAGGGAGGGGGTAGTGATTATTCACAATAATTTTATTTAGGGATTGATCGTCAATGCAAAGCCTCCATGTTCTATCTTTCTTTGGTGTTAAGATAATTGGGCTACCACAAGGTGAGGAGATTGGCTTGATGTGACCCTTTTGGATCAATTCTTGAATCTATATTTTTATCTCATAATTATCTAAAACTGATCTGTGATACATAAGATTGTTAGGCAAAGGTGATCCTAAGATCAAATTGATAGAATGTTTTACCTAAAAATGTAGTGAAACTCATATGGGTGACTTGAATAAGTCATCATATTATCCTATGATTTATCCTATCTAATTCTATTGTTATATTGAATGTGTAGTCGGGATAAAAACATCAACCTTCTTAGATTTATATAGTTTAACCACCATGAGAATGAATTTCTTTGTCCTCTCCACCAATCTCTTACATTGCTTGGCACTGATCAGGGAGATAGATGTGGGAGGTGGTACCTCTATTACCCTATAACACCACATTCTAATAGTGAGGGTGATACTTTGGGTTCATGATTCATAGATGCCATGTTGATCATACATGAATGGTTGACCAAGGATTACATCAAAAACATCTAGATTAACCACATCACATAATAGTTGATCTTAGAAAGGTTTTACTACATATGAAAGAAGGCACTGATGGGTGACATGGAGGTCTCTCCCTAGGCTCAACCATCCAATATTATATGGCTTTGGGTGAGGCTTCATGGATAGATTTAGAATTTTCATAACTTTAGTAGAGATTAAATTATTTTGACTCACACTATCAAGAATGAAATGTAGAGGCTTACCTTTTACCCATAATTTGGAGTGAAATAATCTTTCCTTGTCATCTAGCCTTTACTCATGGGTCTATGATGAAGTGACGATGGTATCAGGCTCAACATCTACAATCTCTTCTTTATCATATTTTATTGTAGGTTATGTATCAGATAGATTAGTAGATGTCAAGTATTGTGACTTAGAAAGTAGTGACTTGATGGCTCAACATTCTTATTTAGAGTGAGTTCTAGTTGTATGGTAATCACACCATTTTCTAGTCTTCACCTTCTGGGATTTCTTATCTTGAAACTCCTTTTGCTTCCAATTTTGGCCTCATGTTTGACCTTCCTTGTCACTTTTGCATTTTGAAGGTTGACTCTTTGTATTCTTTCTTCCATGCTTCTGCTCAATTTTCACTATGAATTTGTATGCCTCATCGAGGGTTTCCAAATTGAAGAGTTCCATTTCCCCCCATATGTACCATTGTATTCCACTTTGATATTTAAGAGTCTTATGTTTCTCACTTTCTTAGATGCCCAATATTGTAAATAGAGAATGAAAAGTGTCTGTGTAATCTTAAACAAATTGGTCCTTACCTTGGTGAAGTTGTTACCACTATATGTATAGATCATCATATACTCCAATGGGATAGTATTCTTCCCTTACCACTTCCATGAAATCATCCTAGGTAGGTTCAACCTCAAGGCTAATATCATTTATACTGAACCTCTTTTTTTACACTTCCCACCAATTTTTCATGGGCAATGATGCTTTCAAAAGAGAAAAAGTGATATTTCCTCCATTGATGAATTTATTTATAATTGATCAAACCAATTTTTTACCACATCAACATTTATTTTTCCTTCAAATGTAGGAATATCAAAATTCACCTAAACCTTGAAGGGTGTTGGGGTACTAAAAGGATGTTCCATGGATGAGGAACCAAAATTTCCCATCAGAAGTTATTAGAGAATTTAGGATAATTCTTGTAGCATATATGATTGTTTCAATTGGAAGGATTCATTCATAATTTCCTTGAAATTATTATATGTCTCAGTGTCATCCACCATTTGAAGTTGTTTAGAGTGAATAGGTGGATAGTTTGGAAGCTCTGTTGTTTTCCACCCAAGCTTCTTGTAGCCTAACCTCATCCTCAAGATCATACACTCTCAAGACAAACTTCTCTAATACCACTAATTCAAAACTTAGAATTTTTGATTGAAAGATAGTTTAAGAACACAAAAATAACATAGTAACAATGAACTCTCTACGAAGAGATGTTTTATTACTCAATATAATAATACAACTATATGCTTATCTCTAGCAAGAGATGTCTAATTTCCATTTTAGCTTACATATTCATTTATACACATTTTGAAAGTAGGAGGATTTGGAAGGTCAGAAATCTTGAGGAAGATTAAGTGGTTCAACTTCCATTATTTAAAACAATACAAAATTTGAGGAATTACTATTTTTATAAACTTATTATTTTTAGACTACAATACTAAAATTAAAATCTAGGGCACTTACATTAGGATTTTAGGGTTAAAAAACCATTGATAAAATATACATTCCATCTCACCATGTTCTCTTCATTCTTATCTTTCCAATTATTCAAATGGGGAGTCAATTGGAGCTACGGTGCAAAAGTTATGGCTCCTGAAAGTTCCATCATCAATTGGGGTAGAACAGTCACCTAAATTGTTGCCCAGATCACAATGAAAATATGATTTTTATCACAATTTACTCAAAATTAAGACTTTTTTGTATGTGAAAAATTATACTTATTAAAATTTTAATTAATGAATATATAACATGATCACTTCGAATAAAAAACTACTGTAGAGTGAAGATTCATTGTAGCCAAGAAAAACCTGCCAATATGGTACATTTACATTCACATTTACTTTGATATTTATCCCCAAAAATGTTAGATTAATCTCAAATTTGATTTTAATTTTATTTTATGTTTTATACTTTATAATTGGATAAAAATGCTAATGCCAAAACATAAATAGTTTGCAGTCTAGCTATAAGTAAAAAAATGAAACATTATCACTCCTCATGATGACATGTCTAGTAATGAATGAATCTTTTATTAAATTATTTAAAATCATACCATCATTTAAAACTTATCACAAGATAAATCACTCAAATTTCAACATATTAATCTCTATCACATTAATTTAACATGATCTTTATATTCGACATTGACACCTTAGCACAAGATTAGTCACTCAAATAACACCATATTAATCTCAAATTATTTTAACCCACTCACAGAGTACTTAAGTAAGTATTATTTATTATGATGTGACTACTAAGAATTTTATCCACCAATTAGGCTATTTGAATATGATTTTGAAATTTGATGAGAAAATTACCTATATTAATTATCCTATTAATTACTATGAACATATAAATGGTGTCAATCAATCTCACCATATCTAACTTAATATCACACATCAAACATACATATTTGATTAAAAATAAATACTATAGTTATTATATTTAAATTACTTGGTCCTTAATCTCACTATATTCTGAGTGCAAAGAGCATTTTGTTGGAATTTGTAATTTATTCCACCCCCATTAAATGTTTGCAAGGCATGATGTTTTTTTGATGTAGTAAGTATTTAATTTTGATACTCAGTCAAATTTGGTAGGTTTTATAAATATAAAAATAAGGCCTCTTTAAATAGATGAATTTTGAAACCATTTTTATATTAGAAAGCAATCAAGCAATCAAAGTGTAATTGAGAAGTATCTCTATGTTTTTATGAGTATTGTAGCATCTCAGTGTGTTATTTTTTGTGTGAAATTTATCTAAAGAAATAAAATTATATCTATAGTTCAAATGACAAGGAACCACATGTTTCCTCTAAAGATGAAAATTTATCCTCTCAAGAGTAAAATAGTAATACATCAAGAAACCTTCAAGATAGTCATGAAAGACACATCTAGACTCTAATAATTGAGGTATGGGCATTTAAGTTTTTCTAAGAAAACTGTGGCATGATTATCACATCAAAGAGATAAAATTTAAATTAGGGGATTGGTCACTCTTTTTTGACTCCATGTTTCATAAATTTAAGGGAAAGTTGAGAAAAAAGATGACTAAGCCCATAACAAATAGAAAAAGTATTGGATAATGGATCGATACAACTATTGCCAATAGATGGGAATAAAAAGACTTTATTGGTAAATGAGCATAGACTCAAACTATACTAGAAGCTTGTCAACAAAGATTAATTTGTTCTAAACCTCATAAATGAAGTTGTTTTCATAGAAAACCCTACTTCCATGATAGCAACTCCTTGATGCTCTAAATATGTAAAAAGAAGGGGACCACCTCTTAGTTTCCTTATTTCAAATATATGTTTGTATGTGTGTGTTTGTGTAGATATAAATATACATATACATACATTTACAAAATAAAATTTAAAAAATATAAAATTCAATAGTGAAAATCCTTTTTAGCACACTATTGACAATGTTGATATATAAACAAGTTTGTTGGTTGATCATGCATTAAAAAAAGAGCCTAAGAACTAGTAATATCTAGTCAAGGAAAAAAATAGATAAAACCATAAAATAATATAATTTGATTATTTTTTTTTATCAATTCATTCCAAGCAATACTTTCAATGTTGTGTTCATTTGTATAGATTTCCAAATACTAACCCATTCATTTTTTCTCTGTTTAGAATTGGTGGCAAGATGAGAGATAAAACTATGAGTATGATTAGGTAAGTTATTTTATTTGTCTATATTAGGTTAGTATAAGTCCCTTTGATTTTTATATATTCACCACATTGAGGAGGTGGTTTGAGTAAATTTAGACTATGGACATCTTATAGAATGCCAAAATAAAGGTCATGTTAGAAGTGATTAGTGACATGGAAAAGTGATGAATAAAAAAGGTGTCATGTCAAATTTAATCCACATGCACCAACTACCTACCTACCTAGTCCATCTAAATCCAAATCATCATGACATGGAAGTTAGTGCACATGATAGTAACATTCTAGGGGATCACTAATTATTTTTGAGGGGGTGTTACTAATAAAGTGTAGGCATGTTTTTCCTAATTTTTAGTCCCATGTTATTTAAAAATTTATGAAATATATGCTACTTAGAAAAGTTATGAGCATTTTACCCAAAAAAATATTTTTCAAAAATAAATAAATATGATTGGATATAAAATCTACATCCATGCAAATCCTTAGTCCCCACTACTTCTTACCCCTCAAAAGATTCTTCCTAAATAGTAGTTTCTCCTTATTTTAAGGTGCAAATATTTGATACATGGTTTTTTAAGTTTTTATGATGCATAGGACCACTATTACAAAAATTATAGAGGTTTTATCCATTAACATGGGGCCCCTTTGTTATACATTCTAATCCATGCGTGAAAAAAAAAATCTTTTCCCAAGTTGGTTTCACTAAATTCTTGTATGTCATGTTATCATTACTATGGATTACATCAATAGCTGCTAAGATAATGTTAATAAATAGACCATTTCAAATATTTCCATTTTTAATGTGATTTTATTTTCTTTTAACACTATTTTTCTCACTTGTAATACTAACCCTTACCTCAAGACCATCGATCAACTACTATGGGATAGAAAAAGAGGTCTGAACTAGGCTCCATAGAAGGGTTAATGAAGGATGATATATCTATAAATATCTTTGAGAAAGTTATATGTCTCCCTTTTCTACATAAATTAAAAGTATATGATGAATATTTGGTCAAATATTTCATGGCACATCTATAGGAAGACTCTACCATGATTCAAGGCATCAAAATCCTAGTTTTAGCTATGTAGCTATCGAAATCTCATGAATCACTGAAGAAGGTAAGAGGTTATTTGAAATAACCTCTTTTAATGAGTTGATTAAAAAATTTAATAATGATAAACAATTATTTGTATCATGAATACAATATTATTGAGGGAAGGCAAAAGGTATTATCAGGGAAACCTTACTAGAACCCTAGAGGTCTACTACCTTTTGGGTCATAAAATAATTGACTTATGAAGGACAATGTAGTGTTATAGGTTGTGAGACCATGAATATAATCCTTCATCTCAAATGTGAAAGAAAACAAACCCAAAATAGAATCAAATTTTCATTATACATATATAGGTCCATTCAAGTTTTGTCTACCAATAGGTCATCTCCAATTCACCACCATGGACTCATTCATTTGATCATACAACATCATTTTCTATAGTAAATCCAAGTAACATGGGAGAAATTTTAGGGAGATATAACCAACCAACCTTTAGCACCTCTTCTTGAAGCCTCTAAACAAACAAAAAGTCCAAAAATAAAATTATAGGCTTCCTTTTCTAGGGTCAAGGTTTAATCAATTAAAAGGAGACAAACTAGGTCACATGTTATACCTATGGTTGAGCAAAGATCTTAGATGAAACTTCATGTCTAGAATCATAATATAGCTAAAATAAAATTAAGAACCAGATCTTCATAATCTCATTTGGCTCTTAAGGATAAAAACATCCTTTCATCAAGTGCAACATAGCCACCTAAAGCATCTGGTGATCCATAATCATAAGTTGTCATTCAAACAAAGAAGGTTACTCCTTTTGAGGATCCCATTTATCATATGAATACCATAAAGAGGTGAATAAAGATCATAATATCATGTGATAATGAGGAAAAATATTCCATTATATCCTTTGATATCCTACATCAAAACGCTTCTTTTCCTCTACCAACAAAAGTGGACACATTAGCATTACAGGAAAACCCAATCATAAAAACAATTCATGAACTATTAAAATAAGTTCCTAATGAAAAATACATTGAAGAAGATAACATTCCAATATAAAATATTCTAGTTTAGGAAGCAACAACTTTCCCTCATCTCCAACTAGTGACACCAAACCTATACTAGATAAAGGAAAGTCCCCTATGATATCTAAGGAAGAATAACCTTGTAGTTATACAAAATAACCAAAACATTAAATTACACTTGTATGGTTTAGAGACGAGGCCATCTTATGATAGAAATCTGCATATGTTTCTAACCTCTTAGTCCAATTTCAACGTAAGGATATTCTTAATTCTTCCTTAGCTCAAGGTTTATATAATTTTAAGGAAATGGATCTATACAATATAAATGAAATTAGTATGATTGAATAAAAAGTCACTCAATAGAATGATGAGATAGTACACTCTTGGATATAAATGAAAAAGTTGGAAGAAGAATTTTCTTAATTAAACATCAACTTCTAGACTCTGAGTAGCAGACCTTGATCCTCTATCAACAACTTTTTGAGAAAGCCTCATCCTCCTCCAAACCTTCAATTGACTAGGCTTGCTAAAACATTATCTCCCATTATGATTATTTAGATAAATAGAATCAAGTTTTTTTGGAGTTTAAGTAACTCAAAAAACAAAATAAGACTTTATAAAAATAAAATCAAACACTAAGGGAGGACATAGAGAAGGAAAAGAAACAAACCCAAAATTTGAAGTTAAACTCTAGCCTTCATGTTAAAAAAGGGAACATCTTATAGATTTTGGAGATCCTTCCCATTCCTATATTTTTTATCTATATTAATAATTATATAGGTGGAAATTGATCATAATATCATGTGATATACCCTACAATATTGAGGACCCCTTATATTTTTGCATATCTTTGAGGATTCTAGTATAGGATATATTATGTGAATTATATCAATGAAACATGATATCAAGGCAATAAAATAAATTAATGACTAATTTATATTTATGATAAGTCTATTTTATATCCCTTCTCTCCACCTATAAAATTAAATTGGCACAAAAAACTAGGGATGATGAATATGTAGAGAAATTGAAGACCATAGGATTATGCATTAGACCGAATTTTAGTAGTTCAAAAATGATCCTTGTTAAATTAAAATATTCCTACATGTTAAAAAAAATATCAAGGTGTTGATAAGTGTTTCCATTGATCTCAAGATGCATCTAGTAAAGATGCATGGTGAGTGGTCTATGAGGTATGAGCTTGTGTGCTTGATGTGACAAGGAAGCTATGTGATAAGAGAGAATTTGAAGGAAACATAATGTATATATGTTAATATATAATTTAAATGAAACATAATTATTATTATAATTTTTATTTCAAGGTTTAGGTCAAGTAAAGCATGTTTTAGTACAAGTTGTCTTGAGAAACCTACTCTAGACTTTGTGAGAAGGTGTGAATAGTGAAGCTTGGTAGAGTAAGTAAGAAAAAACTTTTGAGAGATGGTTTATCACTATGTGATACTAAAATATAATCTTATATACTTTCAAAAATGTTTCAAGGTCATCTATCAAGTTTCAATATCTTGAGAAGCCTAGTCATGGCACTAGTCATAGCATGAAGAGACCTTGTGAGAAAGTTTGAGCATGGTGGCCTAGCGAGATGGATGCATAGAGTCATAATAGGATATATAAGGTTAATTTATCATTAATATGAGGAATTATATCACTTATAATAGTTTTAAGGTGAGATTATAGGGGTGAGACCTTAATTCAAAGTATGCAACTAGACTAGTTTTAGACCCAACCTGATCTAACAAGGTGTCATGAGGTGTTTCAAGGCATATGAAGGATGTTTGACATTATTTAAGAATGTGATATGTTGTGTGAGAATTTAAGTGAAATTTAAAGCACATTAAAATAGGCATGAAGGTCAATTTCAATTCATAATGTGGTTTACAGATCAAGGTTTAAGCTAATAAAAAGAGAGATATGGCCTAATGGGGTATCAAGGTTCATTTCCAAGAAAGTGTGAGTATATGAGAATTAAAAAAAGTGTTTAATGTTTTTTAAAGTATGTTTTAAAAATTTTAAGCTAATTTTTTTAGGATAAGGTAAGAAAAAGTGCTTTAAGGTCTCTCAAGTGTGCAAAATATAGGGTTTTCAACCAAGAAAAGACTTTCAAGTGTTCATTGGCATGTGTAACCTCTACATGGGAACATGATATATTGAGTATATATGGGGAATTTTCCCATATAAGATCTCCATGCATTAGTTTTATAAATTTTAGGTAATCATTTATGAACAATCATTAAAACTAAAAATAGTGTTAACCCTCTCTATAACCCTAACAATGACACGATATGAAAGATATTATTAAAAACAACCTATAATGGTAAAAAATGACTATAAAAACTATTTTATCATGTATTAAACTCTCTTAAGAACCTCCAAGTATGATTGGTTTTTTAGGTGTGTCAGTAGACCCTATAATCAAGTGTTAGTTTCTTGGATATTTACTATAGTAATTAGAGTCGACAAAGTCAAAGTTGATAAATAAATGGAATAAGAAGGTTTATTCTTATATTTTATGTACATTATGGTTTTTGGGTAGGTTTTATCCCTAAATGGTGATAATTAGTCATCTAAGTTTACTAATTGCTAACCAACCTAATGGTAGAAATAATGAGAAACCTAGGCATTAGTGAGAAGGTGATTAGGGATGAATCCAAGCACATGAATAATTTTTTCAAGACTTTTAAGACATGTTACTATTTGATATAATTTTTTTAATTAAGTGGATATGATGAATTTTTTTCTCATAAGTTAAATTATCGGGTTCATATGAGATAATGAGGTACAAGATTATGAGATTGGTTTAGAAGACCAATATTTCCATTTGAAATGTTATATGTGTATCTAATAATTGTATAATGATCTAAGATGTTCATCCAAATACACTATAAGTCACTAAAATTGGTCATATATGTGATTGAATGTCATTATCACCATGACTGGTCTTCAAGGCAAACTGATAGTTCTGGTTAAGCAAGTTGCAGAGTTGAGTTTGAGACTCTATGCAATGATTTAATGTATCTAATACACATTATTTATTTTGATAATTTTATGTCCTATAAATTATTTGTATAATCTTTTAATATAGTGTAATATGTTGAAATATTGAAGCCAAAATGGCTTGTCTGGCTGAGTGAGGTCTGAGAGAGAGAAGGTCAACAAATTAGTCTACAAGACCAATAATAGCCATTATAGTTTATGATATTTTTGTTGGAGATTATTTTAAGGATGTTTTAGGATAATTTTCATTCATTTAAATTCCTTGAGTTTTTCCCTTTAGTTTTTATAATTTCAAGTTTCCATGACTATGTTTTGAGGCTTGTTAGTAGTTCTGAGTGGGCTATTTACAAAGAAGGGTTTGAGTCCTTTTGCCTTGAGTTGTGAAGTCTAAATAATATGGTGATGAACCTAAGGTCATTTATCTTATTTATAGGTTATTTTTTGAAATTTTTATTTTTCAAAATTGTATTTGTTTTTTAGTCTTTTAAGATAAACTTTATGGGTATGCACATGCCTAATTGTGAATAATGCTAATAATATGCTTCAAGTGGTGGTTGAAGATAAAACGTGTTATGGATCCTATATAATATTATTATGGGTTTATTTTATTTTAATATGATATTTTAATTCCATTTTATGTGTTTAAATGTGTTTTAAGGAAGATAAAATATAACATGTCCCAAAGTAGACCTAATGAAATTTGGTCTCCATGAGACCTAAAGATGAAAGGCCTAATTGAGGTATGTCAGACCTAAAGGGACTCAAATCACATTTTATTCATGTCTATGAGATGTTTTTATATATATTACATGATAACCTAAGATTTTAAGGGTTTTTTTTGACCAAGAAGGATATGAACAAGAGACTTATGTAAATACTAGGCAGTTTTAGGCCTATTTGTGTGTGTAAGTGCAAGTGAATAGAATAACATATTAAAGATCAGAAGGAGGTATTATATAAAATCACAAGAGTGTATAGGATTAGTGATGAATATTGTATATAGGTTTTACGCATGATTATAAAGTTAAAATGACCTAATTAGTCTTGAAAAGATGTAGTTGAGTGAAGAGGCCTAGAAGGTAGTTTGAGAGGGATAAGAGTTTCAAGAGATAAACAGGTGGTCATCATTAGTTGGTTGAGAACCAAGGTGTCTTAAATTTTATAAAAACAATAATATGTCTGATTTGGTTCTAATTAATCTAAGGGCTTGGCACCTCTTTGAAAATTAGTGCTTGTTAAAGCCTAGTTGAGTTGGTGCTTAACTAGTTGGGGTTGGTGATCCATGTGAAGTGGATGATTCACTAAATTTGATGTTTATCTTAAAATACTATAGTCCATTTTTAGATATAAATGGGTTTCCTTCCAATTTAGGGTTTCCCACATAAATGGTGTGTTGACTTTTGTAATATTGTTTCATGCTTGTATAGTCTATTACTTATGCTTTACTTGATCTATATGTTGATGTGACGGTTCATGATTACTTAAGTTAAATTAATAAGAAAGTTTTTTTAATACTAATTAACCCCCTATTAGTAATTTTTATTTCAACATAAGTGTAATTATCTACCAGCTTTGTATATTTACATTATTTCTTTTGATTTATTTACCAGACAACATTTTTATATAATATTTACAACCATTACAAGACATTAGGATATAATGACAATCCCACTAAAAATAAAGTAGGTCATGTCCCCAACTAATTTAAGATGGAGACTTGGGAGAGCATAAAAAATAATGAGCGTGATTTTTGATTTCCTCAACTTAAGAGGAGAATAAATGCAGATAGGTATGAGATTCAGACCACCATTTCTCCTTATTCATATTTCATCTTGGAAAAAATGGGATCCTCAAGAAAATGATCAATTTCAAATTTGGGGACAGATGGTGCAAACCTATAATGGTTTCACTAGTGAAAAGGATAACCATCAGACCTATGATTTCAATGTGTATGACCTTAGCTAATGCCTAGAAACTAGAAATCATATTTATGAGGGGACAAGAAGATGAGTTTGTAAAGGGACTTGAAAAATGTAAAGTATGCGGGAAATGATGAGTCCAAAATATGACTCATTTTTACCATCAGTTTCCTTAATCTTTCCTCAATTAACTCTCCTCTAAAATTAAAATTATAAGTATCTTAGGCTAATATTTAATCTTAATGTAGTATATAGATAATTTATCTTTGTTAGTGCAACTAAAGTCTAAATTACTCATTATGTCACTTTTTTCTAATGGTTTGCATGTTTAGTTTCCCAATTTTGTGTGCATACATACAATATAATAGTACATATAGAATAAATACCTTTTGGATGATATTCCAATTATCATGAGATAACCCACATTTAGGATTTTTATATATAAGGTTATCTATGGATGCATATGGTAAGTTATAGACTCACCTAGTCCATTATAAACCTAGCTACAGACTTGACCAGTAGCTATAGACTCACCCAATCTTGGATAGGATTATATTGATGAAGAATTCAATGTTTCATGGATGAATCAAGCATATATATTCTCTATCACTTCATACATGAGTTGGTTGAAGATGGTGAAATAATTTTAGCATTATCTAGATTTGAAGATCAGCTAACATATCTTCATGAAGGCACTAGTGAAGGATAACTTTGACCATTTGAGATAGAAATTAGAAGTATCATGATAGCTAATGGAATAAGTTAATGGAAAGTGTTGGAATTTTTAATTTATTGCACCTAAATTAAATGTTTCTAAGGCATGATGTTTTATGAGTTAAAATAAGTAATCAAAGTGTAATTGATATTGTAATAAATATTGTATATTAGAAAGCAATCAATCAATCAAATTTTAATTGAGTAGAAGTATCTCTACATATTTTTTGAGTGATATAGCATCTCAGTGTGTTGTTGTGTTGTGTGTATTTTTTCACTCACATTTAGACATTAATGGTTCCTTGTGAGGTTATAATCTGGTCCTTTTGGTTGGTATGGATGATTATCTATAATTTTTCAGATCTAAAAGTATTAAATATATTGGTTACTAAGATTATTTGATTATAGCTATTAAAAAATGCTAGTTTGTCCTAGCATTTTCCATTTGGGTCCCTATTTATTTTCCACACACAAGGAAATAAATAATAATCAATATAATTAAGTGATAAACAACCCTAATCTATGCCATTTCATTATCTTATCCATTTCATAACAATAATCTAGGTAGACTAATTAAATATAAGTGATTTCATAACATATAGTGTTAAATAATGAATAAAAGGGCCAAGTCAACACAAACAAATCACACATTTCAGATAGAGTAAAAAATTATATTAAATACCATTAATACTAAATACTTAAAAATAAGGATATGCAAAAATGAGAGTAACAAATATGGTCAATGCTTTAGCCACTCTACAACTTGTAGTGTTTTGACCTGTCTGTGCTCTATAGTGTATATTCATAAAAACTAAGATTATATATCTTCTCACACATGTTAAGTATTTTTTTTAATATTATAAATGTGTTTAAATTATATGAACCCAATTTTTCAAAGTAATTTTGAATTTAAAATTCATTGGGTACTCCTGCCTATTTAAATTGAATGTAAATTCTCCTCAGGAGTAGTCAAGTTAAATTAAAAGGCAAGTGATATATTTAATATTAATTGATATATATATATATATATATATATATATATATTATATTAAAATATATAATATTTATTTAAAATATATACTAAAACATATATTAAATGATTTAATATAATATTATAATATTACATGTGATATAACATTAATAAATTTAAATATATTATATTGAAATATATAATGTATAATATTGATTTATAAAATATATAATTTAACATATATATATTATATAATTAATGTTTAATATATAAAAATATTATGATATTTATTATGCAATATTTATATAATAGCTAATATTATAAACACATAAATATACCTATGTATGTATGTGTGTATCAAGTATGTATGTATGCATGCATGTATGTACATGTTGGTAAGAGGGGTTATGTTAAGCGAAATGGTTAAATCAATAGTTAAACCTAGTTACTCCAAACCAATGACAATGTAAAAATAAGTTCATATAAATTAATTTTGGGTGCACACCTATTAGGCAAAATAATTATACTCAAATATATAATATATAATATTGATTCATAAACTATATTAACATATACTATAGCTCATATAAAGTAACTGTGAGTGTAAACCTATCAGGATCTAAATGACCATGCAATGTTTTAGTCTAAAATGGATTGAATTTTATGTGTAAAAATATTATAGCCTCTTATCATAATTGGAATGTTGTTGTCATTGATGTGAAGGTTGATGTCATTAATGTCATTGATGTCAAGGTGCATCTAGTGAAGGTGCATGGTGAGTGGTTATTAAGGTATGTGCATGATATGACAAGGTGAGATTGTTGAGAATTATCATTTATATTTTTTGATGTCAAGGTTCAGGCTAGCTTAAAGTTTTCAGTGTTGTCATTGAAGGTTCTTTTAAAGGTATGATGACATGTAGGTCGGCAAGAGTGTTATTATGAGTAAGGTTATTTGGTAGTGTGTTGTGACAACCTTATGAGAATTGAAGGTATGTAGTGTGAAAGAGAGTATTTTAATGGTTATGAGTGGTGTTTCCCTTATTTCAATTGTTGATCAATGTGTAGGTAGTGGGTATTTGAGTTCAAGTTCTTAAGTAGCCTAAGATTACTCATGGCATGAAGAGACCTTATGAGAAGGTATGAACATGGTGGCTTGGTGAGATGAGTGCACAAAGGAATGAGTGGTTGTATTAGGTTTATTGAGTATGAGATTGAGGTGGAGAGTGTATGAAAAGAGGCATAGAAGATATTTTTAAAGCCTAATGTGGTTTGTAGGTCAAGGTTTGGAGAGAAAAGAGATAGTTTGGCCTAATGAGGTATTATGATCTATTTTCAAGGCATGTGAAGGATTTATGGAAGTGTTTAAACATGAGAAAAGATGTACGAAATGAGAGTGATATATTGAGAATGACATTAAGGTTTTTAAATCATGGAAAGAGGTATGAAGGTTAGTTTAAATCCTAGTAAGGTATGAAGGATATAATGTAGAGAGAAAGTGTAGCCTAATGGGGTATCATGATCAGTTTCAAAGGCAAGTGTGAATAGGTGATCATTGAAAAAGGTAAGTCAAGTTTTTTTAGGCATGTTCATGAAGTTTGAGGTCTTATTTTCAAATACAAGGCATGAAAATATGTTTGGAGGTCTCTCAAGTGCTTAGAATGAAGGGTTCTCAACCCAAAAATAATTTTCTTGTACTCATCAGCTAGTCAAAAAATTTCATGGGATCCTAATAAGTTCATGGTATATGGGGAAGGGTACTAGATAAAAATTCTAGTTATTATTTTTTGGATTCAAGGGCTATGCTTTATGAGTTATCGTTAAGAGTAGAAACATATTTAAGCCTTCTTAGTATGCTAATGTAGACTTGATGTTGAATATGTTGCCCAAAAGTGATAAAGATGTGTTGAATTGATCAATTAAGATATTGGATATAGTATTGGACTATCTTAGGTACCTCTAGGTGGTATTGGTTAGAGAGAGGAGAGAGCAAATGTTGAGTTATAGGCTTATTTCTGAAGAGGTTGATGAAGAAGTCAATATTTGCATTAGACACAGTAAGAAAATGGATGGAGGGAGAAGGTAGAGAATAATATTTCATGTCCATGAAGGTTTATGGATAGATTATATTATTTAATTATGTTAAAACAATCATCCAATTTAGCCAGACACTAATAGGCCTAATAGTACGAAGAGTGCAAAACCCAGGCAATGTGAGAAGTTGGTTTCTAGTGTCTTTTCAAGGTATATTAGTGGATTCAAATGCCTAGAGTTTTTTTTAATTAATTATAAGTTATGTACATTAATTTTAGGATTTATAAATATATTTTAAGTGGTGAAAATGATGAAGCCAAAATGGTTTGTCTGGCTTAGTGAGGTATGTTTGTAGTGAGCTCAACAAATTAGTCTATAGCCTAATATTTACCACTAGACTAGATTGTGTTTATATTTTAAGATGGTATTGAGATGTCATAGGATAATTTTTATTCATTTTAATTATTTAAAAGTCCCTATACAATTTTTATAATGTTAATTTTCATGACTATATTTTTAAAATTCCTAACAATTTTGAGTAAGCAAGTTGTAGTGATGAAAAGTTAGATTTGAGTGTAATTTTATGAAAGAGTGATGCAATGTAGTGCATATTTTTTTTGTTTTTGAATTTAAATTCATGTTCATGTTTTTTAAAATATTGTAATTTAGTGTATGAGGTTGAAAAGTTGAAGCCAAAATGGCTTATCTAGTTCAAGAAAGATTATGTGAGATAAGGTCAGGAGATTGGTCTACAAGACAAATGTTTTCTATTAGATATTATGGTTTTTTGGATTAAATCTATTATAAATATGTTATATAATATTTTTAAATTATTTATAATTATTGATAGTGTCCTTTTAGCTGTTGTATGTCAAGTAGTTTCATGACTAGTTTTTGATAATTCTAGCAGTTCTGAGTGAACATACTAAAGAGATGAGTTTAAGCCTTTTTACCATGATTTACAGTGTTTAAAGAGTATGGTAATGAAATTGAGGTAATTTATATTATATTTATTTGTTTTATTTATCATTTTTAGTGGATTAAGCTATTTTGAGATTTAGTATTGAAAGACATATTTTTGGTGTGTATAGGCCTAATAAGATAGAGTACTAATGAGCGGTTTCAAGTAGTGATTTGTTGTAAAATTTCTTGTTGAGCATATAAGCCATTATTTGGGGTATATTTTATTTTTAAATTCTATTTTATTACCATGTGTGTATTTTTAAAGTGTTACAAGGAATCCAAAGTGTAACGTGTGTCTAAAGAAGGCTTATTAGGTCTTCATAAGGCATAAAGGAGGATGCGACATAAAGAATGATTTAGTCTATTTTAGTTATGTAAAATAAAATATAATTATTTATTATTAATTTTAATGTATCTTAAAGCCTATTTTTGTAATTTAAGTGGTGAAGTGTGTGTTTTCAACAAAGAGGTGTAGGATTAAGATGTTGGTATTTATACAAGGTAGTTTTAGGCCTATTTGAGGATTCTTAGAGGTGTGAATGAGATAAAAGATAATTGATTTTAAATAATTATTACAAACCAAAATAAGAGAGTATAGGTACTATCATTAATATATAATAGGGGGTATAATTATGAATATCAAGGTCATATACCCTAATTAGTCTTGAAGGGACCTAGTTGATTAAAAGGCCTAGAAGGTAGTTTGAGAGAGATAAGAGTGTCAAGAGTTGAAGAGGTGGTCATAATATATTGGTTTATAAACATAGTTTTGTTAATATTATCAAATAAAATAGGTGTATAAGTTTGTGTTGAGTCATCTAGTGGGTTGGTGCCTTCTTACAAGTAGATGCTTATTACAGCCTAGTTAAGTGGGTGCTTGGCTAGTTGGGGTTGGTGCTCCATGTGGAGTTGGTGCTTAAATAAATTTTGTTTTTGTCTTAAAATAATATATTACATTTTTATATATCCATGGGTTTTATTCCCCTTGATTTTTTCCCACATATGTGATGTGTTCTTGTGTTTCATGTTTATGTGGATAGTTTATTATGCTTGTTAGATCTATATAATTATTTGAATGGTTCATGATCACTTAAGTGTAACTGAATGAAATGTTTTGAATATTTATTCACCCCCCCACCCTATAAATCATTATGATTCCAATAATTAGTATCAGATCATGGTCATTTGAAGTATGTCTTATAGCCTAGAGGAGATCCTAGAAGTACAAGCATGGATTATGATGATGATAGTGTTTATCATTATAGCAATGAAGATCAATTAATTTCAAAAGATAAGTATGTAAGATATATGTTGAATAAGTTTGAAGCTAAGAATAAGTCATCTAAATTAAGTGATAATAATGTTTTTGATGATGATAATGATGACTATGTTGATCAAGTTGGCAATAGAGTTCTATTCTTGGCTAAATAAGTAGGTTACTCCAAGGAAGAAGAAAACATGTATGATGAAGTATATTATGATATTGAAGAATTATAAGCTAAATTAGACCTTGAATCTGACCTCATAAGTTCCCTAGATGATTTGAAGTAACAAAAGAAGAGGAAGCATGAATTGAGATCGAAGGTCAAGGGTCTTAAGGAACAAATATACCATGAAGAGTGACTGGCTCAAAGAAGCCAAAATGGATGAGAAGATCATTAAAGATATTTAGAATTAGTTATAAGGTGTTGATATAAAGTTTAGATCAAAATAATTTGAGTATTATTAATTGAAGATAGAGCTAGATACTTTGAAGGTTGAGAATGAACAGCTCATAGAAAAGATGATCAAGTTTGAGAAAGAGCATGAGAATCCAGAACAAGTTAAGATCACTAACATGAAATTCAACATGAATAAAACTATTAGGCATCAAAATATAATGAGGTATTAAAATTATTTCAATGGTTTTTTTTTTGTCATATCTTTGGTCATAGAGCAAGTGATCATGTAATGGTCTCAAGGAATGATTTTTCATGGGACTATGGGAGGAGTGATTAGTCAAGAGGTAAGAATAGTAATGTTATTTTCTATAGTTTTCATAATGTGGGACACATTAAAATATTTTATTCTAATAGAGTTAGATGTCCCTTAAGACATAATATGGTATATGGAGCTCCTAGAGTACATGAGAAGGGTAAAACATTTATATGGAAGCCAAAGACAATCACGGGGATTCATGATCAGTCTACTAGTCAAAATGGAATATTTGATAAGGTATATCAAGGATAAAAAGTGAATTAATTCTAATAACATATGTTATCTACATATACTAATAAATAATTCAAAGAAAAGAATAAGGATGACAAGGTGGATGAGTCAAATGCTTTAATCAAGCCTATGTGGATTTTAAAGAGGGACTATTAGTCTCATGATTGTAAGATCAATTAAAAGAGTGGATTGGAGATCTATGGATATCTTGAGTTCATGGTTTTTCAATTCGCTGTGAAAAGGGGTGACTCCATCAATCTCCATGGAGACACTAATCTATCTATAGAAGCATGACATTGCAGTTAAATAAGGATTCATCTTGAGAGGATTCTAGGTTGTATGTGTTTTAGGGTATGATTTATTTTATTTGTAGATTGTATCCATATGACAAGGTGAAATGTATTTTGGTCAGTATGAATAATGTTTTTGAAGATCAATATATGAGAATCCATGATATGGAATGCAAAATTCTATGTATGATTCATTTTAGATTTCCTTTTGCATTGTTATGAGTAGTTTGATAATTTAGGGAACTTGGTAGCTATGAATTTTGAAGTTAGTAGGTAGCATGGTGAGATATCAAAGGTTTACATCAATATTTTGAGGTCAAAAATTATTCAATTGGTATATGAAAGGTAAGAAAGTATCTATTTTTGATTCTATCAATTGATAGTTAAACTTGATTTGTGTTAAGATGTGGTATTAGTATCAAAATATTTAAATGAATATGAGGATGTTCTATGAGTCATAATGACTCATGTGGTGAGATAAAACTATGAAGATAAAGGGGGAGTCCATAATTATTCAATTTATGTCAATAATATGGTGTCTTAGTGTGTGATCAAATATTATAGTCATATTAGTCATGTCAAGGACACGTTGAGTGGTCTTATGATCTAGGTTCATTTGAAGGAGGTATGAATGGATTGATAGGGAACATGTTCCTTTAATGCTTCATAATCTATGTGTTGATCTTTTTTTGTAAAAAGGTGTGATTCCAGATATTATATGTGTGGTCATGTTTATTTGAGAAAAGAGCTAGTTCTGGGAGAATGAATACCAAAGGGAGATGTATGTTTTTAAGAGAATGATTAGTTTATAAGAGTGTTTTTCATCTAGTTTCTATGAGGAAAAGCATTAGCTCAGGGGGAGATTTGTATCTCTATGTTATGAAGTGTCAATATAGTGAGGTATAAGTAATAAGAAGCATGGTTTCTTGAGTTAAAATTCAAGTGTTCTAAAAGTTGTCAATAATAACTAATATGAGATTATGGTGAGTTTTTTCTAGCATTTCATTGTGTTTGTTATTGATGTTTAGGTCCAAGGATTAGATGGAAGTTTTTGGAAGACCCTTTGTCATTAATTTCAAATGGGGATAAAGACTTGACTGGGCAGATAAGAATGATCAGGCTGTAGTGTGTTTGCCATTAATGAATGTTGTTGGCATGTTCTTGTCATTGATGTCAAGGTGTATCTAGTGAATGTGTGTGGTGAGTTATCATTAAGATATGACAAGGTGAGATTATTGATAATTTTATTTTTTTTGGTTAATATCAAGGTTCAAGTCATCTTGAAGTTGTTAGTATTATCATTAAAGGTTATTGTAAAGGTATGGTGATAAGTAGGTCTGTAAGAGTTTTGTTTTGAGAAAGTCCAATTGAGAGTGTGTATGTCATGACAAGATTATGATCATTGAAGGTATTTATTGTGAAAGAGAGTATTTTAGTGTCTATGAGTGTTTTTATAATTGTTTCCATTATTGACAAATGCATAGGTAGTAGGTTTTTAAGGTCAAGTGCTTAAGTAGCCTAAGCCTAGTCATGGCATGAAGAGACCTTGTGAGAAGGTATGAGCATGGTGGTTTGGTGAGATGAGTGCACATAGGAATGAGTGGTTTTATGAGGTTGGTTGATTATTTTAGGGGTATGGGGAGTGCATGGAAAGAGGAATGAAGGCTAGTTTTAAGGCTTGATGTGGTTTGAAAGTCAAGGTCTAGATAATAAAGAGAGTGAGTGTGGCCTAATGAGGTATTATGATCTATTATCAAGGCATTATAAGGATGTGTTATAGTTTTTAAGCATGATATAGGTTTTATGTCATCATAATGAGATGTTAATCATGATAGTGAGCTATTGAGAGCATGGAAAGAGGCATGAAGGTTAGTTCAAGGCCTAGTAAGGTATGAATACTATGGTGTAGAGAGAGTGTAGCCTAATGGGGTATTAGGATCAGTTTCCAAGGAAAGTGGGAGTAGGTGAGAATTTAAAAAGGTGATTCAAGTTTTTTAGGCATGTTCATGAATTTTGAGGTTCAAATTTAAAGGACAAGGCATGAAAATTTGTTTGGAGGTCTCTCAAGTGCTCATAATGAAGGGTTATCAACCTGAAAAGGATTTTCTTGTGATAATGATCTCATAAAAACTTTGAATTGGAAACTAATTATTTCATGGTATATGGGTAAGGTTCCTAGATAAAAATTATAGGTATTGTTTTTTGCATTGAGGGGCTATGATTTATGAATGATCATTAAGAGTAGAAATAGGTTTAAACCCTCTTAGAACCCTAATGTATACCTAATGTTTAAGATGTTATTAAAAAATTATTAGGATGGATTAAATATCTTAGGTAAGATATTATATCTTATAATGGACTCTCTCAGGTACCTCTAGGTGGTATTGGTTAGACATAAGAGAAAGAAAATGTTGAGTTATAAGCTTAATTCTAAAGAAGTTATTATAGAAGTCAAAATTTGCATTAGACATAGTAAGTAGATGGATGGAGGAATAAATTAGAGAATAATGTTTCATTTACATTCAGGTTTATGGATATTTTCTAGTTTTCAATTGTGCTAAACTGGTCATTCCAAATTAGCTAGTCGTTAATAGGCTTAATGGTATAAATAGTGCAAAACTTAGGCAGTATGAGAAGTTGATTTCTACTATGTTTTTAGGGTAGATCAATACATTAAAGTTCATGGATTTTAAAAAAATGAATTATATGTAATTTATGTGTATTTTAGGAGTTTAAATATAGTTTAAGTGGTGAAAATAATGAAGCTAAAATGGCTTGTCTAGCTCAATAAGGTATGTGTGTAGTGAGGTCAATAAATTGGTCTGTAAGACCAATATAAGACACTAGACCATATGATGTTTATATTTAAATATGGTATAGATACATTAAATGATAATTTGAATGAATTTTAAGTATTTTAAAGTCCCTATACATGTGTCATTAGGTCAATGTTTGATGACTATGTTTTTAATAGTATTGACAATTCTGAGTAAGCAAGTTGGAGTGATGAAAAGTTGGATTTGAGTGCAATTTATTTAAATATTGATACAATGTAGTGTATGGTATTTTTTTAAAAATTTAAAATCCTATTAATTTTTTGGAAAATCTTGGAAGTCAGTTTAAGAGGTTGAAAATTTGAAGACAACAATGGCTTGTTTGGTTCAAGTAAGACTATGTGAGATAATGTAAGGAGATTGATCTACAAGGCCAATGTTTGCTATTAGAGATTATGGTTTTTGTGATTGAGGTTATTATAAATATGTTATAAAATATTTTAAATGTATTTATAATCATTTAATGTGTCCATTAAGGTGTTATATGTCAAATAGATTCATGACTGGTTTTTAACAATTATGGCAGTTCTGAGTAAACATACTGAAGAGATGAGTTTAAGCCTTTTTTCCCTAAGTTGAAGTGTTTCAAGAATATGTTGATGACCCTGAGGTAATTTAGATTATTTTTATGTATTTTATTTATCATTTTTTATTAACTTGAGTTTGAGCTTCATTATTGAAAGGCAGATTTTTGATGTACACAAGCCTAATAGGATAAAGTACTAATGAGCAGTTTCAAGTAGTGATTTGTTGTAAAATGTATTTTTAAGCCTAGAATACATTAGTGGGGGAATATTTGATTTTTATATGATATTAATAACATTTATGGAGTTTTAAAGTTTTCCAAGGAAGGAAAA